>JBBPBQ010020321.1:32524236-32690138 GCA_037974755.1 Cicer yamashitae
CATATATTCAGGTCCATAATCTTTAGCAACTCTTACTCTCTTACTCATTCGAGTTTCTGTTTTGCCTTGTTTGTTGCTTTCAGGGCTTCTTGTCACAGGAACTTGACTAGGTTCGCTGCCCCCACTATTTCTCGATTTGAAAGGGAATTTATTTTCATAGAAGTCAACATCATTTGACTCTATGATCACTTTTGCATTTAGGTCATAAAACCTATACGCTTTGTTCTTTATTGCATACCCAATGAATACACATTCATAGGCTCTACTGGCGAGTTTAATTCGTTTGGGATCGGGGATTCTGACACAAGCTAGACAACCCCAAGTTTGAAAATAAGACAAGTTCAATTGTCTTTTCTTCACTATCTCATAAAGAGATGTTTTGTTTTTAGATTTAGGAACTCTATTCAAAACATAGCAAATAAGCAATATATTTTTCACACACCAATGAGATGCAGCACTAGAGTTAAGCATATTAGCAACAACTAGTTCAATAAGAGTTCTATTCTTTCTTACAACATTACCATTCACTTCAAGCAATTATGGTGCAGGTTTTCCAAGTATAATTCCAAACAATTTATAAAATTCATTAACCAAACTAGAATTATACTTAGAACCTCTTAATCTTTCTACTAAATTGATTTTCAATTTCAGTTACAAAGCTCCTTAACATATCAAGCGTTTCACTTTTATTTTTCATTTGATATACAAAAGTATAGTCACAGCAATCATCAATAAAAATAATGAAATAACTTTTTTCATTTCTGGTTAATGTCCCATCAAGTTCACATATATCAGAGTGTAATAAATCTAAAGACTCAGATTATCTAACTACAGATTCATGTGAACTCTTTGTTATTTAGCTTGACTACAAAAATCACATTTTTCAAAATCATTCATAGATAACTTTGGAATTAAACCTAAGTTACTTAAGTTTTGAAATCAAATGTATTCACATCACATAGTCTAGCATATCAAAAATTAAAATCATATAACATGTAAGCAGGAGACATATTATTGATTTCAACATTCAAACAAAAAGAGACATATTAAATTTCAACATTTAAATTAAATATGTCATGAGTGACATACCTTAATAGATGATCTCATGAGTTATCTTCAGCCTCCACAGATCTGTCATCGATCATATGATAATCTGAGTAGCAGCTTACAACATACTTATTCAGAGCATCTCTAGCAGTATTGCTGGAACTGTAGTAGTTATACAGATCATCAACAAGTCTATTAAGAATACAATTCTTATCATTATTCTCCCATGGGTTAATTCTCCAGCTTTCTTATCCTTTTCTGTTTGCCTCAAACTGAAACAATTTATTGAAATCAGAGGCAACAGAACCAAATCTAGTAATTTCTTCGGTTGACATGGCAGAAAGAAACGTCTTAAAATTGTTATTTTTGAGTTTCGAAAAACTGTTTAAAATCACAATTTATGCCACCGTAGATATTACTGGGTTGAGTCGCGGACTAGGTCGCTCTCTTTAAGACGTTTCGCGGCACTGCCCAAATTGTGCAAGGCAGACTATCAACCACGAAGTCCCCAGGATAAAATATCCCAGATTCATTGTATCGGAATTCCACTGCACCGTAGAAAACCGTTCTAGAATTTCACCCTCAATATGGCAGTTAAAGCCACTCTCAATATGACGATAAAGTCATTCGCAATATGGTACTATGACCACTCATAAATCAAAATAACTACGGCACAAAAACCGCTCTAAAACCAAAGGGACTACGACATAATAACCGCTCTAAAAACCGAAGGAACTACGGCATAACAACCGCTCTAAAAACGAAGGGACTACGGCATAATAGCCGCTCTAAAAACCGAAGGGACTGCGACATAATAACCGCTCTAAAAACCGAAGGGACTGCGGCATAAAAACCGAAAGGGACTGCGGCATAATAACCGCTCAAAAAACCGAAAGGGACTGCGACATAATAACCGCTCAAAAAACCGAAAGGACTGCGGCATAATAACAGCTTTAAAAACCGAAGGGACAGAAAGAAAGGGGAGAAGTGGCTCAAAAATTAGGCGAGCAGAATAAAAGAGAGAGAAAAGAGAAAGTTGGGAAAAGCATCCAACTTTGGTGTGATTTTCACAATTGATTGAAACTGATTATATAGTGATGGAAGCAAGTTCACAATTGATTTCTAATCAATGTGGGACTTTAGCATACTCAAAATAGGAGAGTTTTCTAATGTGGGAGTTCAAAAAAATTTCTTTCCAATGTGAGACTTGAATTTTAACAAAAACATGTTTCTTTCCACTTGAATTTACAAAAACAAATTCTTTCCAATGTGGGACTTCAACATATTTTTAAATTCATACAATATGTTCCAACATTTGTAAGGAGAAAATGAACCATTGTGGCTCAAAGGAGGTAACCACTGCAATTTGGAGCACTTTCCCGAGTTTATCGGGCATCAGAAGAAGTTCATAACAAAAATTGACAAGTCTCCGTCGCAACGATACAAATTCCAAAGGAGTACAGACCAGTTTGAGCAGCCTCAAAAGAGCAGAATATTTTTGAAGTGAGTAAAAAGAGTACAGATCGTAGAGAAAAGCCGAGGAAGAGCACACAGGTCAGAAAAGATAAAAAACTTGCCTAGTAGTAATGGTGATATGTTGGAGAAATTGAGAATGACATTTGATCATAAGGAGAGGTCTCAGAGAAGTGTGGACTGCCATGAGAAGTCTCAAAAAAGCATTGATCGTCAATTAGAAAAAGGAAGGAAGAGCATTGACCGACTCGACAGAATAAGGACTAGTTAATTTTTGTTTTATTGAAATTACATTCATGCACCACACGGGGTTGGTTTTGTGGGTTTTTTTTGTATTGGTCTACTGGATGAGTAGTATACTATACTATGGATTGTGTCAATATATGATAACTATAGGCATTGAAGAAAAGGTTTGATGTTACTGTGGTTTCACTTTCATTCAGTTGATATGGTCTCTTTATTTGTTTTACTCAAATCAAAAACAAAAAATGATGGTAAAATCACATTATCACTTTCATTTATTCTTATTTTTCTCTTTATTGTGATTTTTGAGTTGAGGTCAGAGTTGCAAGTGTTTAATCATTATGGATTGTGGGTTTGTGACCTATGGTTATATTTTAAGTTACTAAACAATAAGTAGTTGATTTACAGTTGTACAACTGCTTTCATTTAGTACCTTACAATATAACCCACCACAAACATGTTTGTAAAAAACTTGTGATTTAGTGTCATTTAAATATACACATAAATAAAATCAAGTTTTATGTACCATCTTTCTTAAAAAAAACAAAAGTTGGATTAAATTAATGTGAACATTATCATTGGAAAACATAGGAGTTTTATGAAGCACAAACTTCGGATGACATTGACACGTCGATAGAGATAATAATTTAAGATAATGAATTAATTGAAAGTAATCAAAATAGTAGTTAAAATGTGGGGGATCGGTGTTACACACTAAAAAACGCTTTTGATGAGAGGTATCAGTGTGGGG
Organism: Cicer yamashitae; assembly: GCA_037974755.1. Classification (NCBI taxonomy): domain Eukaryota; kingdom Viridiplantae; phylum Streptophyta; class Magnoliopsida; order Fabales; family Fabaceae; genus Cicer; species Cicer yamashitae. Next base: position 32,527,751 of record JBBPBQ010020321.1, read on the forward strand.
ATTGCATTTAAAGTTTTTTAGGAGTAAACTCAAAAGACACCAAATGGTGAATAAATTAAATTTTTTGGACCTGTTTGTGTCTAAGAAAAAAGAAAAGAGATAAATAGGAGAAAAAAATATAATAAAAGACAATAATGTAAATGAATTTTATTTTATGGAAGGAAGTCCTACCATACACAATCTCAAAGCAATTGCTCTACTTTGGGGATCAAAACAAATAGTATGTTTAAAATATATCAAAAATGGAAAGTGTATTCAAATAACTCTTTCCTGTATCTAAAGTCTATTGCATCTGTTAGTTAGTTAGTTACTTGTAGTGGAAAATGTGTGTTTTGGATTGAACATCAAGGGTTGATTTCCTTTCCCTTCAAAGAAAACAGCTATCTCCGATCTTCAACTACGAAAATGAAGCCGAGTTGCCACGATCTTCAAGGCTTCCACCAATGATTATTAATGCACAATTACAGCATGCTTTGTCTATGGTTGGAGCTGTAATTAAAATTTACAACTGTAAATTGCACCTCATACTTCTTCAACAAGAAAAAAAAGTATTATCTTTTACTTAGTCTTCAAGAGTACCTGGATTTGTTATTGCTGAATTTAACTATTGCTGATGGTGGTTGGACACCTGTGCTGATTTCATACACTGCTCTGAAGAGAGGAAACAACTCTACCCATCCACGAGCGGTTAGAACCTCGTAAACCTCTTTTGCAGTTAATACACCCTTCATGCAAGAAAATTAGATGAATGAGGACACATGAATCAATAATGTCTTATTCATAATTCTTTCTGGTTGGAAGAGATTTTCTTTAATGTGAAAATCTAAAAGTTTTTATATTATTTTATGAAATCTACATGTTTTATACTGATTAAAGCATCAATGCAAATTGACCCTATTGAATATTGATTGTAATTACTTTCTTTCTACTCTTTGTATTTATCAAAATTATTTAGAAATATACACATTTGAATTTGTTGCCAAGAAATGTAGAGTAATTTATTTAGTGGATGTTTAGTTACGCAGTGTGATGGTATTTATTGTGTTCCAACATCGCTGAATGTAAATTTTTCAAACCTCCAAATAGTATAAGTGGGTCAACACGTGGTGATACAGTGATTGGCCGCAAAAATATAAAAGCTCTTAATGTTTCTCACAATAGGTTTAATGTATGTACCTGCAATTTCTGACCTTTAAGAATTTCTGCTTCAAGTTCTTCAAAAGATCTATACAGAAAAGAAACACAAAAATTATATAGAATTACATCAACAACATTTCCTTTTATTCACCCAAAAGTAGTTTGCACAAGAGAGAGAAAAACAAACCTCTTCCCCCCATTTTTTGCATAAGCCTCAGCAACTTTCCTATTTCTTCCACCCACTTCAACAAATAACATTGTATTGTTTCAGTAAGTGTTGTGAAATAGTGGCAATAGCATACCAAAATTTAAACAAATTGGTATTGTTATGTGATACACTATGTTGGTAAACAATATTGTCAAATAGTAGTTATAGCGGCGGTACAACACAGTAGCATAAGTAGCATAGGAGATTTTTAACAAATCGCTATTGACAACATTGGTTTTAGTAAAACCAAGATAACCAATGAGAAAAAGTAGTTATGTAAATCATTGTCCTTACTGCATGTTGTGATAAGGTCAGCTACACCACAGCTCTCAAAAAAGGTACTGTCCTTAACAGACGGAAACAACAACCTTGAAAATGCTATCATCTCTTTGAGACCAATTCTCATGATTGCAGCCTAAGCATAGTAGATAGCCAACAATAAGAAACAACAATGAAGGGTAAGAAATAAAGGGTTTTCCTCAATATGATTTTTATAAGCTTACTTTTGTGTTATTTCCCATCTCCAAACCATCAACAAAACCTGTCCAATTTGTTGTGCAATATCTTAATCATTCACAAAAACTATAAAAGAGGGGAAGGTAAAGAATAAAGTGAAGATAATGTACTACAAACCTGCAGCTACGGCCACTATATTTTTTAGAGTTCCACACATTTCAACCCCTTCAACATCCTGAACCTATATTAAATAATAATGCAAAAATCATTAACATAAAGTGCATCTCGAACATTTTACCAATATAAAAGTAATCAAGATTGGACACCAAAAACAAAATTACTAACTCATGATTGTTTATTTTTTATATCGATGATTACACTAAGAAAATTCCTTTGAAGTTTAACTTATTTATTGGCACAAATATTTGTGATATTATTTGTCAACTTTATAGAGACAACTTGTGACATGTCTACTAGCGGTTTTCAGTTTACTTAGATAAGTTCTCTAAGAAATTTTTTATCTTTTATTATAAAAATAACTTATATATTAATACTTACCATATAATTTATACTATAAATGTTTAATTAAATTGTTTATCTAAACAGAGCCATTTTTCATTACATCAACTTAATTGTTTAAATTTTTCACTATTTTATATCTCATAAAAAATGATATGATGTACTCACAGATGTCACATTAAAATAAGGAGTGTTGAACAACTGCACCCATTTCTCTGCAGCTTCTTTGTTTTGACTGTATCCCACTGTTGCCTCACTAAATTTCTCCATGGCAATCTAATCAAAAGATGTTCAATAAAACATAGTATAAGGTCAATGTGGTATAGACAATTTCATTTATATAATATTGTCAATCGCAAACAGAATAGCAGCTATTTTACGATACTTTGTACTAAATAACATATTGCAGAACAAAAACGATTTATTCATATTTTTATTTACACTACATTTTAAACAAGTGTATAGTTTTGTATAGCTACCTCATTTGCTATATTAGCTCCCATCAAAACAGAGCAGTTGATTCCCAATTGGTTGGAGATTAAAGTAGAGATCATGCATGGACCTTCCTTCTTAACCTCCATCCCTTTGACAAGAGAAATCCCCTCTGCATCTGTCCTTATTTTCCCTGCAACCCTTTTGCATATTCCTTCCATGAATTGATGTGGAGTTACAAATACCAACATGTTTGCATCCTTAACTGCATTGTTAACAATTCAAATTTGATCATAAATTTCTCTCTTAAAAGTAAATGTAAACAACAATAAATGCCTATAGTGTTTTGTGTCAATTTTTCTCTATTTAAAATCTTAATTGTTTTAGCTTAAGTTTGTGTTTTAATAATCCCAATAACATTTTAAAAAGCAGAAAATAGAATTGAGGAAAGGGAACAATGATATAAACTATGAAGCATTGTAAACATCAATAATAATTTGAGAAAATATAAAATAATTGAATGCAACAACATATGACTGAGTCACGTATAAATAAACCTGCGCTTTCGAGGTCTGGATCTGCCACTACATTTTTACCAAGCTTGACTCCTGGGAGATACTTAACATTTTCCTGCCGTGATGAACAATTAATATTACTTAATATTCATTGAAAAGAAAAATTTATATTACATATGCAATGGGAATGAAATGCATGGCTAGTCCTTACATTGGTTTGGTTGATGACTTCTGTAAGCTTCTCTCCAGTTGGTAAAGTTTCCTCAAATACCCACATTCTCACTTCATCTGATAACATATATATCCAAAGTCCAAACATGTCATTAAATTGGGAAAAGAAAATTTAACATTCAAATGGATTTTCTTTTTGTTATTTTACTGTTTGAGTATTAAAAACAACATGCATAGATATGATTCCTTTGGTATCTATATTTATGAGTTAAGAAGTTAAGAATCAAATTCATGCATGGATATGATTCATTTGGTATCTATATTTATCATTTAAGAATCAAATTCATGCGATATGATTCCTTTGGTCTCTTTATTTCAACTGAAATATAATTTTCATCTCCATTTTTTTGAATTTGGGATTTTAGTCCCTGTTTTATAAATTTTAGGATTTTTCTATACAACTATCTAAGATTTATTTTTTTTATAATGTGTCATATTTATTAACGATTTAGAAATATATTTAATAATGTGTCATCGCTGATATACAATAGTAACAATGAATTTCTGATCACCTGTTTAAATTGAAATGAAAAAAATAAATAATAGTCCTCTGTTAAAATTAAATTGAAATATACATGGCAATCGTATCAATTACATTTATTTGCAATATAAAGGGATGCAGCATAATTACATTATCAAAAATATATATATATATATATCGCATATCTGTATACATATATACAAATGTATGATTTATCGTAAGCTATATTTTCCCAAAATATGCACAATGTTCAACATCATATTATAAATAGTGCTAACTGCTAAATAGTATATATGAAAGTTTGTTTCAACTAATTGAACGAAACACACACTAATTGAACGAAAATAGGCGTGAGAGTGTTTTAAAAGATAAAATCATGATTCAATTGATGTTTTACGAGAATTCATGGGATATTGGCCAATAAAAATTGACATAATCCTTCGTGAGACAACTCTTTTGTAGAAATCAAGCCCCGTTAAAAATTGTAAGGAACCAATCACATTTATTTATTTTTTGTTTTCGTAATAAAATATACATAATATTTTCACACAAACAAGAAGCAATTAAAAATTAGCTTAGTAAGCAATAGTAATTCACAATGCATGTATTAATTGAAGAAGTACGTACCATGGAAGGAACTGAGCTTGAGAGTGTTAGAGGCAATAAGCTTTGCCGCAACACTGCCCCAATTGCCACTACCAACAATGGTGACCTTATTCATGATGTTATTCTTCAAGATTTGAATTAAGCCCAAGCTACAGGGGCAGGAAGGACAGGAGAGGAAGAGTTAGTTAGGAAAAGGGTGGCACTAAAGAGAAATAGTAGGGACAAAAATAATACATTGAACAATCAATATATATAAGGGAGAAAAATTATGTCTGATGAGTAAATAAGATTATACCATACACGTTTCATTAGAAACAATGTTCATGGAGTTAAATGCGGTGGTTCTATAAATGTTTTCTACATTAGAACGTGCACATGATTACGTGGTTTCTAATAAACCCACATGCAATGTACTTAAGAACTTACCTATTATTATTATTTCCAATTTAATAGTAAAATTTCTATTTTTATTGTAATTCTATAATTGCAATTTTACCATTTATTTTATATGTTTATTGTAACATTCATAGTTTTAATTGCATAGAATAATAATTGTGTGATTTAATTAATACAGTTGTTATAAATAGTACGAAGAGATCTCATTAGAAACTTCACGAATGTGTACAAAACGTACTCACCCACATGTTAATCTTCCTATGATTTTTTTGCTCATATATAGTTTTTTCATAAGTGAAAAAGAGCCCAAAAACCTAAGAAACTAGTGAGTATGTGTTTATGCTTAAATCCTTAATATTCAACTACACAATTAGCAATTCTATACGTCCATCATGTATCAACTTAGTGCTAAGGGACATGATTTTTTCCTTATTATCTAATTTTTTTTAAAACAAAATTAGCAATTTTATTCTAAATTATGAGTACTGATAAAAAAAATTATTATTTCCCTAAGCTACCTAGTTTCTTTTATGCATGATCAAAGAAATTGGGTAAAACAAATCTTAGACAAATAATTTTTTTGGAGAGTAACTATCATTGTAGAAAAGAAATACTAATACTTGATATCTATAAAATTCGATTACATAGTACGAATGCGGGTGTCATACGATGTGGATATGGATATATATGTGAATTCGCAGGGATGGAACTAGCACTCATGAGTGGAAAGAGCTACATAATTGACAGAAAAATAACTTAAGATAAAAATATGAGAAAACATGAAAATTATGAAAATTAAACTTATGAAATTGTTTAAATATTTTGTATTTTGTCTATAAACAAATAAAGGGTAAAAATATGAAAATTAAAAAAGAAAACATTTGAAATTGTTTAAATATTAAATAAGATATCATGATTTTAGAAATTTAGTAATTTATTTCTTATTATTGTTATTATTATTATTTTATTATTTAATAAAGATACCATGTCCAGCTTATTCTTCCTTTTGTGTTTTTTTTTTGTCACAATCATTATTCGTTTGTTTCTAAATGCTATTCACAAATTCTTTTTTCTTTTATATGAACTGATTATGAAGGAAGTGAGAAATCAAATATATCAAAGGAAATTAAATTTATATAATATAAAAGAAAGATATAATAGAATTCTCTTAACCGCGTCCTTAAGCTCTAACTGACAAATGTCGATATTGTTAGGTTTGACGTCTTGTCCCGAATTCGAACCTGAACCTTATAGTTGTGTAAGTTAATTATAGTAAAATTTACAATAAAAAAAAAAATTCTCTTAACCGCATTTTTTTCTCTTTTGCTGCCACATATTTACTCGCAAGGGTATTCCAAGAAAAAACAGTGTACCGTCTTCAATTAAATCACTATACTTTACAAAAAAAAAAACTTTCTTTTTTAAAGAAATTTATTAATGTCTTTAAAAATCAAAATAGAAATAATAACATGTGGAATAAATTTGACCGATAAAATAATTGGTTCTTCTAAGTTTTCATTCTCCCACTATAGATGATGTATATAAAAATTTGGTGAGAAGTTTAAGGACCAACAACCTATTTATAGACATCCTACTATCAAGAACGCATTGAAAATTCATTGTCACTATCATAATGTACATGAAAACTATGATCTTTCATATGCATAACTCAAAATCCACTACCATAAACTATGATATCTCACATGCATAACTCATGAATATATCACTACCATAAAGGGAGATATCCAATAGTTTAAATCACTTAATATAATTTTTATGGTAAATCATTACATTCTCCCACTTGATTCAAACAATCAACGCATCAACCAAAAGATTCAATTCTACAATTCCCTCAAGAAATAAACATGTGAATCATAGCAATAGTTTCTCTTATACTAAGTATTATCATCATGTTCAGTTTCTACAGTATTATACTTAATGTGACAATAAAACTTAACGAATAAATTCAATATTTATTCTTGGTTCCAAAATGAAATATATTTTCTCAGAAACTAAACTATGCATAAATATGAGAAAAATATCAAAATATAATAGTTTTATTAATAAATTGTATGTATACAATTATAAAGTAGAACCAAGTCTCATTTTCTCTACATGATCCTTGAATTTTAGTAGTAGCATGCCCTTAGTCAAAGGATTAGTGATCATCAAATCAGTGTTAATGTGCTCAACAACCACTATTTTATCTTAACTTTTGCCCTATTGGTTAAGTACTTATAAGTCGATATATTTGCTTCGACTTCTACTTTTGTTGTTCTTAGCCATAAAGACAACAGTTGAATGATCGTTGAAATTTTTTAAAGGTCTAGAAGTAGAATCTACGATTTGAAGCCCTAAAATAAAACTCTTAAGTCATACACCATAAGAGGTAGCCTCAAAACAAAAGACAAACAATCTTTCATTCAAAATATCTCTAGAACCTTATTGATATATGTTTCATGTGATAGACTTAAAATACCTCGAGGTCTATCTATATGAATCTTAATGACAATGATATAAGATGTTTCACCCATGTCCTTCGTATAAAAAATTTTAGAGATAAATTATTTAACCTCATGTAAAAAACCCTTATCATTTGAAATAAGTAGAATATCATCCACATATAAAACTAGAAAACAAATTTTACTCTCACTGACCTTCTAGTATATGCATTAAAACATGGGGTTTTCTGTGACATCCCAACTTTTAACAGCGCGAGTGCATTTTTTTTTAAAACAACTTAATAAAATAATATGTCGTAACAAAAAACGACAAGAGTCATAAATATTTACGTCATACATACAAACAAGCTAAGATAGTTTTTGGGACACTAATACAAAGTATTCAACTAGAAAATACATCGGGATTACGAGACCTATCAGACATCGCTTATATGCCTAGGGTATTCTCGGCAAACACTTGCGCAAAAGTACTACTCAAAGAATGATATCCCCCATGGTCGCGTAAAAAAAAATGGAACATCGACCCACCAAAAACGTCAACTATCAAGGTATGTCATAGATACAATCATCCCAAAACCAAATAAGTACAACCACCAAAATAAAGGCACCAAGACCCTATACAACAACAAAAAACTAATTTGATCATCCATTAACAACTACAGTAACAGGTGACCTCCACACACCACACAAGTTCCTTCTGACGCAGTATCTCTCCTTAAAATAAGTTCCTCCTCCTCATCAGCTATAAAGGGATCAGTCTCCTTAAAGGTCAGGTCCACCCACGAGATAGGTGGCTGCAGCGGCGTTGGAATCTCAAAATAGCTCACTACCTCAGAGACAGTCGGTAAAGGATCATTCACCGGAAAAGGAAGCTCTGACTCCCAGGGTGGCACCAACCAAAGTATTGGAGATCCATCAACAAAACCCTAGTCCCCAACTAGCCTAGACGGTACTGCAATATCCTTTCCCGCCAGCATCGACCCTTTACCCTTCTCGCAAGTTGTAAGACCCGTAATTTATTTATAACAAGAATTAGAGTTTACTGTCTAATTATGCCTTATGTTTATTATTTATTCTATTCACCGTTTTCATTGTCTGTTTGTGAAATTGTTGTAAGTGTCTGACTTGCAAATTAATCTATGAAAAAATTTCGGATTTTTCCTTGATTTTTAATGACTATGTGAATGTTTAAGCATTGTTGAAATTTCAAAAATAATTTTCTACTGAGTTTTTTGAAAACGAACAAGATATACCTGCTGTTTAAATTTTGACGAACTCCGTCTGACACAAAAATTTAACCGAGTGTTTTATATATTGACTATAATGAGAATTTGATCTCATTATATTTTTCTAAGTTAAGGAACAAAAATTTCGTCGAATAAAACTTTATTCGTGAAATTTTGTAAAGGTTTAATTTGTAGATTTATTATAAAAATTTTAAGTTACCGATAAATTTATCTGTGAGCGAAATGCAACTCGTTTAAGAACGAATTCGGAGACTGAGCGAGATGATGTGACTTAAAGTCACAAAATATCTAGATATTTTTCTAGGATATTAATATTTTATTGAGTGATTAATGAAAATAATTAGATATTTCCTTACTATGTAGTAAGACTTTGTAAAGACCAAAATGTGCCACTTCACTATCTCTTTTTGGGTGCTGACTAGAATCACTTGCGTAAGAAGGATTAGATGAGAAGTGACAGGTTAGTAAAATATTTTAATTTAAAAATATTTTCAGAGATCCAGTTAAAATTATTCGTAGGAGAATAATTTAATTGAATTATAGAGGATTATTATCGACAAATATTTTAAGACGTCGCGCATTATTGTGAAATTTATCTCTCAATTGGACTGCGACGAGAGTTAATATTTTTATTAAAGTAGATCTAGAAGTGAGTGATGTGATGTGATTATGATTAAGTGTCATAAAGGATATTGTTAGATTTAAAGCGCATTTTACAGCGCTTTTTTTAAGCCATTTATAGCGTTTTTTCAAAAAAATAAGCGCCGTAGTATCTAGCGCTGTAAAAGATACAACATCGCTCTTTAAAATAAAAAAGCGCTATAAAATAGGTGGATATATTGCGCGCTTGTTATACTCGTTTTACAGCGCTTTTTTGAAAAGCGCTATAAATCCCTTCTAAAAACACGCTGCTTGTTATACTCGTTTTACAACGCTTTTTTGAAAAGCGCTGTAAAACCCTTCTAAAAACATGCTGCTTGTTTTATATGTTTTACAGCGCTTTTTCAAAAAAGCGCTGTAATAGGTGCATTCTTATGCACGTTTTATAGTGCTTTTTCAAAAAAAAAAAATGCTGTAATAGATGCATTCTTATGCACGTTTTACAGCGCTTTTTATGAAAAAGCGCTGTAATAGGTTATTCTAGTTTTATTAAAAAACGCAATTTTTAAAATAACGCTTGTTTGTTTAAACAGGTTTTTTATGGCATTTTTTAAGAAAGCGCTGTCTTTTAATTTTGTTCCAAAATCATTTTCATCCAGAATTAGTTCACAATCACTTACATATTGACACAATCAGTTCACAACAATAGAACTATATAACTTTATAAATTTACATATTGACACAATCAGTTCACAACAAACTAGTAACTTTACATATTGACACAATCAGTTTACAAACAGCACATGATATTTTTTACATATTCACAACAGAACCTTATAACAACACAGAACTATATAACTACATATTCACAACAGCTTTCTCCATGCTTATGATGCGTGAATCGTTGCTGTCCATATTCGTTTTTGCTTGTATGTCAAGACACGACCGAAATCGAGCAAGGCGTGGATGACTTATTTTAGGAGCAACAACTGATTTTCCCCGATCCAGTTTTTGAACTTTGGCAGCTTTATTACCCTCCAGTTTTCGAAGTTTGCCAGCTTTATTACCCTCCAATTTTTGAAGTTTGTCAGCTTTATTTTTACCACGAACATCTAGCTATGGTGCGGCTTTATTCTGGCAGCTGGTTTGCTGTGCGGGTGGTTTTGATTGAATCTGAAAAAATGCAAAACCTGCCAGAATAAATGTGACAAACCTTTTCCGGTGACGTGACTGACTCGTTGCGGGGAATCTTCTTGTCATTCCCTTTTGACTTTGTATGAATCTAAATAAATGTGAAATTAAAGTTAACAGCGGAAAAAATCAGCAATTAAATATAATCAATCATAATCATATATCGTGCAATTAAATATACATATCAATTAAACATAAATTTCTATTAAACATACCTTATCAAGGGCAACAAGATTTTTGGGACATGTCACGTAACTACCTATTGCTTCTCCCAAATACTTCATATCTCCATCGTTGTCCGGTATAGGCAACGGTGTATTTGGTTACAAAGCAATCACAAGTGATACTTTGACATGGCCGACAGGGATCAGAGTGTTGTGCAATACTTCTCCCAAGGTATTGTACAATGTTCCTTTTCCAACCTTGCGATGAGTAGGGGAGGATAAATACAGCACGCAAGTAGAGACACCTTAAATCAATGGTTAATACATAAGTATGTGAAACAATTAGGTTGAATGAATTTCTTATTTTATTAAGTAATTAATTACCTCAGGAAGACTTTTAAGACCAACGTTGCAACTAGCGTTTTTACTCTCCATTTGTATTTCACGTTAGAGCTGATCCGGAAGTTGCTTTTCCTTATTCGTCTTCACCAAGAGTGCCACTTGCTCTGTTAGGACTTTGAGCTTTTCTAATACTTCCTCATTAGATGGATTTGGGCGCTTCTTTTGTGAAAAATAGCTTTTTGGAGTTATGCCAAATCTTTTCCCCCTCACGCGGCCGGAATATTCAGGAACATTAAATACTTTACCGAGTATGTCCCTGCAACTAACTTTGTTGTCCTCTTGATTTTCTGAACTTTGTTCTAGATTCTCCTAAAATACACGTAGGATTAAAAAGATAAGTTCAATATCATTTTTAAAATACAATATTAAAAAATATTAAAGTGATAATATACTTACACAAAGTTGTATCACTTTTTGAACATTTTCATTATCAACAACTCCATCTTTATTTACACGAGCCTCCTAAAATATGACGACCTAATAGTTGATCGGATTGGGTCTCTTGTAGCTATTCATTAAGACATAAACAAAAGCTATTCGTTAAGATCATAAACAAAATATTAGTTGGAAACTATAGTTTATAATGTACCACATTATATAAAAGTGATGTTTACTTACAAGTTTTTGCTCTAAACGTGCATATCCCATACGAGATTTTTTGTATGGATGCGTTGGATTTTTGGCCCTCTCGTGATTTGCCGTACTCATACTCTATATAAAAAAAAATAACAATCGTGTAAAAATTTAAAATTCGCTATGAATATGAATAATAAAACACAAATGCTAATAAATTAATCACTTACCACAAACGCGGGGTCTGAACGTTTAGTTACAAATGCGTTACATTTGTCATTTGATATAGTGTTTATATATTTTTGGAGCTTCAACATTCATATTTCCACCACGATCTCTTAGATAGCAGTTTGACAGATGAGATCTAAATCCTCGGTGTATTTTTCCAGCAACTCTAAGAAAGTAAGTTTTTCTCACTTCATCAACATCAAAAGCAGTCTGCAAACCAAATAAAGATATAATTTGAGTAAAGTATTTCAATGGAAAAAATTCTAAGTAACAAAATAGTGGAGTAAAAAATTTACTTGTATATCAGTCCACAGTATATCTTTTGCATCCTTCAAAGCCTTATCTCTCCAATCATCAATTGTAATGGGGATATTCTGACGAACAACAGCACCAATATAACTTACAAACATGGAACTGTTGGGCTCAATTGGTTGGCCACTTTCATTCCATCCCACCTAATAAACTCATATATTAAGTACATGCTTTCAAAAAAGATAAAAAATAAGCAGCAAACAAAGTATAGTATACCTCAAATTTTATGCCATTACTTCTTGCTTTTATGACATTTTGCATAATGGTTGCACCACGTTTAAATTCATTTTTATAAGTCTTAGTGTTGACAACTTCCTCATTTTGACAATCCAAATCTTTGTTGGAATCCATTTATCTACAAAAAGTTCAACATGCAGTTCAGTATAACTTCAACAAGTTCAACATGCAGTAGTCTAAGTACGTAGCAGTATAAGTTCATCATGCATTTTCGTGTCAACAAAAAATTAATAAATACAATACCTGAAGAGTGCGAAGAAATACGTAGGGTTCATAGGGTTACGACTTCGTTTAAGAAGGAACAGGCAGAAGAGTGCGCAGAAATACGAACGGTTTGTAGGACAAAGTAGGGTTCGCAGAAATACGTAATGAGGGTTACGTATTTCAATGAGAAGAGTACGTAATGTTCGTAGGGATAGTAACAAAGATGGAGATTGTTCTCAATGGAGATGGCTGAAAATATGGTTCGTAGGGACAGTAGGGTTTGCAATGAGAAGGAAAATGAAGAGGAGGAGGAAATTGAAGCGTAGAAAGTTTACGTAATGAAGAGGAAACTGAAGCAGTTTACTGTTATATATAAAACCCTATTACAACGCTTTTTTGAAAAAGTGCTGTAAAAGACCTCCTTATATTATTTTTTTAAAAGCCTATTACAGCGCTTTTTTAGAAGCCTTTTAAAGCGCTTGTCCAAAAGCGCTATCAAAGACCTCCTTATTTTATTTTTTTAAAAGCCTTTTACAGCGCTTTTCCAAAAAGCGCTTTAAAAGACCTCTTTGTTTTATTATGTAACAAGCGCTATATGACCATTTTACAGCACTTATAGAACAAGCGCTTTAAAAGACCTCCTAATTTTTTGTATTAAAAGCCTTTTACAGTGCTTTTTCAACAAGCGCTTTAAAAGACATCTTTGTTTTATTATGTGCAAGCTATGTGACCATTTTACAGCGCTTATAGAACTAGCGCTATAAAAGACCTCCTTATTTTTTTTATTAAAAGCCTTTTACAACGCTTTTTCAACAAACGCTTTAAAAGACCTCTTTGTTTTATTATGTGCAAGCTATGTGACCATTTTACAGCGCTTATAGAACAAGCGCTTTAAAAGACCTCCTTTTTTTTTGTTAAAAGCCTTTTACAGAGCTTTTTCAACAAGCGCTTTAAAAGCCTCTTTGTTTTATTATGTGCAAGCGTTACGTGACCTCCTTATTTTTTGTTTAAAGGCTTTTTATAGCGCTTATTGACAAAAGCGCTGTAAAATTACAAGTTTATGTTCAGTTCAGTTCAAGTTAAATTTGTTAAATTACAATATAAGTTCAGTTTCTGTAAAATGTTAAATAATTAGTAAAATACCTATATTTGGATTTTTTTTCTTCCAAATAATTAGTTAAATACCTATATATATATATATATATATATAAATGCTAAATTACATGATCAGCTCATATTGGGATGATTAGTTCAAGTTCAAGAAAAATTCCCAGTACTCAAACAAAGCTTTTTCAAGTTCAATATAAGCAGAAAATCAGTTATGGCAGGTCAAACACTTAGATTACATGAACTTAGTATAAAACACTAAGATCAAGCTAAATATAAGCAGAAAATCAAATACAGTTCAAGCTAAATACTAAAATGCTCAATTCTGGAAGATCAAACATTTAAATTACATGAACTCAATTTAGATTACATGACTTATATAAAACAATTAAACACATTAAGATGCCTTCTTCTTTTCCTGGTGGGATTCACATTTGTTTCTCCATTAACGATACGAAACGATGGATTAATCCAAATTCCCTCATCATGATCATCTCTAAGATATAAACCATCATCAGTTGAATCAATTTCATGTGGTTGTGATGTTGCAAAGAAAAGATCATTACCAACATCTTCATCATTATTGTTATCATCACTTATTTTATTGGTAGATAGGACAATGGACCATTTATCATCAGCAGGATCAGTGACATAAAACACTTGTTGAGCTTGCGACGCTAAAATAAAAGGCTCATATTTGTATCCCACCATATTAAAATCGACAAGCAAGAACCCTGACTCATCAATCCGAACGCCATTAGTATTATCGACCCACTTGCAACCAAATATGGGAACACGAAACATTGTGTAGTCTAACTCTCATATGCGCTCGATAACCCCAAAATATGATAGATTTGCATATATTGGGTTTTTGTCTTTTGCACTTGAGATATGCATCGCTTCAGCTACGAGAGTGACTCCGCTATTTTGCATAGTGGTTTGATCATCTTGTTCTTTGGTATAAAATGTGTAGTCGTTAATTACATAACCGGTGTAAGAAAAGACATGTAAACTCGGACCATTTGCTAGCCACCTCAATCTCTGTGAAATTGATCCGGGGTCTATATCAAACTTTGATTTTATGTGATTTTTTATCCAATTTTGATTCATATTCATGTTCAAAGTAGATAACTGATCCATGTGTATTGTAACATACGGTTGAACCTCATCATCATTGTGCAGAACATACAATTGTGCATGCTCCCATTCTGTCCTTGATATAGTCATTAGTCTCTTTCCAATTATCCCTTCTCCTGATATTCTTCCCGAATGACGAGACATGGGAAGCCCTATGGATTCAACATTGGACAGATATTCAGTACAAAATTCAGCAGCTTCTTCGACAATGTACCGTTCAGCAATACAACCTTCTACTCGACTTCTACTTTTTACGTACCCTTTTAATATTTTCATATATCGTTCTATCGGATACATCCATCTCATATATAAGCTGGCCCACAAAGTTGTGTCTCCTTAACAAGATGAACAGTAAGGTGAACCATTATATCAAAAAACGAGGGTGGGAAATACATTTCAAGCTCATACAAAGTAACAACAATTTCCCTCTGCAATGCCGGTAATTTTTGAGGATCGATCACTTTACTACAAATTTCCCTGAAGAAGAAACATAATTTAGTTATGGCTCATCGAACTTTTTCAGGTAAAATGGAACGTATACCTATTGGTAGCAAATGCTCCATTAGAATATGACAATCATGGGTCTTCAAACCTTTTAACTTGAGGTCTTTCATACAAACTAAATTTTTAATGATTTAATTTGTAATGTTTAATATCGCCGACAACCTTGTGAATTTAGTACAACCATTATATAATGGTTTCTCTGCATCACTCAACAAGCTCTCAAATTTTTTTGGACAATCCCGAAGATCTTCTTCAACTGCTTTTGCAATCTCCTCAACTCGGTCCGACTCATATGTATCTGTGTCGAAATCAGTTGAAGCATATGTCGAACCATTCTCAAAATTAATGTTTCCTTTTTTTTTTCTCACCGTGTCTTATCCAACATGTATAGTTTTGATCAATTCCATGGCATACTAAATGTCCTTCCAATTCATCTACTCTAACGCGTTTTCCAAAACAACATTTTAAACAAGGACAAACGACTCTATTTGGATCTTTTGCATTCTTCACTGCAAACTCAACAAACTCCTTCACTCCATTTTCATACTCTTTTGACAATCGATTGGCAAACATCCATTTCTAGTCCATTTTATATGACCTATATAAATGCAGTTACACAAATAATAAGCTACTGATAACATTATACCAATCTATAGTACACATATCTAATATTGGAAAATGGAAACCAAGGTCCAAGTCTGATTTCAAAACAGAATAGATCAACAAATTTCAAAAAAGAATAGATTTTATATGATTTATAATGTAACAATTTATTAGTTTTAGTGATAACAAAAAATTAATAAATACAGTACCTGAGACAGCGTATCCAATTTGTTTTAAAGGAGGAGCAGTAGATGGGCGCACAATAGAGGAGAGGAGGGTTCACATAGTAGAGGAGATGAGGGTTTGTAGGGTTAGGACAGCGTATTAATTAAAATTTGTTTTTATTTATTTAAAGTGAATGATTTTTATTTAAAGTGAATGATTTTACAGCGCTTGTAATAGGCCTTTTAATTATGTGAAAGCGCAAGCCTTTTACAGTGCTTGTATAAAAATCCCTCTAATAGGTTATTTAATTATATGAAAGCGCATGTAATTTACAACGCTTTTACGAAAAGCGCTTTAAAAGCTATGTAACATAAGGTGGGAGTGCTACATTTTACAGCGCTTGTGTTTAAAGCGCTCAAAAAGTGCTGTAAACATTATGTGAGAGCGCTTCAATTTACAGCGCTTTTTTAAAAAGCGCTATAAAAGCGTGTAAACATTATGTGCAAGCGTTATGTGACCCTACAACAGCGCTTGTCAAAAAAGCGCTGTTGTATCATCCGTTATTTTTAAAATATTATACAACATCGCTTGTATTTAATAAGCGCTGTAAAAGGCGCCCTATAAAATGTCATTTTTGGCGTAGTGTAGAAAACAAATTTTACTGTCACTAACTTTTTAATATATGCATTAAAACATGGGGTTTTCTGTGACACCCCAATTTTTAACACCGCGAGTGCATTTTTTTTAAAACAACTTAATAAAATAATATGTCGTAACACAAAACGACAAGAGTCATAAATATTTACATCATACATACAAACAAGCTAAGATAGTTTTTGGGACACTAATTCAAAGTATTCAACTAGAAAATACACCGAGGTTACGAGACCTATCATACATCACATATATCCCTGGGGTATTCTCGGCAAACACCTGCGCAAAAGTACTACTCTAAGAATGATGGCCCCCATGGTCGCGTAAAAAAAAATGAAACATCGACCCACCAAAAACGTCAACTATCAAGGTATGTCACAGATATAATCATCCCAAAACCAAATAAGTACAACCACCAAAATAAAGGCACCAAGACCCTATACAACAACAAAAAACTAATTTGATCATTCATTAGCAACTATAGTAACAGGTGACCTCCACACACCACACAAGTTCCTTCTGACGCAATATCTCTCCTTAAAGTAAGTTCCTCCTCCTCATCAGCCATAGAGGATCAGTCTCCTTAGAGGTCAGGTCCACCCACGAGATAGGTGGCTTCAGCGGCGTTGGAATCTCAAAATAGCTAATTACCTCAAAGACAGTTGGTAAAGGATCATTCACCGGAAGAGGAAGCTCTGACTCGACCCAGGGTGGCACCAACCAAAGTATTGGCGATCCATCAACAAAACCCTAGTCCCCAAAATGAGCCACTTCACTATCTCTTTTTGGGTGCTGACTAGAATCACTTGTTAGAAGGATTAGATGAGAAGTGACAGGTTAGTAAAATATTTTAATTTAAAAATATTTTCAGAGACCCAATTAAAATTATTCGTAGGAGAATAATTTAATCGAATTATAGAGGCTTATTATCGACAAATATTTTAAGACGTCGCACATTATTGTGAAATTTATCTATCAATTGGACTGCGACGAGAGTAAATATTTTTATTAAAGTAGATCTAGAAGTGAGTGATGTGATGTGATTATGATTAAGTGTCCTAATGGATATTGTTAGATTTAAAGATTAAATTTATGTGATTAATTTTTGTGGTTAGAAATTTTTAGAGATTTATTTGGAATTGAGACAGTAGATTAATTAAGGGAAGGAGAAAAAAAAAACATTTACCCCTCCCTATAAAAGCAATTCATGGCCATCATCATTATCATCTTACTATCACTTTCTTTAATTATTCAAAAACATCTCTCATTTCTCTCCAAACCCAAACATTCTCCTTCATTTTTGAGCAACTTAGAGGCCTCCAATCACAAAACCTCCAACTACAAATTTGTTTCGCTACTTGAGAGGATTGCAAAGAGCTAAGGATCACTAGTTGAGGTAGTCATTTCTTCCCTCTTTTCTCTCAAACCTGTAAGCATGCATATATAGGGGAAAAATGATTTTTTATTTTATTTTATTTTATTTTAGTTTTTTATGTTTTGAGCTTTAATCTTGCTTGTTTATCACTACTATGGTTGTTATTAATGTTTAAGAAGACAAAAGAAATATTTTCAACTCTTTTTCTTTTAAAAATCAAAAACCCTAAGTAAGAGAGTAAATGGAAATGTGTTTTTTTTTTGCTTTGGTGCTTTGTTAATATTGAAATTAGAAGAGTTAATAATTTGAATAACAAAAAATGAAACCAATCCTCCAAAATTTTTAGTAAGACCAAATGTGGTGTGTCATAATGTGAAAATTTGATTTTTGTATGTGTTTGAGTAACGAAATGAGTTGTTTTCAAAGAAATGAGTTTGAACTGACAATAGAAATTTTATTATAGGGTTTAAGTTAGTAAAGTTAAGAAGACTTTTGCAAGTGTGTTTAGTTATGTTTTTTTTAATTGAAATGACAAATAGATGTTAAGGTGTTTGGGGACCAAAGTGATATATTTTTTTAAAAAAATACTCAAAGTTATGAAATGAGGATTTTAAAGTAAGTGAGTGATTGATAAAAAAGAAATTGATTAGTTTTCTTGAGTAATGTAACCTTGAAGTAAATTTTATAATTCCCTATGTTTATGTAGTTAGCTCCTTGAGTCCCGAAAATGAATCGAGATTGTTGACACCGAGTTAGTGGTGGTGAGAACTCTGAATATTTTATGTTTGTTGGGTTGAAATTTTTAAGGAAAAGAGATAGAAAATAAAAAAGTCATGGAATTTTTTTTTGGAATAAGTGTTGAAATAAAGGGGTAAATGAATTGTTGTGGGTTATTTTAATTCCAAAGTATTTGAGTGGTAGAAATTTTATGAACTTTAAAGAAGTTAGGAAAAAGTTCTCTTGTGATTTTTAATGGTGGTATAAATAAAAAATTTAGAGTCGTTTAAAGTCTGAAAGCATATGAGTTGTTGTCATTGATTATTTAAGGTGTTTTAAACTAGATTTGGATTTGGAAATTTTTTTGAATGACTGTGATGAGTAAAATGGATTTTAGCAAAGTGGTATACATATATAGAAAGAGAGTTCAAAATTTTGTTTAAAGGTTGATTTAAGTTTACTTTGTTATTAAGGTGTGAAAGGTTTTATCCTTGGGATTTTTTTGAAATCAAGGTTTCCACATTTATAGATTGAACTAAAAAGTTTTAGTCATTGATATTAAATTTTCAATTTTTATGAAGAGATTTAACTTTGAGAAACAAAGTTTCAAACTTCATGACTTTGAGAATAGTTCATATAAATAAATAAATAAATATATATATATATAAGGGTTCAAATTTTTTATATCAAAAAGGTTTAAAAGAGAAATATTCACTTTATGAATAAAGTTTCAATCTTAAGTTTTGAAGTTAAAAGTTTTAAATTTTATAGTAGAGATGTCAACTTTATGCTAAAATTCGAGGTTGAAAAAGTATTTAGGTATTTTGAAAAACAAGGATCGATTATAATTTTGGGTTTTGATATGTGATTTTATTAGGAATGAAGATTTTAGTTGGAGACTTAAAAGAAAATTGTGAACATGGAAAATATTTGGTGTTGATGTAAAACTGTAAATAAGGATTAAAGTTTGAAAAATGTCAAAGTGGAAGAATCATGATTTTGAGTATTTAGAATATTGGAACTCTTAGTATTTGAGTTTTTCTTTTATAAGATTTCTTGATAAAAAGCTTCTACTAGTTTTTCAAATACTAAAGTGTTGAAATTTATGATGTTGATGAATGATTTTATCGAAATTTCAAACGGTGTGAGTATGTTTGTCTTTGATTGATTTTATTAAGAAAATATTTTGTCCTAAGTTGTTTAAGATAAAGATTTGAGTTGAACTTCAATATGTTTGAAAAAAACAATTTCAAGATTTTCAAAGTGTAGCATTAGTGTTTTAAAATTCGCATTCGCCAAAGTACTTAAACCAAGATCTTCTTGAAGTTACGGAACCTAAGAGAAAAGTCAAACCCTAATTGATTTGGATAGTGTCCGAACTTAGGGTTCATTTGGGGTTGGTTTAGAAACTTGTATTGATTAAGTTAATCGATTTATTTAAGGTACAAGGAAATTGAGAGGTGTTGTTGGAATCGTCAGATAGGTTATGCTGGCGTAGCGTAAGTTGCTTGTGTAATAAAGCACTAATGGAATGCTTATGGTTTAATTAAGGGTTTTATTTATTCTCCATTCCTTATTTAGGATTTAGAGTTCAAGATCAGCTTATGGTTTTAATTAAGGGTTTTATTTATTCTCCATGCCTTATTGCAATGTTGTTATTACAATGGAATTTATGTATCTGAAATAGTTGTGATTTTTTTTTTTGGGTCAATGTGAATTGTTCAGTTGTAAGTAAGTTATTTGTGTCGAAACCATTTTATATAATGCAACAAAAATTCTAATCGTCATTTTTGGAAAAGAATTTTGCAATTAAATATTTTACACTGATTTAAATTAAAGTACGATTATGAATATTTTAGCCTAAGGTGTTTAGTTGTTTTTTTTTTGAAAAAAAAAATTTACACTCTCAATGTTAAAAATCGGGGTTTTACACCAGTCCTCGGTCCCAACACTACATCCCCTGCTCCTACGATGGGAGTCACCACACCTACGGTGGCCTCCATCTCACCTCTAACTAAAGCGTCATCTTCATCTGTCCACACTCCATTTTCCCCGAGTACCAATCCTGAGAGTACAGGTTAGTCGATCCTCTAGTGTGTGAGCCCCATGTGAAATATTGCCTTAGTTCTCCTACTAGTCATCACTACTCTCCCCGTATATGTAGCCCTGCTTGAGATGAGGCTGTATGCCCAAGTAGTCGACAAATTCCGATCAGGGAAGTCTAACGACGTTTCCATCGTCAGGGTAACAGTCGGTAGAATGAATTCGGGTATCATCTAAGGGCAAAGCCCGATTTCCATAATAATGTAAAGGGTGACAAACCGAAATTAACAATTAATATTTAACAATTATGTCATGATAACAACAATAAGCACTTAACACTTATGTCATGATAACATACAATAAACAGGGCATGTATATACACATATCATATCATAACAAACATGACTCGCGTGTCAAGTACCCTAATAGAATGCTTATATGCCAGTGCACATGGTTACTGAATTTCCAAACCCTCCTTGAGGGGCGTAAATCATAAATGTATTGCCTCTCACAGACCTGTACTAACTAACGACGTTCCACCTATCACAGATCAACACGATTTACCAAAGTGCAGTCTATCACAGACCTACATGACTCTAAAATCCTTGAAAGGATAAGGTGGACCAATCAACTCATGGAACCACCCCGTGATCCATCGCGGTCATAATTAACACCGTGGCCCATCACGGTTACCACTAACACCGTGGCTCATCACAGTCACCACTAACTATGAAATGCATGAGCATACTCTAACTCTTTCACAATAATTATTATGTAAATGCATCTATTAAAAGACTCTACTTTTAATACTCGTTAAACACTAAAATTTTTTTATACTTTTTCAGATGGCATACTCAAGACATATTCTTATCCATAAAATTCATAACATGTAGCAACCCATTTTATCAATCATGAATGCATAATTACATCACTATTAGCCATCACATATTCACACATCACTCACACATATAAGGTCCCTATGTGCAAACTAAAAATTTGGAAGGAGCTCTTACATTGATTTTAGCTTTCTCAACAATTATTGTTACAACAATCAAACACAACGAAAATCTCATTCGTGCCAACTATAACACCTTAAAACTAAAATAACATATATAATAATTTATACTAGATTTTTTGAACAAAATTCGCAGCGGATAAAGAAAATATATTTCCAAATAAATAAAACTTTTATAACTAATTTATGATATCATGTTTCTCAAAAATCAAAAGGAACACTTTAAACTTTTTTCCTTCTATAAAAAAAACAATCTTCATAAACGTGATTTAACTAGAATTTCTTAATTTAATTACAAAAACTTACTAGTACTTGTAAGGTTTTCATATAAAAAGTCATTTGTAATAAAAAAAAAGTAAATTAAAATACAATTTACAGCTCTTATTCTCGGTACCACCTATCAGAGCAGGGTTTCTCCCAAACTTGAACTTCAAGACTCATTAACCTGTAATAACTGCTATTTTGCAAACGCAGGGCCAAGCCAGTCAAACACAAACAACGAAGGAGGTGAGCTTTGAAATCATGTTGATAGTATAATATAAGTATGAAGAACACGCAAACAATCATAATAGACCGTATCATAATCACATTACGATATATCAAAATATTCAAGCTAATAGTACCATATTATAACATCAAAGTCACTCAAGTAAGATAATTATCTCATTATAATATGCATCAAATTATCTAAGAGAAACTATTATTACTTTTGAAACACATCAATCACAATAAAACAATCACAAGGAAATGCATTGCTATGCATGAGCTTAGACTCTACTTCACAATGTAGTACCATTCTAACTCTGAAGTACTTGGTTAGGAGGTTTGATACTATGCCACCACCCGGGTGGACGGACAATTCAAATTGGCCCTGTCCTCATAGATCCCCTCAACTCAACCCGAGACATATATACGCGACAGTCGAGGTAAACGTGTGTTGTGTGGTAGCTTCTGACATTTGGAGTGCTACCTCCAAGTCACCTAGGAATTCCCCGCCCTAATACCTCCAAGGTCTAACAATCTTGCCTTAAGGCTCAACAGTAGACCGCCACGATCAGGCTCAATTCAGTTGTACTTCCCCAAAATCACTAGGCTTGTCAGGCCCTACCCATATGATGACAAAATAATCTCAACTTCAAAAGTTCTCAATATCTATTTTCTCCCCTCATTGGTCTATAATACTCCATTAAGACTGTCATCTGAAACACAAATTGGAATCACCACTATTTCATCAACTATGGGGTTACTTCAATATTCTCATCACAAATTCATAACATCACTATCATTAATCATATCTCATCACATAAACTCATCACAATTTTATAGCATCACTATCATCAATCATACATTATCACGTAGACTTATCACAAATTTATAACATCACTATTATTAAATATAATCATCATCATCACATAAACTTATCACAATGCATCCACCTTTTATTATCACATAAACTCGTCTAGTCAAATATATACATAAAATTCATTCAACACACAAATTCAAAACAAAATCAAATACCACACATTTAACGAAATTAAATCAATCAACACCTTATCAAATATTTCTATTCCACATTTTAATCTCACAATTTCTATATTTGCACATTAATTAATTTATCCCTCAAAGGGCTACTACCATACGTAGCGAGCCTCAGATGAATCGTTGGAAAATACGATTTTACCCGATATATTATATTAATTTATCCCACAAGATATTATATTCATGAATTCAAACGCTCTCTCACCCTTTACCACATTTCAACGCTTTCACACCAATACGATTCAACGAGCAAACAACCTTTGTGATTTGACTCTTTGTCCTTCAATCGATCTAACTCGATAGTTTATGGGTAAACGTCAAAAGTAAATTATGAGAAGACACTGTAAAAACTAAATTTCGAAATTAGGTCAAGGAAACTTACCATAAATCAGAAAACAAATCAATGGATAATATAACTACTTTTCAAACGATCGTTTTGACGTTGATTTCACTCAAATCGGACTTACGGTGAAGAAGAACGTTGCAAAATAAGGAATTCCATAAACGGAGAAGTCGGATATTTTAGAGACAAATTGGGATGGTTAAAAATTACTTTTCTGTTGGATCTTCCCGACGGCTCATGGTACTCTCCACTTTCTTCCTTATAATTTTTTATTTAATTAGATTTTACTTGCATATGGGTCTAACCCATAAAACACATTTTACTCATTTTTTTTCTCTTTGTTTTTTTTTTTATTATTATTAATAAAACCAACAATTACCAAAGCTATTTTTTTAACATTTTTTTTAAACAAAATTTAATTACTTAAATATTACTAATATTTCAAAACTAATATTTTATAAAATAAAGTAACTAATCTTTTAAAATACATTAATAACCAAAGCTCTTATATTCAAAATTATCACTATAATAATACTTATTTTTTCAAATAGTCTAATTAAAATATTATCATCATCAGATAATATTTGAAATTATAAAATAAATCAACACTTTATATTAGTTATTAAATCATAATAAATATATATAAAATCACAATGTCATATCAAGTATATAAAAATAAAGGAAATTACACACATTACCACTATCCCAAAATAATTATTTATAAAATAAATAACTAAAATAGGAGATACTTAGAAATAATTAAAATATAAATATGTGCACACTTAACATTAGTCAAACATACAAGAAAAGACCACATTAATTACGAATGTACATATACACGTAAAATCGTCTAAAATATTTATACTAAAATACTATTATTTTTAGAAAATATATAAAATAATAAAATATAATATTTATTATTTATATCACTCATTTAGTCAAATATGTATAGATTAACAAATCATAGAAAATACAAATATAAAGAAAATTAATCATAAAACTAATCAACATATATCTAAAATAATTTTAACATCAAATTAATTATCTAAACTAATATTTAATTAATAAATAGTTTATTATTAAATTTGGGGTGTTACACCAACACCTTCAATCAAATAGTGTTTGACTTAGTCAAATTAATCTCTAAGACTTTAACTACCTTACAAACCCTTTCTCACTCCTAATCCCTTAGAGTATATTTTTTTAAGAGATTTTGCAACGACAAACAACTAATTATTATTATTCACAATACACACTTTCAACATATAAAAACATATTTTTAGAAATCAACATCCTTCAAAATTTTCAGAGAATTCACTAACAATCATTTCGAAACGTCTTAAATTATTTTCTCAAATTTTTTCACATAACCACAAATTTTCTCAAATTTGCCATAATTAATTGAACTTGTTTTTATTTTTAAAATAACTACAAGTTTGATCTTCTACATTTTTAAGGACTAAGTGTTCAATCAAAGTATTTACCTCATGACAACATAACCAAAAATATCAATAATTTTTTTTTCAAGTTTCAAAGTTCTCACTCTTTGAATTCCTTCCAATATATATATATATATCAACAAAGCTTGTATTTTTAATTTATGAAACCTGAGATCTTTTAAAAAAAATTGAAACTCTAACTTAAGACTTGAACCTTTACTTAATAAACTTGAAACTTTAATTAAAATCTTGAAAACCGTTCTAAAGATTAAAAGTATACATATAAATCTTGAACCCACAATTCACTAATTTCTCTTAAACACAAGTTAAAAGATTTCCCAACAACATGTATATTTTCTTTATTGGCCACAACAACATTAATATTTCAGACTTCTCCTCACCGCTAAATCGTTGTCAACGGTCTCAATTCATTTTCGAAACTCAAGGAGCTAACTACATAAACATAAAGATTTATAAAAAATTGTTCACCACCAAAATTTATCCAACCACATCATAATCCCAAAATTAAATCTATTTCACACACAACTTTTTAAACCAATTGACCTACATTATTTATTTAAAACTAAATAAAAACGAATATTTAGTCTGCCATTTACTAAATCATCACAACATATTAAATAAAATAAATACCTATACATTAAATAAAATACTCTTATGACTGACGCCTTAATTGCAAGGAAAAATTCGAAGTTCACTACATGTGTTAAGAGATGAAGTTTGAGCACATTAGAAAGTATTAAAAATTCAATATAGAGTAAAAGATAAAAAGTCCTTTGTCAGACAATTACTAACAATGCATAATCATGTTCACTAGAGCAGAAACAAAGAGAAATGATCACAGTAGAGAATTTCTCAAACCAAGCTCGAGGAGCCTGCTTAAGACCGTAGAGAGCCTTTTTTAACTGACACACTTCCCCTTGATTATGAGAAACTCCTTGTGGAGGGACCATATAGACTTCTTCATGAAGCTCGCCATTTAAAAACTCATTTTTGACATCCATTTGGGAAATATGCCATTGACGAATAGATGCAACTGCAATAAGAGTATGAATAGTGGTCATCTTAGCAATAAGAGCAAAAGTTTCTTCATAATCCAAAACATATTGTTGAGAGAATCCCATAGAAACAAGACGTGCTTCATAGCGCTCAACCGACCCATCAGACTTAGTTTTGATCTTGTATACCCAACGAGACCCAATAGCACGCTTTCTAGGAGGAAGAGCTATTAATTCCCAAGTATTTGTTTTGTGCAATGCAGAGAGCTCTTCTGCCATAGCATGCTGCCAAAGAGGATTAAGAATAACCTCTTTATAGGAAGAGGGCTCAGACAAACTGTGAGTAGAGGTTAAGAAAGAAGCAAACGAAGTTGAATCAGTGGAATAGACAAAATCAGGTAACTAAGTACACTTACGGTGACGAGAGGGGTAACGAGGAGGTGGAGATGGAGGATCAACAATCGCAGCAGGTGGTTGGACAAATGGGGGGACAAGAGGGATGTCATCATGTGGAGTAGTAGTATTTGTCATGCAATTCTCAACATTATAATCACTAGAAGCATTATCATTAGGACCAAATGGATCAATATGGGTTAGTTCAGAACTCTTAATAATCTGAGAATTAGAGGAAACAGAGTAAAAAGGGATGTGCTCAAGAAAAACAACATTACGAGAAACATATAGTTTTCTTGCATGAGGATCATAACAACGATAACCCTTTTGACCATCCCCATAACCAAGAAAAACACACATGGCAGACTGAGAAGACAACTTACTGTGCTCTACTTGTGGACGAAGAACAAAACAAGTAGAACCAAAGACTTTTAGAGAATAGTAATTAGGGGCAGAAGCATACAATTTTTCAAAGGGAGACAAACCTGATATGACAGACGATGGAGTTCTATTAATAGCATGAACAGCAGTAAGAACTGTTTCCCCCCAAAACTCACTAGGAACCGAAGCAGACAACAAAAGAGAACGAGTAGTCTCAATAATATGACGATGTTTCCTTTTAGCAACTCCATTTTGTTGAGGAGTATCAGTACAAGATGTCTGGTGGAGGGTGCCATCATAAGCAAGTAATTCAGGGAATTTAGTAGAGGTATATTCACCACCTAAATCACAGCGAAAACACTTTATAACAACATTATATTGAGTCTTGACCATGACACGAAACATATGATAAATGTCAAAAAATTCAGAACGATAAACCCAACAACAACGAGTGTAATCATCAATAAACGAAACATTATATCTAGATCCACCTTTGGTGAGAACCTGTGATGGACCCGAAAGATCAGAGTTAACTAAATCAAAATGCGCATATGAAACTGAAACACTTTTACTAAACGGTAAAGCTGGAAATTTAGCAACTTTACAACCACAACAATCTGAAATATCACTGGTTTGTAACTTTCCGAAAGCTCCAGTAGAAGCCAAATATTTTAATCTAGAAGCAGAAACATGTCCAAGGCAAGAATGCCATAAATAAAAACTAGAAGACGAAGAATTCAATCGAAAACTAGATAATAAGTCAACAGTAGTTGTTGATGAAGGTGCAAACACGAGAAGGGGGGTTGAATTGTGTTTGCCAAAGTTGACACCTTTTTGATAATTTATAAATAAATAAATAAATAAACTAGTTTGGTTTTGGTGACTTACTTGGCGTAGACGCAATCGGATTCAGAGATAGCAAGCAATGAAAGCATAAATAATTTGACATGTAGATTTATCCTGGTTCACCACTAAGTTGGCTACATCTAGTCCCCTCATTCCTAAGGCTTTAATCTACTAATTCAAATACCTTGAATTAAAAAGCACCTGACCCTCCAAGTCAGTCTTCCCAAACAGCCTGACAACCCCAGACTTTTGAGGAACTAACCACCTTGACCCTACAAGACAAGTCTTCTCCTAATAACCTGACAACCCCATATTGAAGAAGGAACTAAACCACTATCGAGTTGGATACAAGAGATTGAAACTTGAGTAGTTGCTTCTAACATAGCTTATAATAATAATAACTCTCACACTATAAGAAAAGAACACACAGAAAATATTTATAACCTGAACAAGTGTTTCTCTCTTTGAACTCTAAGAGGAATTGAGAACTTTGAGCTTGAGTTACTTTTTTCTGCTTTTCGATGCTTTTCTCCTTCAGCCTTGAGTGTCTATTTATAGTGAAAATTTGGGCTTCAATTTAGTCCTTATTTAATTTTGAGTTGTATCTTGTTCAGATTGAGTTTGTAAATTCTTCAAATTCATTCTGTTTCTATTTTGTGTAGACTGAGTTTGAAAATTCTTCGAATGAACTCTTCTTCGAATCATGCTCAATTCTTCTTCAAATCTTAATTATGTATTCTTCAAATGTTGATCAAATATTCTTCAAATCTTGACCATATCTTATTTTCAATCAATGATTTTCTTCAATTATAAATATGATCAAATCTTTATTTTAGATTTTTCATCAATTATAAATTATAAATTTGAATCAAATCTTTTTTAAGATTTTCTTCAATTATAAAGTTGAATCAAATCTTATTTTATATTTTCTTCTATTATTAATTTGAATCAAATCTTATTTTAGATTTTCTTCAAAAACATGAATCTTCTTTCACACTCTTTGAAGTCAAATATATTATTCTCATAAAATACCTTTGTTAACATCAAAACTCTAAATGTAAAACCAACTTGGTTCCAACAATCTCCCCCTTTTTGATGATGACAAAACTTGTATTTTTGATAATAATTTTTCTTTATATTTCTTTGACTCCCCCTCACTTAGCTCTCCCCCAAAGTCTAAGTATCATTTTCTCTCCACATTATCAAACATATTTCTCCCCCTTTTGTCATCAGACAAAAATACTTGAAAGTGAAACTTTATCTTTTTTATTTATCTTTTTTTTTTTAATTTTATTTATTTATTTTTAGTTTTTCTTTTGTTTCTTTTTCTTTTTTTTTAGTTTTTTTTTGAATAACATGAATATAATATAGTACAAAAAAATATATAAACTAATGTAAAACTAAACTACTTTAAAGTTATCATAACATCAGTCAGATATGAAGTTAGGGTTTAGGTTTTTCTTGATGAAATCAAACCTATCTTCAGGTAGTGGTTTGGTGAATATGTCAGCCCATTGGTGTTAAGTGTCTACAAATTGAATGTTTAGTACCCCTTTTTGAACAAAGTCCCTAATGAAGTGGTGTTTGATCTCTATGTGTTTAGCTCTAGAATGAAAGATAGGGTTTTTTGTTAGACAAATGGCAGAACTGTTATCGCAATAGATGGGAATGTTGGATTCTAGGATTTTGTAGTCTTCAAGTTGATGTTTCATCCAAAGTAGTTGAGAACTGCAGCCAGCTGCGGAAATGTACTCAGCCTCTACTTTTGACATTGCAATGGTGTTTTGTCTCTTACTTGACCAACATATTAAGTTGTCACCTAAAAATGTGTAGTTGCCACTATTGCTCTTTCTTCCAAGTTTATCTCCAGCATAATCAGAATCACTGTATCCACTAAGTTTGTACTTAAGAGATTTCTTGTAGAACGAGGTAAGGTTGGTAGTCCCTTTTAGGTATCTAAGGATTCTCTTAACAGTAGTTAAATGTGACTCCCTAGGATCAGCTTGAAATCTTGCACATACACATACACTAATCATGATGTCAGGTCTGGAAGCGGTAAGGTAAAGTAGGGATCCTATCCTTCCTTTATAGGTTTTTTCTGGTCAAATTTTTCGCCTGAATCATCTTTTTTAAGTGAACAAGTAGGGTGCATTGGTGTAGCCATAGGTTTGCGATCACTCATCTTAAACTTCCTAAGAAGCTCTTTTGTATATTTAGTTTAATAAATGTATATACCTTTTTGACTTTGCTGAATTTGTATCCCTAAGTAGAACTTTAGTTCTCCCATCATACTCATTTGAAATTCAAGCTGCATCAATTTAGAAAATTCTTGACAAAGAGTGCCATTAGTAAATCCAAAAATAATGTCATCAACATAAATTTGAATAATAAGAATGTCATCTCCTATTGATTTTCTAAAAAGTGTATTATCTACTTATCCTCTTTCAAAGTTATTTTTAAGCAAGAAGTTACTAAGTCTATCATACCACGCCCTAGGTGCTTGTTTTAGAGCATACAAGGATTTCCTAAGTTTAAAAACATGATTTGGAGATAATTAGTACTTTTATCCAGATCTTTCTTCTGACTTATCTTGACTATTTCTAACTTGATCCGATTCATCCTTTGAAGATTTGTCATATTCTTCTGATTTGCTTGTATTCTCTAATTTTTCAAGTTCTTCTGGTTTGTCTACATCTTCTTCCTTTGGTTCCGATAAACCTGCACTATCATCATCTTGCTTTGACTTTTCAAGGTCAAGTTGTTTGTCATCAAATTTAACATGTATGGATTCTTTCACAATATGAGTTTCCCTATTAAACACTTTATAAGCCTTTGATCTTTTAGAGTATCCAATGAAGGTACACTTTTGAGATCTAGAATCAAATTTACCAAGTTTATCCTTAGTGTTTAACATATAACACGTACAACCAAATTGTTTAAAATAAGAGATGTTAGGTTTTTTACCTTTCCACAATTCATATGGTTTTTTATTCAATATAGATCTAATATAGAGTCTATTTTGAATATAACATGCAGTATTAATTGTTTCAGCCCAAAAGTGTTTTGCAACATTCATATCATTTAACATGGTTCTGGCCATTTCTTGGAGTTATCTATTCTTTCTTTCTACAACTCCATTTTGTTGGGGTGTTCTAGGAGAGGAGAAGTTGTGAGAGATTCCATTCTCATCACAAAAACTTTCAAAATACTTGTTTTCAAATTCTCCTCCATGATCACTTCTAATTGTTACAATCTTAAGACCTTTTTCATTCATTATTTGTTTGCAAAATGTGATAAACACTTTGTGGGATTCATCCTTACTTCTTAAAAATTTTACCCATGTCCACCTAGTATAATTATCTACTATAACAAAGCCATATTTCTTTCCACTTAGAGAGGCTGTTTTCACTTGCCCAAAGAGATCTTTATGCAAGAGCTCAAGGGGCTTTGAGGTAGAGACTGAGTTCTTAGGGATAAATAAGTTTTTTTGTTTGTTTTCCCTTTTGACAAGCTTCACACATAATTTCAGTTTTGTAACTAAGCTTAGGTAGACCTCTAACTAGTTGGAGTTTATTCAGTTTTGAAATTAATCTAAGGTTTGCATGACCTAATCTTTTGTGCCAAATTAGTTTCTCTTCATTTACTGACATAAGACACTTAACCTCTTGTTTCTCTAGACTAAACAAATTAATCTGATAAATGTTGTTTTGCCTTTGACTTATAAAGAGTACAGATGCATCCTTCTGACTAATTGCCTTGCATGTTTTTTGATTGAATATAATATCATAATTATTATCACTTAATTGACTAATACTTAATAAATTATACTTAAGACCTTTAACTAACAAGACATCTTTAATAGAAGGGGAAGTACCATTACCAACTGTACCTTGACCAATGATCTGGCCTTTTTGCTTTCCTCCAAAAGTCACAATGCCTCATTTGCTCAAAGTTAGTTCTTGGAACATAGTGTTTTCTCCCATCATATGCCGCGAGCATCCACTGTTCAGGTACCATGATTGGTGTTTTAACTTGATTACTGAGGACATCTACAACGAAGATGATTTTGTTCTTAGGTACCCAAATTTGGTTGGGTCCTGGTTTGTTAGTCTTGAAAGGTTGCTTGTCTTTCTTGTATTTAACATGGGAGAAGATGATTTGGAGTGACCTTTCTTAGAGCAAACAATACACAAGATATTAGAGGGAATAGGTTTAGGTTCAGTTACAGTTTCTTCAAATCCTATACCTATTTTACCATTTCTACTAACTCCATAAATCATAGAAACATATTTGCTTCTTTCCATACCATTAGCAAGAAAATCTTCAAATACTTGTTCATGCTTATTAGAGTTACATGTGGTATTTTCAATTGATGTTGAACTATGATTGCTTTTTGGAGTTAGATTTTTAGCCTTAATTTCAGCAATATCAGTTTTCAAATTTGCATTTTTTGTTTTAAGTTCAATAATATCAGTTTTTAGAGTTGCATTATCTGTCTTAAGTTTAGTAATATCAGTTTTCAGATTTGCATTCTCTATTTTAAGTTCAGTACTTTGATTCTTTGAGACATTAACTTTTTTAGTTAGATTTGTATTTTCTTTCCTAAGTGTTTTCAATTTTAAAGACAATTTGTGATTCATTTTTAAAAAATCAGTTATAGTAGTAACTAAATCAGATCGAGTAAATTCAGAAAATACCTCAATTTCTTCATCTGTTGATTCACTTCCAGAGTCAGAATTTGTGTTGGATCCAAAGGTAGAGTTGGTATGAGCCATCATAGCCAAAGCTGCTTGTTCATCGTCAGAGGATTCCTCAGAATCATCCCATGTAGCCATCAAACTCTTCTTCTTGGGTCTGGAATCTTTCCTTTTCCCTTTCTCCATATTTGGACATTCTGACTTAATATGTCCAGGTTCATTGCATCCATAGCAGATGATGCTTTTCTTGTCATATTTATCATCGTTCCCTTTATTGGATTGCTTGGAACATCTTTGGGGAAATTTCTTCTTTCTGTTGTGCCACATCTTTCGAATTTTTCTGGTTATGAAAGCAATCTTCTCTTCCTCTTCCTCTGATTTCAGATTCTGATCATCTGAATCACTATCCTCTGATTCTGATGTTGCCTTTAGAACCTTCTTCTGCTTAGATTTCAAGGCCAGAGTTTTGTTCTTCTTCTCGGGCTCATCTTCTTCAAGCTCAATTTCATGTGATCTGAGAGAGTTGATTAATTCTTCCAACTTTAGAGTATTCAGATACTTTGCTTCCTGAATGGCAGTGATCTTAGGTCTCCACTTACTTGTCAGACTCCTAAGAATTTTCTTCACATGATCAACAGTAGTATAAGTTCAAATCATCTATCTGTTCTCTTGACTCTGTTTTCAAGGCAATGCTCTTTGGCTTCTTTTCTAAAACTTCATTTTTTTCTAGTCTTCCAAGTTTAATCTCATGTTCTTGGAGTTTTCCGAAAAGTGCAGAAAGAGACATCTTTGACAGGCTTTTCTTTTCAGAAATTGTCGTTACTTTAGGTTATCCGGGCTGCATACGAAAAACTTCATATTCTTGAGATAAAGTATTAAGTTTAGAACATTTTACCTCAATTGTTCCTTCATGGGTTACTTCAATAGTATCCCAAATTTCTCTGGCAGTTTTGCAAAGAGACACACGGAAGAACTTGTAAAACACATGTTTTAGATGAAGACAAAGATCAAGAATTGTGATCAAAGTAACAAAGCTCAAAAAGAAGTCCAAATATCATATGTCAACTATAATCAAACATATTAGATGTTTAATAAATGTAAACGTACATGATACAATTAATACTTCAAAAGTACATGAGAACCATTCATCTTTGCATATGCATAAAAAGGATTTTCACATGTCAAAATTACATTAACAATGTTTAAAATTAAAGTTTTTGACTAAAAGCAATGTCGTATTCGAATACAGCATATTGCATTCGAATACAGATGCTAAGTCAGTAGCAAAAACTTGACATCTGTATTCGACTACGAGGTGCTGTAGTCGAATACAAGTGCTAAGTCAATAGCTCAGACTACACATCTGTATTCGACTACAACCTCATGTAGTCGTACAACCTGATGTAGTCGAATACAAACAGCAAGACAGTGGCAAAATACACTTATTTGTATTCGACTACATGACCCTTGTATTCGAATACAAGATGAAAATTTTGAATAAATCTGAACGTTATAAGAGGTGTATTCGAATACATACATACTGTATTCGAATACAACTGGAAATAATGCAATTTTTCAAATCTGAAATGGTTTTAGATCATTGCATTTGTTCATCAAACCTCTTGGAACAATGACCACTGATCTGAAGTGATGTCTATGGAGTATAAATACCCCATAGTTTCAGATTAATCAACACCTAATCCAACTACCAAACCTTTAACAACTTTGAACAATTTTCTGATTTTTTTCTCAAAGTTATTTTTCATATTTCAAGTACTTGCATTACATTTTCATATTATTGAGAAAGGTTCTCAAGTTACTTGAAATAATATTGGATTGATATCATTATACCACTCTTATATTTTTTTTCCAAATCAAATTACATTATTTGTAAAAGAAAGTAGGACTTTCTTAAAGTAGTCTAATCTAAAGATAGTGGTGTGCTATCTTAGAAGTTTTTGTTAGAAGTTTGTAGCAGAGATCCTAGGGTGGGATTTGTACATTTTCTTCCAATAGTGGATAAATCTCTTGTAGTGTGCAAGAGGACTGGATGTACCCTTGGTCATAAGGGGAACCAGGATAATATTGTTGTGTCCATGAAATTGTTGTCATTTACTTATTGTCACTAACTGTCTTAAAGTAGAAAAATCAATCACCAAATCGCTGAAAACAAGAAAATTTTCTAAACACCTAAGTCACCCCCTTCTTAGGTGCACCTCTGTACTTACAATTGGCATCAGAGCAGGTTCAGGTAACTTACTTCTCGATCATTACTCATGGCTTCCTCACAACCTGTTTTCAGAGATGGTGGTAGTAGCAACAAACCACCATGCTTCGTTGGAGAGCACTATGACTTTTAGAAGATACGTATGCAAGCGTATCTTGAAGCACAAGGAGACGACATATGGGATGCAGTAAAAAATGGTCCTTACATTCCAAAAACGGTCATCAACAATAAAGAAGAAACAAAGATAAAAACCTCATGGACTGACGATGATAAAAGAAAAGTGTTGTTCGATAAGAAGGCTAAAAATATGCTACAATCAACACTTGGAATGGATGAATTCTTTCGTGTATCTCACTGCAAAACGGCCAAAGAAATATGGGATACGCTTGAAGTAACTCATGAAGGGACTATTGAGGTAAAAAGATCTAAACTCAATACATTATCTCAAGAATACGAATTATTTCGAATGCAGCCCGGAGAGTCTATCTTAGACTTACAGAAAAGGTTCTCCCATTTAACCAACCACTTGTCGGCACTCGGGAAAATCTTCACCAACGATGAATTAAATCTAAAAGTATTAAGATCATTAACGAGGGCTTGGCAACCAAAAGTGGCAGCAATCTCTGAAAAGAAAAGCCTATCCAAAATGTCTCTTCCTGCATTGTTCGGAAAACTTCAAGAACACGAAATCCAACTTGGAAGGTTAGAACATAATGAAAGTCAAGAAAAATAGACCAAAAACATTGCTTTAAAAGGCCGAATCAAAAGAACAAATCAATGACGAAAATTCAGATGAAGATGAAAACATCACCTTCCTTGTTAAGAAATTTGGTAAGTTTCTTAAAAGCGATAAAAAGTTCAAAAAGAAAAGTTTCAGAAAGAAGGATAGTGCTACCTCAAGCCAAAACTTCACTTGCTTTGAATGTGGTAAGCAAGGACACATAAAGGCAAAATGTCTGAATATTATCAAGAAAAATGCCATAAAAAAGAAAGACTTCAAAAAGGCATACATAGCATGGGAAGACAACAAAGTGAGTTCAACTTCGGAAATAGAAAGTGACGAATGCGCGAAGGTTGAATTAATGGCATCACATCAATCGGATGACGAAGAAGAGGTTAGTAACATAGACTCCACTCATCATAATAAGACTAATAGTGAATTAATTATCGAATATAATGATGCTCAAAATGCCATTAAAGAACTACTTATCGAATGTAAAAATCTATTCAAATTAGTATCAACCCAAAAGAAACAAAATTCAACTCTTCAAGAAAATGTTGACACTATGGAGAAGGATTCTGAAAAACTAAAAAGAATTTTACATGCAATAAGTGTGATTCTCTCTCTTTAAAAGTTGTTCAATTAAATAGAGTAATTGAGCGTTACGAAAAAGGACAAATGGGATTGGAAAACGTTTTAAATATGCAAAGATACTCAAATGACAAAAGTGGTCTTGGATACTCAAAATTTGATAAACCAAGCTTGAATAAAACCATTTTTGTTAAAGCGAGTAATCAATCCAATCAAGAAAAGGTTATAATTATGCAAAATGATCATCATTATAAAGAGAAAATTATTCAAAAAAAATCTCATACACATACTATTAAAGGTAGATTTACTCCTACTTGTTCTTATTGTGGTCTTAATGATCACACACCTAATGCCTGTCACGTTAGAAACTTTAGTGTTCCAAAAGGGCATTACGTGTGGGTAAAGAAAGGTACTAACCATCAAGGACCCAAAGCATATTGGGTACCTAATAAAACTTGATTTTAATTTTGTAGATATGCATGCAAAGTACCTCAAATATGTGGTACTTGGATAGTGGATGCTTTAAACATATGACGGGTGATAAAACAAAATTTTCAGCTTTAACTCTTGAATCAAAGGGCTATGTGGTCTATGGAGACAACAACAAAGGAAAAATTTTAGGCATTGGAAAAGTTGGTACATTCCCATCTCCTTCGATTGAAGATGTTTTATATGTTGGAGGTCTAAAACACAATCTCATAAGCATTAGCGAGCTTTGCGACAAAGGATACAAAATAGTCTTCAACAAAGATGAATGCATCATCCAAAATGAAGCTTCAAATGAAATTCAGTTTGTCGGTAAGCGCTTCAAAAAAATCTTTATACTTAATCTTGATGATTTATCCTTAAAAATGAAATGTCTTTTGGTGAGTGACAAAAATGATGCATGGCTATGGCATAAAAGAATTGCACATATCCATATGGACCATTTAAACAAATTAGTCAAGCATGACCTTGTTGTAGGCTTACCAAAGATGAAATTTATAAAGGATAAATTGTGTGATGCTTGTTAAAAAGGTAAGCAAACAAAGATTTCTTTCAAACCTGAGAATGTTATATCAACTTCAAGACCACTTCAATTAATACATATGGACTTGTTTGGTCCATCAAGAACCAAAAGTCTGGGTGGAAATTGATATGGACTAGTAATTGTTGATGATTACTCAAGGTTCACTTGGACCTTATTTTTGGCAAATAAAAATGAAGTTTTCAAAGCATTTAAAAACTATGTCAAACTAGTCCGAATTGAACAATCAACCAAAATTGTATCAATGAGAAGTGATAATGGAGGAGAATTTCAAAATGCATCTTTTGTAGAATTTTGTGATGAAAATGGAATTTTCCGTAAGTTTTGTGCACCAAGAACACCTCAACAAAATGGGGTTGTTGAGAGAAAGAACAGATATGAAAATGAAATGCAAGTATCCATTGATCATCTTTAAGTGCTTCACCAATCTTGGAGGGTTCGATTTGAGAAACGAATGCCATATTCAAGCAAGCATCTTGCAGTTTTAGTCTTGTTGTAACTTCTTTGTTGATATCACCTATAATGTTATCAATTGGGTGATCTCTATGGGTTCTCCATTCCTTAGGAAGATTATCATCTTGCTTTTCAACGTTGACTTCACTTTCTTGAATTGGTTAATCATCTTGATTTTCTTTGCTTGTATCATTACTTTCAAAATCATCATCATCATAAGAAATATTTTTGTCCTCTTTCAAGGATTTAGTTTCATCAAAAGATACATGCATTGATTCTTCGACTAACAAGGTTCTTTTATTGAAAATTCTAAAAGCTTTACTAGATAATGAGTAACCAATAAAGATACCTTCATCGACTTTCTCATCGAATTTTCCAAGGTTGTCCATACCATTGTTTAGCACGAAACACTTACATCCAAAAATGTGGAAGTGAGAGATGTTAGGCTTTCTTTCTTTGTAGAGTTCATAAGGAGTTTTCTTAAGAATTTGCCGAATGATTACCCAGTTGGATACATAGCATGTTGTGTTTACGGCATCTGCCTAAAAATATTTTGGTAGACTTGAGTCGCTTAACATGGTCCTTGCAAGTTCTACCAAAGATCGGTTCTTTCTCTCAACAACTCCATTTTGTTGAGGTGTTCTAGGTGCAGAAAAGTTATGGAAAATTTCATTTTTTTCAAAAAATTCTTCAAAAGAGGTATTTTGAAATTCTCCTCCATGATCACTTCTAATTGATACAATTTTGGCTGATTGTTCATTTTGGACTAGTTTGGCATAGTTTTTAAATGCTTTGAAAGCTTCATTTTTACTTGCAAAAAATAAGGTCCAAGTGAACCTTGAGTAATCATCAACAATTACTAGTCCATATGAATTTCCACCAAGACTTTTGGTTCTTGATGGACCAAACAAGTCCATATGTAGTAATTGAAGTGGTCTTGAAGTTGATATAACATTTTTAGGTTTGAAAGAAATCTTTGTTTGCTTACCTTTTTAACAAGCATCATACAATTTATCCTTTATAAATTTCATCTTTGGTAAGCCTACAAGAAGATCATGCTTGACCAATTTGTTTAAATGATCCATATGGATATGTGCAATTCTTTTATGTCATAGCCATGCATCATTGTTGTCACTCACCAAAAGACATTTCATTTTTAAGGATAAATCATCAAGTATAAAGATGTTTTTGAAGAGCCTAGTGACAAACTGAATTTCATTTGTAGCTTCATTTTGGATGATGCATTCATCTTTGTTGAAGGCTATTTTGTATCATTTGTCACAAAGCTGGCTAATGCTTATGAGATTGTGTTTTAGACCTTCAACATGCAAAACATCTTCAATCGAAGGAGATGGGGCTGTACCAACTTTTCCAATGCCTAAAATTTTTCCTTTGTTGTTGTCTCCATAGACCACATATCCCTTTGATTCATGAGTTAAAGCTGAAAATTTTGTTTTATCACCCGTCATATGTTTAAAGCATCCACTATCCAAGTACCACATATTTGAGGTACTTTGCGTGCACACTTACAAAATTAAAATCAAGTTTTATTAGGTACCCAATGTGCTTTGGGTCCTTGATTTTCTTTACCCACACATAATGCCATTTTGGAACACTAACGTTTCTAACGTGACATACATTAGGTGCGTGACCATTAAGACCACAATAAGAACATGTAGGAGTAAATCTATTTTTAATAGTATGTGTGTGAGGTTTATTTTGAATAATTTTCTCTTTATAAGGATGATCTTTTTGCATAATTATAACCTTTTCTTGATTGGATTGATTACTCGCTTTAACAAAAATGGTTTC
Organism: Cicer yamashitae; assembly: GCA_037974755.1. Classification (NCBI taxonomy): domain Eukaryota; kingdom Viridiplantae; phylum Streptophyta; class Magnoliopsida; order Fabales; family Fabaceae; genus Cicer; species Cicer yamashitae. The sequence goes on from JBBPBQ010020321.1 coordinate 32,567,157, forward strand.
ATTCAAGCTTGGTTTATAAAATTTTGAGTATCCAAGACCACTTTTGTCATTTGAGTATCTTTGCATATTCAAAAAGTTTTCCAATCCCATTTGTCCCTTTTCGTATCGCTCAATTACTCTATTTAATTGAACAACCTTTAAAGAGAGGGAATCACACTTACTGCATGTAAAACTCTGTTTTAGTTTTTCAAAATCCTTCTCCATAGTGTCAACTTTTTCTTCAAGAGTTGAAATTTGTCTCTTTTGGGTTGCACTAATTTGAACAGATTTTTACATTCGATAAGTAGTTCTTTAATGACATTTTGAGCATCATTATATTCGATAATTAATTCACTATTAGTCTTGTTATGATGAGGATAGTTTATGTTACTAACCTCTTCTCCGTCATCTGATTGATGTGATGCCATTAATGCAACATTAACGCATTCTTCACTTTCTGTTTCTGAAGTTGAACTCACTTGGTTGTCTTCCCAAGCTATGTATGCCTTTTTGCAGTCTTTCTTTTTGATGACATTCTTGTTGACAATATTCGAACAATCTTCCTTGATGTGTCCTTACTTACCACATTCAAAGCAAGAGAAGTTTTGGCTTGAAGTAGAATTATCCTTCTTTCTGAAACTTTTCTTTTTGAAAGTTCTATCATTTTTAAGAAACTTACCAAATTTCTTAACGAGGAAAGTGATGTTTTCATCTTCATCTGAATTTTCGTCTTTGATTTGTTCTTTTGATTCGGCCTTTAAAGCAATGTTTTTTGTCTTCTTTTCTTGACTTCATTATGTTCTAACCTTTCAAGTTCAATTTCATGTTCTTGAAGTTCTCCGAACAAAGCAGGAAGAGACATTTTGGATAGGCTTTTCTTTTCGGAGATTGCTGTTACTTTTGGTTGTCAAGCCCTCGTTAATGATCTTAATACTTTTAGATTTAATTCATTGTTGGTGAAGATTTTCCCAAGTGCCGACAAGTGGTTGGTTAAATGGAAAAACCTTTTCTGTAAGTCTAAGATAGACTCTCCGGGCTGCATTCAACATAATTCGTATTCTTGAGATAGTGTATTGAGTTTAGATCTTTTTACCTCAATAGTCCCTTCATGAGTTACTTCCAGCGTATCCCATATTTCTTTGGTTGTTTTGCAGTGAGATACATGAAAGAATACATCTATTCCTAGTGCTGATTGTAGCATATTTTTAGCCATCTTATCGAACATCACTTTTCTTTTATCATCGTCAGTCCATGAAGTTTTTATCTTTGTTTCTTCTTTATTATTGATGATCGTTTTTGGAATGTAAGGACCATTTTCAACTGCATCCCATATGTCGTCTCCTTGTGCTTCAAGATACGCTTGCATACGTATCTTCCAAAAATCATAGTGTTCTCCTATGAAGCATGGTGGTTTGTTAGTACTGCCACCATCTCTGAAAACAGGTTGTGCGGAAGCCATGAGTAATGATCGAGGAGTAAGTTACCTAAACTTGCTCTGATACCAATTGTAAGTACAGAGGTGCACGTAAGAGGGAGGTGAATTAGGTGTTTAGGAAATATTCTTGTTTTCAACGATTTGGTGATAGATTTTTCTGCTTTAGAATAGTAAGTGACAATAAGTAAATGGCAGCAATTAAATGAACACAACAATATTATCCCGGTTCCCCTTATGACCCAGGGTACATCTAGTGAGCACACTACAAGAGATTTCTCCACTATTGTCAGAAAATGTACAAATCTCACCCTAGGATCTCTGCTACAAACTTCTAACAAAAACTTCTAAGATAACACACCATTATCTTAGATTAGACTACTTTAAGAAAGTACTACTTTCTTTTACAAACAATGTAATTTGATTTGGAATAAGAATATAAGAGAGGTATAATGATATCAATCCAATATTACTTCAAGTACTTTGAGAACCTTTCTCAATGATATGAAAATGAAATGCAAGTACTTGAAATATGAAAAGTAACTTTGAGAAAAATATCAGAAAATTGTTCAAAGTTGTTCAAGGTTTGGTAGTAGGATTGTGTAATGATTAATCTGGGACTATGGGGTATTTATACTTCATAAACATCACTTCAGATCAGTGGTCATTGTTTCAAGAGGTTTGATGAACAAATGCAATGATCTAGAGCCATTTCAGATATGAAAAATTGCATTGTTTCTAGTTGTATTCGAATACAGTATGTATGTATTCGAATACACCTCTTATAACGTTCAAATTTATTCAAAATTTTCACCTTGTATTCGAATACAAAGGTTATGTAGTCGAATACAAATACGTTTATTTTGTCACTGACTTGCTGTTTGTATTCGACTACAGCAGGTTGTAGTGGAATACAGATATGTAGTCTGAGCTACTGACTTAGCACTTGTATTCGATTACAGCACTTCGTAGTCGAATACAGATGTCAAGTTTTTGCTACTAACTTAGCATCTGTATTCGAATACAATATGTTGTATTCGAATACGACATTGCTTTTTGTCAAAAACATTAATTTTAAATATTGTTAATGTAATTTTGACATGTGAAAATCCTTTTTATGCATATGTAAAGATGAATGGTTCTCATGTACTTTTGAGGTATTGATTGTATCATGTACCTTTACATTGATTAAACATCTAATATGTTTGATAAATGTTGAACTATGATATTTGGACTTCTTTTTGAGTTTTGTTACTTTGATCACAATTCTTGATATTTGTCTTCATCAAAAACATGTGTTTTACAGGCTACACATATATGTAGTCGAATACAACCTTGACTCTGTTAAAATTTGATTTTCAAAAATTGTTCATCTAGTTTAATACTTTGAAAATTATTTTGATGCATATGCTAGAGTTTAGATGAATTAATCAAGGTTCTCATGTGCATTTGAAATATAACAATATTAGATTGCATCTTGTACCTTAAACTATAAGTCGTCTAGCATTGTCAATAGTTGACTTGATTGTTGACTTCATTTTGAATTTACAACTTGATCACTTTACTTGGTCTTTGTCTTCATCAAAAACATAAGTATTCTTGCATATTTATATCACACCTATAATTACACATGTTACAAAAATTTATACATAAAAAAACATAAAAATAATTAGGGGATAGATCTACTACACAAAATAAATTATTTTGTATAATGTCATAAATAAGGTAAACTCCCAATCTTAATGTCCACTTGTCAATTAAGCAAGTTGTTCACCGGTGCATCAATAGTAGAAACACTAACTACCATTTGCAACATGTATATGATGGATGATTGAATGTTGTTGGCCAGAAATTGTATTACCACCTGCATGCCTTGATCCTAAGTGATGTGGGATCTTTTGTTGAGGGTATGATGCAAATCTTGAACAAGAAGAAGATGAAATTGATGATAATGAAGGTTGGACAAATAAATTCCAAAGCGTGTGTATCACACTAAGCTTTAGGTTCGATTCGCCCCCACTAATCTATATATATATTGGATGCAAACGGATTTACTGACGAATCCCCTTCAGGATACTTTGGAACCTTGAAGTGAATTGCACATTCACATCAAGCTTATCAATCAATTATAGTTTATAGAATAAAGTTCCTTCATTTAATCTCGTGCACTAGAGAAAAGAAGAAATGATTTAGAAATATTTTTGACATAAATTTGATTCATGTAACATGAAAATTGTGTTCTTTTTTTTGCCTCTAAAGTGTCTCTATTTATAGAGAAAATCATACCAATTGGTAAAAGAAAACAATTCTTGAAAAAGATTGTAACCTTTGGTAACTTAAAAGATGCATTAGTTTGAATTAAATTCAAGCATTGCAACTACTTGACCAACTGCTACATTAATATAGCTATTAGAGAATCCCAAATATTTTTGGGATTCACCTCACAATCCCCCACCATTTTCAAAATATATCTAAATCCGATATTCTGAAAATCTCATAGTTTCAGATAAAGGTATCTTACGATTTGAACCATTACTTATTAAATTATGTTTTCACTCATCGCCGAGAAGATTGGTAGACAAGCTTTGAACCAATCATTCATAGAACAAGTGTGCATAACTCACACAAGAAATCTCGGTATCATTGATCAAATTATAAAAATGACACATTTGATAAGGCCCCATGTCTCATATCCTTTTCGTGAGAATTTAAGAGTCAAGCTCTTGAACTCTATGAAGCGGCCCGCATCATTCTCATATTGGTGGAATATATCAGAAATGCACCCATAATTATACATTCCAGCAAATATATGTTATATGTCCATTAAGAGGAGACATCATCCTACCACTTTTATTTTATGGTCCAAGTACTTTTACCCTTTAGGATGTATCTATTGTCAAGTACTTCAATCACTCTAATAGTGTACTTTCATCATTGAACTCAAGACTTGATATTACTAAAGTGTGAGTTGATTGTTCCCACCATTGGTCATTATTTAGATATGAGTTTGTATCACATCCCTAATAATGTCTTCAACACTATGTCTTTTGTCAGACCTTTCGTCAAAGAATCTACAAGATTCTTTTTAGTTCATACAAACACTATGGATATCACTCCATTAAGTCCTTTACATAACTATGTCTTAAACCAATATGTATTGATTTTCTATTATATACTTAGCTATATGTTTTTGATAATATGTATTGACTATCACAATGTATGGATATTGATGCCATTTACTTTGGCCAAATTGGTATCTCATACAACAAATTTCTTAGCCATTCAGCCTCTTCACTACCTGCAGGTAGAACATTAAATTATGCAACTATAGTGGTGTCAGCAATGCAAGTTTGTTTCTTTGAACCCCAAGAAATTGCATATCCACCAAGGTTGAAGATCCATCCACTTGTGGAAGCATGATCCTCAACATGATTTACCCAACTGGCAATTGTATATCCTTCCAAAACTGAAGGATATCCACTATAGAAAACTATAGTTGATTGTTCCTTTCAAATATTTTAATACTTTATTAATAGCATATGTCAATGTTCTTTACTTAGATTGCTTGCATACCGACTTAACGTTCCAACAACATATGCTATATCAGGTCTGGTACAACTAATGACTTACATCAAACATCCGATTACCTTTTATTTCTTGATAGTGTTGACCAACTATCACCAAACCATGGCCCTTTTACCATTAAATATTTTCACATTGTATCACATACAATTAATAAACATCTCAATTATCACATACACAAACTTTTAAGTCATTTTGTCTTTTACTGTATTTAATAAGCATCTCAATTTAAAATTCTAATTCGCTTTTCAATATATCTAAGTCCAAGATATAATACATTGAATGCATTAAATATATATTGCCAAAAGCTAACAAAGCAAGATGATAAAAATTTCTCATAATTAAATATCATAAGGAAGGTCCATACATGTAAGTCATTTCATTTCTATTAAATAAATAATTTCTTCATAGTTATATTATAACTAATACATGCATCATAAATTCTATTTGTTAATTCAAGTTTCATATTTAAATATGTTCTATGGTAAATCAAAATCAGTATGACAATAGAAAATAAACAGTGAATAAAATCATTAAGATTTTCTATCAGTTTCTTCCATAAACATTTGTCGACTTACAATAATTTTAAAATATATATTCAAATCATTTTTAATATCAAAATAAGTAAGAAATTGACAAATACTTTTATACTATCATGCACATATAATATAAGTTAATCAATTTTAGATTTAATAACTTCTCACATGAAGCGTCACTATCATTGAGACATACATTTAATATTTATGATAATTTATTTACACTACTTTAAATAAATTAATATATTAAATATGCATCTTAAACCATACATATTCATATTTGTTAAGATTTAAGAAACCAAAATTATAAATAAACTTTCTTCCATCGATCAAGCATAAATTCTTGTTCTTAGTCTAAAAACATCAACCATAGATAAACAAAAATTTCATCAAAATATTTTATCTCTAATTAAATTTTATTAATATTCCACATCCTATCTCCATATTATTATATATGTATGTAATATATAAATGTATTAACACTAAATAACTTCTACTGTCCAACAATGAATTTTCATATGTTATTATTTCCAAGACCTTAATTAATTTTTAAAATCCAAACAACCAAAATTCATGCATCAATCATATTAAATTCACATACTTGAATATATTCTAAATCATGCATATCAATCTAACCACATGTTAAATTTAACATAAACAAATATAATTACTTTGGAGAACAACATATGAATTTAGAACTTCAAAAATATCATATATATTCATATAAATTAAATGTGTACCTTTCACCATGGTAAAGAAAGTTTATCTCCTTTAAAAGTTGCAGTCATAAATAAATTTGATAATCGAAAATCGAACCTAAAGATTGTTGGATCTTTTGTTGGGGGTATGCTATAAATCTTGAACAATAAGAAGATGAAATTGATGATAATGAAAGTTGCACAAATAAATTTCAAAGCGTATGTATCACACTAAGCTTTAGGTTCGATTCGCCCCCACTAATCTATATATATATTGGATGCAAACGGATTAACCGGCGAATCCCCTTCAGGATACTTTGGAATCCTTGAAGTGAATTGCACATTCACATCAAGCCTATCGATCAATGATATTTTACAGAATAAAGTTCCTTCATTTAATCTCGTACACTAGAGAAAAGAAGAAATGATTCAAAAATATTTTTGACAGAAATTTGATTCATGTAACATGAAAATTGTGTTCTTTTTTTCTGCCTCTAAAGTGTCTCTATTTATAGAGAAACTCATACTAATTAGTGAAAGAAAACAACTCTTGAAATAGATTGTAACCTTTGGTAACTTAAAAGATGTATTGGTTTGAATTAAACCCAAACATTGCAACCACTTGACCAAGTGGTACATTAAGTTATGTAATTTTGCTACATTAATATAGCTATTAGAGAATTTCAAATATATTTTGAAAATTCCCCTCACAAGTGATCAGTTCAGGATATATCTGTCTTAAACAAAGTACTCTCATAGATTGGAATCAACATGTTGCTTTCATTACCACCCAACTTCTAGAGCAATCCATTGAGAACTAACTCCACTTCAACCCATCTACCTTCCCCAATTGTGCAGGAAAATAAAACACAAGGCAAAAAATCAGATGCCTCACCACAATAATACTCGAAAGATAATAGTCTTAAATTTACAATGATTGATCAGTGCTACTCAAAATATATGCTTGAAGAGATTTAGTGTTGCTCATAATACCATTCTCATAAAATTTGATCCTTCAAAAAGCAAAACATTATAATCACGTTATAACACAACGGAAAAATGTTTGTAACTGAAAACAACAAATAAGAAAAGGAATACAAAACACCTTTTCATAATCCATACATATTTAAAAAGGTAAACAAAAACGAAATTATTTAGTATACGAATAAATGATTTCCCAAATTAATTAAAGTATTGTAGAAACTTGCAATTACTTGAGCAAACTCAATTTTATGACTTCCACACACCATATATATAAGAAACATTGGATTCTATAAACTTTTCCCAAATTGCATATAACGTTAACCAGCAAATCATTCATACGCACAAGATGTAAACAATTATAGATGAAAATGTAGCAAATCCTTACGCACACAAAATTTGATATAGTACATTTAAAGTAGAAAATTTAAACACTTGAATAAATCATAAATGAATTCAAAAATGCAAAAACGATGCATAAGAAATACCAAACAATGGGCGGGTTGTGAGAGAGAATTGCAGAAATAAAATTGGCAATTCCAGTCTTGAAAATATTAGTATCAGAAAACGAAATAAAAAATGAGAAATGAGCAATAAACATGTGTATAGATGAAATAGAACCCTATTTATAGACAACAAACCTTAGAAGAGAGGAATGAATCAGAATTGTTACCATTAATTGTTTGTTTTTTTTACAAAATTAACAACTGAAACTGTTGAATTCAACAAAGAGAGAAGGGTTTTAGAATGGATGTACCTGGAAACGGCAAACATGGTCAAAGTAAATGAAAAGATAATTAGATTCAACACAGAAATTAAATGCAGAGAAGTGAAAATTGTAGAATTGTTTGATTAGATGAATCGGTTTAAAGGAAGACGAAAACTAAACGAAGTAGTGATTGACAAATTGAACCAACCGATAAGCGTGATATATTTTTTCGTTTTCCCCTTCAAATTAGTTTCCAGGGAAATGTTTATTTATCGCGTGGTTGAAAATTTTTTTTCAACTTTTCCGATTTAAAAATTAGAAAGGTGTGTAATTTCCAAAAGCATGTCCACTTTTTCTTGTTATTTTCAACTGCTACTACTTTTACTCATTTGCTATTAAGTAGTAAATGCATGATATTTTTTGTCCAGTGTATTACTACAACATTGGCATTTCCAATAAAAATCAAATATATATTCCAATAAAAGTAAAAATAAAATAAATTAAATGAAGATAGACTTAAATGCATACATTGCATATGTATACTATTTTCGGCCATAACTTCAATAAAATTAATTTAAATGAAATCTTTTGATTTATATATTAAATAATTAATAGTAGTAGATTAATAGATTAGTTACTATTAATAGAAGTTTAGCATAAGAAATATAGTCTCAATGATTGCCAAATGGCAAACTTGTCGATGTTTAAAATATTATGATGTATAGATTTAAATAAAATATTATATTTTAATTATGATTTTATGAAGATAATTGCTAAAAACAAATTATTTTTATCATATGTGTTTAAGATGAACTTATGCTCCATATGGATGGATTTTGTACCCCATAGTTATTTACTTAGATGAGTTATGCGTTCTATATAAATGGGTCTTATATCCCTATGAGATAAGTTTTAAACTTCACACGAATGAGCCTTCTACCCCACACTAGATGAGCTAGTGGATGAGATGATATTCACTTCACGGAAGTAGTACATCTCCATATAACAATGAGACCCCATTGGATTGATTAATTTATTTTCTACAGAATAAATATGGATATTTGATTAATCTTATTATTATAGATGTCAATTATTGTTGAGTTTAAGTGAAAGAGTTATATTAATTATGGAAAGTGATTGCTTATTATAGAAATATTATTTATATTTCTAAACTATTTTTGGAAGAATTTGGGTGTCATGGTCGATTTTTTTGGTTACCGCGCCGGCTGAGAATAATACTTGTTTTAAAATTGTGTGCATTATTCACTAATATTTAGTATTTCATTAAAGGATTGTTTTCAGAGACTGAGAACACTAAGAACGTCGATAATTGAAAAGTCTTACCTCTTTTGACAATAGTAATTTCCTTAGATTAGGTTAGTAGATCAAGAATAAGTAGACACAATGTCTACATTGCATTTCATTTTGGGATTAGTTATTAAATGTCCAGTTTTGAATATTTTAATTATCAAAGAATTTTCAGTTATAAGGATTTACTTTAAGGATTTTTCAATATTATACTTTCGGACAATTCATTATTTATTATTTGTGTCTTATTCTCTTATATAAATATGAAAGTTTTTCGTCATTACCTCAATGGTTAAACCCACATAACTAGGTGTTATATTTTGGTATTAGAGTCTGGTTGATCCTAGATTGAACTATGGTGTGGGTTTACTTTACTTTATTTTTATTATTATTTTTATATTTTTTAAAGAAAAAAAATATAAAACTTGGACTTGTAGGATTTCTTGTTTTAGTCATAAATTTTGCATACTACTATGTTGGATATTGGGTTTGGCCAACTCAGTATATAATTTATGGTGTGGATATTTATGTCGGGTAACAAATGTGAGACAAATGACGCACTTGTTGAGGCTCCCAACTTGATAGCTGTAGACACGGAGAACAGACGGAGACTCTTCGTCATTTGGGAGGACCCAATGTTGGATTTGTAGCAAATCGTAGACCCTCAATATGTTGGACTTTTTGATCCAGATGAGGCACAAGGGTGGTTGTTGAAGTTAGAGAAAATATTTGGAGTCATGCGTTGTGATGACACTCAGAAAGTGGACCTCGCCATTTATATGTTAGAGTCTAATGTTGAGCATTGATGGAATTGTGCTAAAGGAGGTCTGCTGACACAAAGAGTTCCTATTACTTGGGATGAGTTTAAGGAAGTATTTCTAGAAAAGTACTTTCCCTACATAGTTCACATACATAATGAAATAACGTTTCTTCATCTTCATTAGGGAGATATGTCAGTTAGATAGTAGGTCTCCAAGTTTAAAGCTCTATCAAGATACTCTCACTATCTTAAGGACAATCCACAAGTTGAATGGAAGGCAATTAAATTTGAGCAAAGACTTAAGCTTGAGCTACAAAGTTTTGTTGGAATTATAGAGATCCGTGACTACCCCACCTTCGTAAACAAGTCTAGGGTGACTGAGCAGAATATGCAAGCGCTGGAAGCTAAGAAACCGAAAGAAAAGTTTAACTCTGGTAGAAAGAAATTCCACAACAAGGACAATATAAATTTCAGAAGAATCTACACCTTCTGGATTCAATCATGGAGATCGGTTGTGTCTAGCGGCATAATTTACATGTCATAAATGTGGAAATAATGAATATTTTGCTAGAAGTTGCAAGAGTGGGGGACAATCCTAACTTATGACTATTGATTCATTTTTGTTTAAATGTTTCGTATTTGCTTTAACTTGTCATAAGTATTTAGTTGAGCGAGTTCAAGGATACATGCTCTTATTTTCTTAAAAGGTAGAGGTTGGGGATAATTTAACTTTGATACCTGTTCTTTGTGAGTTTCCTAATATGTTTTCTAAAGATATCGCTAGCTTAACCCTGGACAGAGAATTAAAGTTTTCTATTGATTTAATGCCACAGAGTTGACTAGTAGCAATAGAACCTTATATGATATCATCACTACAGTTGGATGAATCCAAGAAACAATTGGAATATGTTTTAGGAAAAGGATTCATTAGGTCTAGTGTGTCACCTTGGTGAGTTCCAAAATTTTTAGTGAAGAAGAAAGATGGGAGTATTAGGTTATGTGTAGACTATATAAAGTTGAATCAAGTTACCAATGCCCTTGTAATTTTTATGGATTATATGAATCAAATTTTTAGACCTTTCTTAGATAAGTTTGTTGTGGTGTTCATAGATGATGTTCTAATATACTCTAGAAGCTTGGATAAGCATGATAAACACTTGAAACTAGTATTGCAAGTTTTGAGAGATAATAAATTGTATGCAAAACCTGAGAAATATAAGTTTCGGCTTGAGCAGGTGAAGTTTTTAGGACATACCCTCTATAGTAAAGGAGTAACAATTAACTCTAGTAAGGTAGATGCAATACTAAGTTGGTCGCAACCTATATACATGACTGAAGTGATGAGTTTCCTAGGATTCTCGGATTACTATAGGACATTTATAGAGGGATTTTCTAGCATAGCCTTACATCTCACCAAGTTAACTAGAAAAGGGAAACCTTTTGAGTGGGACCAATAATGTGAGGATAATTTCCAAGAGATTAAGGAAATATTAGTCTCAACACCTTCTTTAGTTATACTAGACCATTCAATGAATTATGTGGTTTACTGTGACACTTCTAAAAATGGTTTAGGATGTGTTTTAATGCAAGAAGGAAAGGTAGTAGCTTATACATCTAGACAACTTAGGTCGTGCGAGGCGAATTACCCAACCAATGATCGTGAATTAGCAGCTGTAATTTTTTCTTTTCAAATTTGGAGGCATTATTTGTATGGAGCAAAATTTGAGTTTTTTAATGATCATAAAAGCCTTAAGTATTTGTTTGATCAAAACAAATTATGTATGAGACATAGAAGGTGGATGGAGTTTCTTAAGGAATATGATTTTAAGTTAAAATATCACCTTGGGAAAGCTAATGTAGTGGCTGATGCTCTAAGTAGAAAATCCTTACATGTGGCTTGTATGATGGTACAAGAGACAAGCCTATTAGAGGAGTTTAAAGATATAAATTTGGATGTGTCCTTTAATGCTTTGAGCTTGAATCTAAATAGGTTAGAAATCAATAGCAACTTGAGATCATTGTTAATTAAGGATAAGATCGTTGTTTCTAAGGATGGTTATACCAACTCTTAGATATAGAATTGTAGTCTCTTGTGGACAAGGATGATTATACCACTGCTGATGGTTTCGTGTTAATTAAGGATAAGATCATTGTTTCTAAGGACAATAGTCTTAGGGATAACATTTTAGAGGAAGCTGAAGTAGCAATGTCAATCACAAGAAAAAAGGGGGTTTGAATTGTGATCCTTTTAAAATTTTGATTCATGTGCTTAATTTAAATTAATTAACTCAAGAATGATCTTGGTTTGATAAACAATAAAAGGAGAATGTTCTTCGTTAGTAATATAACATTAAAAACTTCACAATGTGATCAATGCTAAGTGAGTGATAAATAAATGGAGATAAGGGAAAGAGAATTCACACAACAATATATCTTGGTTCACCCATAGTGGATTACGTCTAGTCCTCACAACCGTGAGATTTTCACTTTGTGCTTCACAACCAAGAATGTTCTCCTTCACACCTTTTCTCTTGATCACACCTTGATCAATTACAATCTTCACCTTTCAACGTAAAAATGATATTTACAATCACCTTTCAGCCTTGAAAGGATTTTTACAAACACACTCAATCTAACATAAAAGATAGACTTGAGTTACAAATGATGTGTATGATAAAAGTGTTTGGGATCTTGAAACTTTTCAACACTTGTTTGAGATAAATGAAAGAAAAACTCAGTAAATAATGATCCACAAATATAGTGAAGAGAGCTGGAGTTTGCTTGATAAGTTGTTGAGTTGTTCTTACTTGAACAAGTGTTGGTTGATTTGTAAATTGAACTCTTGCCTTCATCTTCCAATTGATCTTCAGTTTATAGATGATAAAAGGCTTTGACTATTCATTTTAAAATGAATATAGCCATTGGACACACTTCCCAAGTGTTAGATATATTTTAAAGCAATTAAACATGTGTTTATATTGCTGTCTAGAACGTTCTTGACAAACGAAGAACGTTCTTGCTTTTGGGTCTCATGGAAAACTTGAATGAGTGGCTGAATGAGTGACTGGCACTGTTAATCATGATCTTCTCCACTGTTAATCACTGTTTTAGATGAGCTTATGCTCCATATGAATGTATCTTGTACCCCACAATTATTTACCCGAATGAGTTATGTGCTCCATATAGATGAGTCTTATATCCCACATGCGATAAATTTTAATCTCTACACGAATGGGTCTTGTACCCCACACTAGATGAGCTGATGTTCCATATGATGAGATGATATTCATTTCGTGGAAGTAGTACATCTCCATATAACAATGAGACGCCATTGAATTGATTCATATATTTTCTACAAAATAAATGTGTGTATTTAATTTATCTTATTATTATAGATGTCAATTATTGTTGAATTTAGCGAATGCGTTATATTAATTATCGAAAGTGATTTCTTATTATTTAAAAATTATTTATATTTCTAAACTATTTTTGGAAGAATGCGGGTGTCATGGTCTATTTGTTCAGTTACTGCGTCAGCTAAGAACAATAGTTGTTTTAAAATTGTGTGCATTATTCACTAGGATTTAATTAGTATCTCATTAAAGTGTTGTTTTTAGAGACTGAGACCGTTGAGAACGTCGAGAGCTAAAAAGTCCTACCTCTTTTGATAATAGTAATTTCCTTAGATTAGGTTAGTAGATCAAAAATAAGTAGACATAGTGTCTACATCACATTTCGTTTCGAGATAAGTTATTAAATGTCCAAATTTGAATATTTTGATTATTAAAGAATTTTCAGTTGTAAGGATTTACTTTAAGGATTTCATAATATTATTTTTTTCGGACAATTCATTATTTATTATTAGTACCTTATTCTATTATAAAAATATGAAATTATTTTGTCATTATCTCAACTGTTAAAGCAACGTAATTAGACGTTACTGCTTTAGTCTTCATTAAAACGAAACACGTTTAATTGTCCTTCAACTTTTAAATTTTTATATGATTTTTTGCATGGATATTTAGAATATTATAAAAAGTTCCTCTCCAAAATATTAAAGTTTTTTTTTTTTTTTATAACTTTCGATTAATTAAATATAATATTTTTAAATTAAAAAAACTTAAAATAAAACTAGAATTTGAACTTTTAGTTCAATTTTTGTAGAGAAACTTTTTATAATGTTCTAAATATTTCAGCAAAAAATCATTAAAAATATATGTTGACTTAACAACAAAGACTAAAATTGCATGTATAATAATCTTTCAGGGACTAAAAGTTGTATTATTTTTTAATAGGAAGAAAATTGAAAAGTTGAAATTTGATAAAGACTAAAAACATACTTAACTCTTATAAAATTAAAAATCATTATTTGGATATTTAAAAAGATTAAAATAAGGATTTTATTTATTTACATAATAAATATAAAACGTGTTTACATTGTCAAACAATTACAACTATTAAATCATTATAGATATTTAATTTTTATGAATTTTTTGAATTATTTAATTATGCAAAGCATTGAGTTTAACTTAATGTAAAAATGTTCGGTATATTTATTTTATATCACGTTTAGATAGCGTGTTTAAGAAAAAGTGCAACGTTAGGAATTTTCTTTAAATAGACCTTATGGGTCGTGGCATATATTTATGGTTGGGGACTCAAGTTTTTTACTTTATTGTTTATTAACTTGAATGATCGTTCTTATGTAATTTTCATTTTCCACGAATCATTTAAAAAAATTGTATGCAGTTTTGGATTAAATAAAAAGTTGAAATAATTTACGTAAAATATATTCTTTAGTGAAACCTTCAGCCAAAATCAGAAATAAGTAGAAATTAGAAATAGATAGCGTCCTATACTAATTAGTAAATAAATCCGTGTAAAATATTTGAAATAAAGATTTATGCTAAATATTTTAATAACAACACTTACCGTAGTAAGGGCATTACTCCAGTCGTTTTTCTAATTAAACTATATGTGATATAAATAGTATTATAAATTTTTGTGTTATGTTAAAGTATTGTAATTTAAGATATGTGTCTTATGAGAATTACATGTTTATGGGGTGATATTTAGGAATAAATAATTTTGTATTTTGATTCGTAACAGATGGTTAACAAAGGTGATGACTCTGCTTCTAAATTGGGTTGATTTACGAAATAATTTTGAACGCTCATTGTGAGTGATTCCTTTTGTGACTAACTAAAGTAATAACATTTATTGGTGGCTTGAACAAGTCAAATTACTTGTTTTTTTAGTTTCAAAAAACTGTTTTAAAAAATAATTTCAGTCACCGAAGATATTATTGAGTTAAATCGTGGACTAGGTCAACTACTATGTCCCAAGAATAAAACCACTCAGATACAGTTTATCAATTTTACTACTGCACTGTAAAAACACCATTCTAGATCTACACTGTCTAAATATGGCGGTTAAGACCACTCAAAAATATTAATGATAATACTTATTTTGGTAAAGGGACAAAAAAATATGAGATGAAGGAAGAAGTTGAGAAGAGAGAAAACTCGATAAATTTTAGAATTCTGGTGTAGATTGCAAACTGAGCGGGATCCTTTATGTATATAGGAATTTTTTAACCGAGTGGAGTAGAAAACGTGGCTAAGTTTTACCAAATCTGCGAAACCGACACGCGAAAAATTGGAGTTGAACACATATCAGATTGGTCGTTGACCAAGAGGAGGGCATAAGAAAAACGTGGAGAAAAAGAAAACGCACGCTAAAAATTATTATTATTATTTTTGTGGGTACTAAAAAAATAATACACCACGTAGCCGAAGTCCAGGGTCAAAACAACTGACTAGACGTGGTGGCGCGCGTGCTTGTGTGTTGGTCAGTTTGAGTGCGTTCTATCTCCTTCACAAAATTAGGTACCCCGTGGGCACACCCCAGTATAGTGAATGTAACACCCCGGCCATTACCGTTACCGGCGATGCTACCTCACGACCTTTTTGTCCCCCCTAACCACCCAGTGGAAATAACGAGTTTTTGCCTTCCGTGGGATTCGAGCCCGGCACCTAGGGGATAAGTACCGCCTCCACACAGTCTTTTTTTGTAACACCCCGACCACTACCGTTACCGGCGATGCTACCTCACGACCTTCTCGTCCCCCCTTTCCCACCGTTGGAAATCTAGCGAGTTTTTGCCTTCCGTGGGATTTGAGCTCGGTACCTGGGGGATAAGTACCGCCTCCACACAGTCCCACTACCAATTGAGCTTGTAACATCCTCTAAATTAATATTTAAAAATAATTAGAACCTATCAATATTATTCAATATTAAATTATGTGTGATAATTATTTGCCTTGTTCGATTTTTGTAGTTGATAAAGTTATTAGTAAGAATTATTTAAATGGGGAGTTTAAATATAATATATATATATATATATATATTTAAGTAGAGATATATTATATATAGATGTGTTTTTCCTAGTGCAAGAAGAATTTGGGCTAAGGGTTTGAGGCTTAGTGTGACCTAACCCACTTGAATGAGTATAAATTTGGGCTATGTGTTTGTGGCTTGGTTTTTATGATCAAGGTTAAAAAAAAAAAAGGTGACATTTTATCCCTCTTATTCTTCATTTAGGCCCAACATTATCTAACCAACAATTTCCACTTTAAATTTCCCTAAGTCCACAATTTCTGTATTCTCACTAATAAGAAACAAAAAGAATTCCGAAACCCTAGCCACCATCACCTTCACACCTCATTTTCTTCGTGTATCCAAGCTTGAAACTTCTTTTCCTTGTGAACAACTCCGTGGGGCTTAAAGCTTTGTACTAGGAAGAAAAGCAGCCAAGGTAAGGGCTTTTCCCCACACAAATCATAGTTAGGCCGTTGGTTGGATGACATGGAATAAATAATCGTGATTACTTTGATTTTAGAAGGAATAAATGTAGACTAATGGATTAAAATAATAAAACCCCAATTTTTGTTGATATTGAATTGTAATATATGACTTCTATGGAGTAAAGTATGAAATTTTATGCTATGTGTGATAAAATTGTAGTTTTACGATGAATATGAAATAAAGTTTGAATTTTTACCTTATATGCGATAAAGTTTTAACTTTTATTATGTATATGAATTGGAGTAGGAATTTATTTGTCATATATGCTAAAGTGTTAATTTTTATGGCCTATATGATATAAAGTTTCTATTTTGATGTGCATGTGGTGAAAGTCATAATTTTTATGATTATTTGTCTATGATTATGTGATACTCATGAGAAGGATGTGTTGTATGTGTTCTTAGTGATATGTGAATAAGAGATGATTTTGAAAAGTAATTTTGAATGCATATGACATGATTCTTAGTGGGCTGTGTGGGAATATATATGTTTGATACTATATCATCATGTCATGGCATATGCATCTTCGTGGGAGTTGCCTTAGTGGCAGGTTTGATTTCCCCATTGGTATGGGTGACCATTCTGTGTGGAAGTTGCTTTAGTGGCAGGTTGATATCCGGATCATATAGTTTTAGGAGCATGCATTATGCATATGTTTGATATACAAATTATCGGTTTGCGCATTTTTTCTTTTAAATTGGAAGTTTTTACTTTTATATGTTTTGTGTTATTCTTTCATATGTTTAGCTTTGGTTTGATGTGGATGATGGAATAAAACTGACCCTTACAACAACATTTTAGGTACTAATGAGTTCGAGGAGATTCAAGAGTAGTTAATGAGTATTGATGTGCGGCGAACGTGGGGTAAAAATGGGTTTTTCGAGACAATTTTGTAATAATAGAGTTGTCGCAATTATTCCCTTCCGTTAGGAATAATTGTCTTTACTTTGTTTTAAATTTTGAATAACTATTTTCTTAATGATATTAAATAACGTGTTTCTTACTAATTATTTAAATGAATAAATGCTAAGTATTAAAAAAAAAATTTCGTAAACTTTTCTAAACAATAAGTATCTTTTTTTGTAACGTTTTAGATTAAAAAATCCGGGGCGTTACATTATGGTATCAGAGAAATAATTCACGGACTTTGGGGTGGGACGCTTCGAGTATGTTGCATATATTTTAATGTTTCTTGTGTTAATTGTTTGTTTTTTTTTTTTTTTTTAAATTATTGGATTTTACTAATTACTTACATTTCTATTATGTGCCATTAATTCTATTAATTGTTGGTTTTCAAATTATTCGATTTTATTAACTACTTAAATTCCTATTATGTGTAATTAATTGTGTAAACGCATAGTATACATCCAGCAACGTAACCATGATTCTCAATCAGGTTAAGATGTCAAAATTGTAACCAAGAATGACCCAATAAAGCATATTATCTAAAGAGGTCAGAAAGCACATTTGACTAGTACGGGGATAAGCTGTTCTAGGTAGAGGACGGCTAGTACTAGGTAAAAGGTTGAACAATTTGTCACATCATTCTTCAAAAGTTGAATTCAAACCTGGTACTACACGAATTCAGATGGCTGTAGCTCACATAGTCAAAGAAATAGCCTTTTCATGTCTTGGAGAAAGAAAAAGAAAAAGGCTACAAAGGACCAAGTACCTAGGAGGTTTGAACCTCGAGGCTGAGGATGGACTGGAATTGGTCAAGACAACTGGATGGCAGTTTTGTAATTTCAGCTCAAAGACCATTGGACTCTTTGATGCATCCTCCTCAACGGTCATGAAGTGTTTAACACATGGAAGAGCTGTACAAGAACTCTATAAAAGGTAGCAAACTCTCTATAATCAAATACACAACAATATTGCAGAAAAAGATCAAGAATCTTAAGTTTATCATAAGCAATATTCATCCTCTTTATACTTTCTACAATCATACACTAGATCTTTGAAATATCTTTTTAGAAAGTGCTTAAGTAAAGAGAAAGCAATCATACTCATATCACTCTGTAATTTTCAAGTAAGTTGTACTTGAAAATATTTGAAACTTGATTGTAAGCTTGGTGAAGCTTGAGAATACACAAAGTGTAATCATCTTCGGTGAGAGGTTGATCTGATTGATCTTTAGTGAAATCTCACAAGAGTGTGAGGACTAGACGTAGCCATCTTTGGGTGAACTAGTATAAAAGTTGTGTGTCTATCTCTTTATATTCTTCCTGCATTTATTATGTTCTTGATTTAAAGTTTGAATTTCCATCCTCCAGTTCGCATCCTCTCAGAGAGGACAGAAATTCATAAACTCGTTAAAATATTGTTAAACGCCAAAATCCCTATTGAACCCCCCTTCTAGTGATATTTAGCTCCATCAATTGGCATCAGAGCAAGGTTCTCTAGAAATATTACATCTAACAGTGTAAGAGAAAAAGATCCAAAGAAAAAATGTCAAAAGCTAAGTATGTTCCTGAAGGAGGATCCTCCACTAGACCTCCCTACTTTGATGGTACAGATTACTACCACTGGAAAAGTAAGATGAGATTGTTTCTCATATCACAAGATAACAACATGTGGTATGTTGTTGAAAACGGGTATCATGTCATCAGAATCAACAACACAGATGCAACCTCCAACGAGAAACCTCAAGCACAATGGACGGCTGATGAAAATTCTAAGGTACTCCTAAAATCTAAAGCTCATTTATTTCTAACGTGTGCTTTGAGCAGGGAAGAATATGATAGAGTTGAAGAATGCAAAAACGCCAAGGAACTCTTGGATACTCTAAGGATTCATCATGAAGGATCAAGCCATGTAAAGGAAGCAAGGATTGACATGGGAGTAAGAGAGTTCAAGTTGTTTGAAATGAAGGAGGAAGAAACAATTGATGAAATGTTCTCAAGATTGACAATCATACTAAACAACCTGAGATCTCTTGGAAAGGTATATTCCGTTCAAGAGAGGATAAGAAAAATCTTGAGGAGTTTACCAAAAGAATGGAGACCAATGGTGACTGCCATCACAGAAGCAATAGACTTGGCCAACATGAAACTAGAGGACCTGGTTAGAACTCTAAGAGCTCATGAACCTCTGTTGCTGGCTGACAAACCAAACAAAAAAGGAAAAATGATAGCTCTAAAATCAAGTCAAAAAGAAAGCTCATCCACCAAGAGGATTGAAGAAGCCACAAAGAAGGAAAGTGCAGAGTATCCTCTATGTGAGGAAGAGGATGAACTTGCTCTAATTTCCAGAAGGATCTAGAGGATGATAAATCGTAGAGGACAAGAAAAAAGATCTCCTCAAAAAGAAAAAACTGACAAAAGTCAGATCACATGCTTTGGATGCAACAAGCTGGGTCACTACAAAACTGAGTGTCCTCTGAACAAAAAGAACTCGAGAAGACTTCCCTACAAAAACAAATCTATGATGATCACGTGGGATGATAGTGATGAATCATCCTCGGAGAAAGAAAAGGAAGAAGAGGCCAACCTCTGTCTCATGACGAACTCAGAAACTGAAAAGGTAATCATATCTGAACTTTGTCCTAATTGTGAACAATTAGAAATAGAATTTGACAATCTTTTGAATGACTCAAACACTTTGTCTCATAAATGTGGTTTTCTTAAAAACCAACTTTATGAAATAAAGAAGTTAAATGAGGAACTTCAAGCTAAGAATAAAAAATATGAACAAACCATTCTAGACTTGCAGTTATCTCATGAGAAGTTGTCTGAACAACTATCTATTGTAAACAAAAGAAATGTCAAAACCCATCCTCCAGAAGAGGATGCAAAAAAGGAAATTTTGAAAATAGAGGTTGAAGAACTCAAAAATGATCTTACCAACTTTGTTAAATCTTCTGATACTTTTCAAAAGATTATGGGATCACAATCTAGAATCTTTGACAAAGCTGGTATTGGATTTAAAAGTTCTCAAAAACAAAAACTCTATGAAAATCTTTTTATTCCAAAGAAACAAGAGGATAGGCCAAGATACACCTTTTGCAAAAAACTTGGACATACTTTCAAAAGATGTTTTGCGAAGAAAAGGGCAGATAACATTAAGAAAGGATGTTCATTCTGTGGTAAACATGGGCATCACGATTCTATTTGTTATCACAAAGGAAAATTCCTCACAAGACGACGAACTAACCAACAAGGACCCACTTCTATATGGGTACCTAAGTCACTATTAAACTCAAACACAGGTACATCCTCTGATCAACAAAAGAAAGCCTTGGTTCTTGGACAGTGGCTGCTCAAGGCATATGACAGGGGATAGGCATTGCTTTATTTCATTGGAAATAAAGGATGGAGGATCGGTCACATTCGGAAACAATGATAAAGCTCAAATAAAAGGTACCGGTATCATTGGTAATAAAAATTCTGCCAAAATTGAAAATGTTCAATATGTGGATGGTTTAAAACATAACTTGCTTAGCATTAGTCAACTTTGTAATAGTGGTTTTGAAGTTATTTTTAAACCCAATCTATGCGAGGTTAAACACTCATCCTCGGGTAGAGTTTTCTTTTCTGGTTTTAGAAAAAAGAATTTATATGAGCTATATCTTGATGATTTGCCTACTGAATCTTGTTTTGTATCCATTGAAAAGGATAAATGGGTATGGCACAAACGAGCTGGTCATACAAGTTTAAACACTATTTCTAAATTGTCTAAATTAGAATTAGTTAAAGGCCTACAAAAAATTGATTTTGAAAAGGACAAAATTTGTGAAGCTTGTGCCAAAGGAAAACAAGTTAAAAGTAGCTTTCATTCTAAAAATGTTGTTTCGACAAACCATCCTCTTGAGCTACTTCATATTGATCTTTTTGGTCCTATTAAAACTCGTAGCCTTAGTGGAAAAAGGTACGGTTTTGT
Source organism: Cicer yamashitae (assembly GCA_037974755.1). NCBI lineage: Eukaryota > Viridiplantae > Streptophyta > Magnoliopsida > Fabales > Fabaceae > Cicer > Cicer yamashitae. The sequence continues at coordinate 32,588,886 of JBBPBQ010020321.1, forward strand.
AATTGTTGATGACTTTTCACGTTTTACTTGGGTCTTATTTTTAAAACATAAAAATGATGCCTTTGAGGCTTTTCATTATTTTTGTAAAAAGATCCAAAATGAAAAGGGATCAAAAATTATCTCCGTAAGAAGTGACCATGGAGGTGAATTTGAAAATGAATCTTTCAAAAATCTTTTTGATAAAAACGGTATTTCTCACAATTTTTCTTGCCCAAGAACCCCTCAACAAAATGGAGTGGTTGAGAGGAAAAATAGAACTTTGCAAGAAATGGCTAGAACCATCTTGAATGAAGCCAACATTGAAAAATATTTTTGGGCTGAAGCAATTAATATTGCTTGTTATGTTTTAAATCGTGTATCCATTAGAAAGATTTTAAACAAAACTCCATATGAGCTATGGAAAGGAAGAAAACCAAACATCCCATATTCTCACATATTTGGGTGTTATTGTTACATCCTAAATAATAAAGAAAATTTGGGAAAGTTTGATTCAAAATCTGACAAAGGATTGTTTTTAGGATACTCCACTTCGTCTAAAGGTTATAGAATATATAATCTTAGGACTCAAACTGTGGAGGAATCCATGCATGTTATTTTTTATGAGTTTGATGACTTGTGCTTAGAAAAAATTGATAAATCTGAGGAAGATGAACCTTCATCCTCAACCGCACCCAGACCAAACGAAGAGGATGAATCTGATCCATCCTCTCAACAACCCCCACGAGGATGGAAGACAGTCACTTATCATCCTCCAAATCTGATTATTGGAGACACGGCTGATGGTGTAAGAACAAGGCAGTCTCTACGGGGAAATGCAGCTAACATGGCAATGATTTCACAAATTGAACCCAAAAATATTGATCAAGCTATTTGTGACAAATCATGGGTTGAAGCCATGATGGAAGAACTCTCACAGTTTGAAAGGAACAAGGTATGGAACCTTGTACCTCTTCCACTTGAAAAATCCATCATTGGAACAAAATGGATTTTCAGAAACAAACTGAATGAGGATGGAGAGGTAATAAGAAACAAAGCAAGGCTAGTTGCTCAAGGCTACAATCAACAAGAGGGAATTGACTATGATGAAACATTTGCTCCGGTTGCTAGACTTGAAGCCATACGAATCCTCCTAGCATATGCCACCCATAAAGGTATCAAACTATACTAAATGGATGTCAAAAGTGCTTTTTTAAATGGTTTTCTAAATGAGGAGGTATATGTTAAACAACCTCCTGGATTTGTGGATGAAAAGAAGCCCAATCATGTTTATAAACTCTCAAAAGCTCTTTACGGTTTAAAGCAAGCTCCTCGAGCTTGGTATGAGAGGTTAAGCTCATTTTTAAAAGACAATAGTTTCTTAAGAGGACAGATAGATACAACACTCTTCAAGAAAACTATTGAAAAGGATTTATTAATTGTGCAAATTTATGTTGATGATATAATCTTTGGGTCTACAAACGAAAAGATGTGTGAAGACTTTGCCAACCTCATGCAAAGTGAATTCGAAATGAGCATGATGGGAGAATTAAAATTCTTTTTAGGACTACAAATCAAGCAATTGAAAAACGACATCTTCATCTCACAAGAAAAATACACTAAAGATCTTCTCAACAAATACAATATGAGTTCAGCTAAGAGTATGGGAACTCCTATGCACCCATCCTCCATGCTTCACAAAGATGATGAAGGAACTCCAATTTCTGTGAAAGAATATAGAGGGATGATTGGATCCTTATTATACTTGACAGCAAGTAGACCGGACATAGTCTTTGCTGTAGGTCTTTGTGAGATTTCAATCCTCTCCCAAAGAATCTCATCTTACTGCAGTTAAGAGGATCTTGAGATATCTTGTTGGAACAATCAATCTGGGAATTTGGTATGAGAAATGTTCAAATCTTGACCTCATAGCTTATTGTGATGCTGACTATGCGGGAGACAAAGTTGAAAGGAAGAGCACAAGTGGAGGTTACCAATTTCTTGGTAAATCTCTAATAAGTTGGTCATGCAAAAAACAATGTACCATTACTCTATCAACTACAGAGGCTGAATATGTATCTGCTGCACAATGCTGTTCACAATTGCTATGGATAAAGAATCAACTAGAGGATTACTCTCTAAGGTACGCAAAAATTCCCATCCTCTGTGACAATACTAGTGCTATAAATCTTTCAAAAAATCCAATTCAGCATTCTAGATCTAAGCACATTGAAATTAAACATCATTTTTTAAGAGATCATGTTCAAAAAGGAGATATAGAATTGATTTTCATTGACACTGAAAATCAGTTGGCAGATATCTTTACCAAACCTCTCCAGGAGGATAGGTTCAAAAACATTTTGGAAAAACTCTCCATCGTTAATTTTTCTAAAATAAATTGATTAAATTTTTATCCATTGTATCATCACTGCTTGTCTCTTATTTTGTTTATTTAATTATTTATTTGTCAAATCCCTGAAAGATCAAATCTGATCTTTGTATATAAGGCTAGAGTTTAGAGGATAGCAAGAAATCAGAGGACACAGTGTCCATTTTGGTGTATCTGCATTTAATTGCCTCAGTCTTTGCGTGCACGCGCTTCTCTTCTCATTGGGCCGTCCATGTGGCGCCGTCCCCTTGTTCCACGCGAGCATTTAATGCTACAACGGCTGAAACTGCCGTTTCCAACACGCGTGCTTCACACGCCAACCTGCACGCCTCCGTCTAATCAATCATGAGTGCATCCTCCTAGGCAGAACTCAATCAACTCTTCTTTCTCCAACAGATATTCCCTTCCACCTTCCACCTTCCGTCTTCCATCCTCCTTACTTAACTCTGCCTAGTCTCATTAGTATTCATCTCACTCTCAACCCAGAATCATCTTTTCAAATCTTCCATTAACAAAAATCATGGCTCGTACTAAGTTTGCTGCCAAACGAAAAATCCTCTCTCAAGCCTCTGAAGATGTTGAAGATCACTACTCCAGCACGGAGTCTGTTCAACATGGAGAAGAATCACTCAACACCACTCTAAATCAAGAACCTTCATCAGAAACTAGTCTCTTCGAACCTTCTGAAACAACCTCCACTCCTTCTATTTCACCTAAGTCCTCCAAACCTTTATCCTCCTCCACATCCTCGGCCCCCACTAGGAGATCCTCCAGAATTCTTTCTAGAATTCTATCATCCAAAAAACCCGTATCTCAAGACTACACTGTTCATCTGGTTGAATCAAATGATTCAGAACAAACATTATCCACTGAGCCAACACCTCATTCACCACCCATCAAGACTCCTACCAAAACCACCACCTCAAAAAATTCCAAACCGACTCTAAAAAAAAAAACCACTGTCCTCTCCGTCGCAAAAGTCTACCAAGACCTCTCTGTTTAATTCTGCTGATCAAGAAACGACCTACATATCTAAATGGCTGAATAAATCTGTGGTCAACGGGAAAATTATTGATTTTGCTGACTTAAAGGAAGGAGGTTTCAATATTGAAGATATTTTTGACCAACTGGGTTGGACGTCCTTTCTCAAAATCAATGAACCCCAATACCCAAGACTAGTTAGGGCTTTCTATGCTGCCTCTAACAATTGCAAAGGGCTTTCTGGATTCAACATTGTGCTCAAAGGTGTTCTAATGGAAATCAATCCAACATCTTTATGCCATATACTTGATGTTTGCAATGAAGGTTCCTATTTCTTTTCAGAAAACTGGTATTCTCAGTGCCAAATCACTCGCTCATTTGTTCTGAAAAACATCCTTATCTCACCATCTAAGCCGCATGTTGCTTCCAACCTACTCCCTTTATGTCGTATCCTACACAACATCTGTGTTCACTGCATTGTACCACGAGCTGGAAGTTTTGAGAAAGTGACTGAATTGGATGTTCTTCTCATCCATCACTTGATAATTGGAACACCTCTGCATCTGGGCAATATTATCTTTAAATTTATGCTAAATGCAGCTGTACTAGGTCGGTCAGCAGCGTACGGTATAATCTTGAATAAGATTTTCAAGTTCTTTAAGGTTCCTTTGGATGATGAACCTTCTTTGCATTTTAATCATACATTCTCCATGAAAAATGTTAAACAAATGCGTCTTCAGCCATCTACAACACCTGTTGCCTCTACCACATCAAAGAAAAGGAAAACACGAAGCTCCTCATCTGCTGCTTCTCCACCAGAACAACCATCAGATCAACCTCCATCTGAGGATACTCTCATTCCAACTCCATCTAAGGATACTCCCACTCCAACTCCTCAGGAGCCCATTGTGGAAGCTGAACCAAATCCATCATCTCATCCTCATACCCCTGATGTTCCTTCACCACCACAATCACCTATGCTTCCATCTCATTCCGTCCCATCTGAAGATCCTCCTCACGAGGATGCAGTTCAAGCTGCTCCTCCTACACTCATGGAGGAAGGTGAAGAACTTTACTTTGATCTTAATCTGACATATCACCATTTCTCGCCTCAAAGTCCTCCTGAGTCAATGCCTGACCTTCCATTTGAGTTGCAAGAATCTGATCCCTTTGCCGCTGCTCCTCTTTCACCTATCCCTATTGTTGCTGTTGAAGAGCCATCACAACCTCTCCCTGAGGTTACTGGCTTATTTAGTTCTCTGGATTCCTTTTTGGTTACCTCAAATGATAAAACATCTAAAGACAAGGCTGGCAGCTCTCAAAACAAAAGCTCCAGCGTCAACGATCAACCAAAAGACTCCACCACAAGGAAGCAACCTAAGGATAAGACTCTAACCAAGCAAATGAAGCTGTTGAAAACAATTAGGAAGGATCAAAAGCAGATTATTTGCACCATGACGCAGTTTGGCCTCATTCTTGAATGGGTCACCAAACATTTGATCAATACCATTGCTCCTTGAGAACACCCTCCTGAGCTTCCCGCTGCTGATGAACCATCCTCCTCCTCTGATGAACCATCCTCTCTTGAGTAGCCTTATCATTCCTATTTTTTGCTGCTGCCAAATTCAGGGGGAGAATGATTATGATGTTTTGCTGCTATGATGTTTTGATGTTCTGCTGATTAATGTTTTGATGATTAATGTTTTGTTGTTCTATGTGTTGAAATGACTATGTTTAAGGTTTATGCCATTATAACATTATTGGTTTGAAATATCATTATGATCTTTATTTACTTTCTTAGATTCATATTTCTGGCATACATTAAGGGGGAGTCATATTTTTTTTTGAACTTAAATTTTTTTAAAAGGATTACTCACTTCAGGGGGAGCATAAACATTAAATCTCATCATGCATTCATATTTAAAAATCATAATCTAAAGAATTTTGTCATCATCAAAAAGGGGGAGATTGTTGAGACAAAATCTCTCTCAATTGATTTTAATGATAACAAAATTACTTAAGAGATTATGATTGTGATTAAGGACTAATCTGTGCTCTTGAGTGGATTTATAGTAGAGAACAGGTTATTAATCATAAAGACAAAGAGGATGAACATATGACTCAAAACCATCATATTTGCAAGTTAGAGGATGGGCTGAACCTACGCGAGGATGGCCTCGTAAACGCATAGTATACATCCCGCAACGTAACCATGATTCTCAATCAGGTTAAGATGTCAAAATTGTAACCAAGAATGACCCAATAAAGCATATTATCTAAAGAGGTCAGAAAGCACATTTAACTAGTACGAGGATAGGCTGTTCTAGGTAGAGGACGGCTAGTACTAGGTAAAAGGTTGAACAATTTGTCACATCATTCTTCAAAAGTTGAATTCAAACCTGGTACTACACGAATTCAGACGGCTGTAGCTCACATAGTCAAAGAAATAGCCTTTTCATGTCTTGGAGAAAGAAAAAGAAAAAGGCTACAAAGGACCAAGTACCTAGGAGGTTTGAACCTCGAGGCTGAGGATGGACTGGAACTGTTCAAGACAGCTGGATGGCAGTTTTGTAATTTCAGCTCAATGACCATTGGACTCTTTGATGCATCTTCCTCAACGGTCATGAAGTGTTTAACACATGGAAGAGCTGTACAAGAACTCTATAAAAGGCAGCAAACTCTCCATAATCAAATACACAACAATATTGCAGAAAAAGATCAAGAATCTTAAGTTTATCATTAGCAATATTCATCCTCTTTATACTTTCTACAATCATACACTAGATCTTTGAAATATCTTTTTAGAAAGTGTTTAAGTAAAGAGAAAGCAATCATACTCATATCACTCTGTAATTTTCAAGTAAGTTGTACTTGAAAATATTTGAAACTTGATTGTAAGCTTGGTGAAGCTTGAGAATACACAAAGTGTAATCATCTTCGGTGAGAGGTTGATCTGATTGATCTTTAGTGAAATATCACAAGAGTGTGAGGACTAGACGTAGCCATCTTTGGGTGAACCAGTATAAAAGTTGTGTGTCTATCTCTTTATATTCTTCCTGCATTTATTCTGTTCTTAATATAAAGTTTGAATTTCCATCCTCCAGTACGCATCCTCTCAGAGAGGACAGAAATTCATGAACTCGTTAAAATATTGTTAAACGCCAAAATCCCTATTCAACCCCCCTTCTAGTGATATTTAGCTCCATCAAGGTGAAATTATTGTGTATTGATTTGGAGTGACTTGTTTGAAAATATACAATAATTAATTGGTCTCCACTTTAATGACGTTATTAATTAGACCAATTGAATTATGATAATTATGAATATTCCTTAATTATTTAATTTTTGTGTGATAATTTAAATTTTTATGACAATGTTTTAAACATTCAACCTTATAGAATTTTAGGATCCCCATAATAGAAAGGAAGGGTAATACCGTAAAAAGTTGTATTAGCGGGATTCTGGCTAAGGAAAGACTTGGTTATTAAGTGGTCCATTGACCCACCTCTCTTTCCTGGGAACTCCTCTAGTACACGACTTACTGGGTGACCCAAACCCTCTCGTTGAGTTCACCTATAACAACAGCTATCATGCGAGCATTGGGATGGCACCATACGAGGCTCTATATGGGCGTAAGTGCCAAACTCCCTTGTGTTGGTATCAGGATGGTGCGAACCTAATTGTGGGGCCAGAATTGGTACAACAGACCACAGATAAAGTTCGTCTGATCCAAGAAAAAATGAAGACAACACAAAGCAAACAAAAGAGTTATGCCGACCAACAGAGGAAACCGCTGGAGTTTCAAGAAGGTGAACATGTGTTTTTGAGAGTGACGCCCACTACTGGAGTTGGTAGGGCACTGAAGTCTAAGAAGCTCACTCCTAAATTCATTGGCCCATATCAGATCCTCCGACGTGTGGGTCCCGTAGCCTATCAGATTGCCTTGCCTCCGAGTCTGGCCAAACTGCACGACGCATTCCATGTGTCACAGCTGAGGAAGTACATGGCTAATCCATCCCATATTATCACGCCAGATGATATCTAGTTGAAGGAGAACCTTTCCTTTGTAATTCCACCACTAAGCATTGGAGATAGGACTACTAAGCACCTACGAGGTAAGGAGATCGCCTTGGTCAAGGTGATTTGGGACCAAACGACTGGAGATGCAACTTGTGAATTAGAGGAAAAGATGAGAGAACTCTACCCTAATCTATATATGTCTACCTAGTTTCGAGGACGAAACTATTTTTAAGGGGGTGAGTATTGTAACATCCTCTAAATTAATATTTAAAAATAATTAGAACCTATCAATATTATTCAATATTTAATTATGTGTGATAATTATTTGCCTTGTTCGATTTTTGTAGTTGATAAAGTTATTAGTAAGAATTATTTAAATGGGGAGTTTAAATATAATATATATATATATATATATATATATATATAAATATATATATATATATATATATATATATTTAAGTAGAGATATATTATATGTAGATGTGTTTTTCCTAGTGCAAGAAGAATTTGGGCTATGTGTTTGTGGCTTGGTTTTTATGATCAAGGTTAAAAAAAAAAAGGTGACATTTTATCCCTCTTATTCTTCATTTAGGCCCAACATTATGTAACCAACAATTTCCACTTTAAATTTCCCTAACTCCACAATTTCTTTATTCTCATTAATAAGAAACAAAAAGAATTCCGAAACCCTAGCCACCATCACCTTCACACCTCATTTTCTTCGTGTATCCAAGCTTGGAACTTCTTTTCCTTGTGAACAACTCCGTGGGGCTTAAAGCTTTGTACTAGGAAGAAAAGCGGCCAAGGTAAGGGCTTTTCCCCACACAAATCATAGTTGGGCCGTTGGTTGGATGACATGGAATAAATAATCGTGATTACTTTGATTTTAGAAGGAATAAATGTAGACTAATGGATTAAAATAATAAAACCCCAATTTTTGTTGAGATTGAATTGTAATATATGACTTCTATGGAGTAAAGTATGAAATTTTATGCTATGTGTGATAAAATTGTAGTTTTACGATGAATATGAAATAAAGTTTGAATTTTTACCTTATATGCAATAAAGTTTTAACTTTTATTATGTATATGAATTGGAGTTTGAATTTTTTTGTCATATATGCTAAAGTGTTAATTTTTATGGCCTATATGATATAAAGTTTCTATTTTGATGTGTATGTGGTGAAAGTCATAATTTTTATGATTATTTGTCTATTATTATGTGATACTCATGATAAGGATGTGTTGTATGTGTTCTTAGTGATATGTGAATAAGAGATGATTTTGAAAAGTAATTTTGAATGCATATGACATGATTCTTAGTGGGCTGTGTGGGAATATATATGTTTGATACTATATCATCATGTCATGGCATATGCATCTTCGTGGGAGTTGCCTTAGTGGCAGGTTTGATTTCCCCATTGGTTTGGGTGACCTTTCTGTGTGGAAGTTGCCTTAGTGGCAGGTTGATATCCGGATCATATAGTTTTAGGAGCATGCATTATGCATATGTTTGATATACAAATTATCGGTTTGCGCATTTTTTCTTTTAAATTGGAAGTTTTTACTTTTATATGTTTTGTGTTATTCTTTCATATGTTTAGTTTTGGTTTGATGTGGATGATGGAATAAAATTGACCCTTACAACAACATTTTAGGTACTAATGAGTTTGAGGAGATTCAAGAGTAGTTAATGAGTATTGATGTGCGGCGAACGTGGGATAAAAATGGGTTTTTCGAGACAATTTTGTAATAATAGAGCTGTCGCAATATTTCTAAGTTCTTTTTAATCTTTTGTCACAAACTTTTAAAATGTACTAGAATTTTAGAAATACGGAAGTGGTTCCCTTCCGTTAGGAATAATTGTCTTTACTTTGTTTTAAATTTTGAATAACTATTTTCTTAATGATATTAAATAACGTGTTTCTTACTAATTATTTAAATGAATAAATGCTAAGTATAAAAAAAAAAATTCGTAAACTTTTCTAAACAATAAGTATTTTTTTTGTAACGTTTTGGATTAAAAAATCCGAGGCGTTACAGTGAACACACTTGAAATTTTGCCTCAATATTCCATAGTAAGTGGTCCCACTTCCACATTCACGTAGGTGAATTTATCATGAGTACTCCTATAGCTAAGTATTTCACTCCACATAGAGTATAGATCTCATTAAGAGTTTTTATTACCTCTTACTATCATCGCCTCAGGAATCATGCTTCTCTGATTTCAAATAGCATGTTCACCTCATATCACTTCATGACTTGTTATTACCCACTGAACCTAATTTTTGAGATCTGCAGTCTTTTAGGCCAGGTTACCATCATCCGTGACTCATTGATCTAAACAAGCCTATTATGTATATAATTTTTATAAAGGTAATCAATATTCTCCCATATAGTTAATTTAACAGCATTCATATCCTTTTTTGTTTGTTCAGTTGTTTTTAGAACCATTGTAATGTCATTTTCAGAACGTTGGCATCCTTTTTCATAGTTAAGAAAAATAACATCTTTTGTTCCCATCATTTGAAGTGGCATCCTTTTTCTAGAACTGAATCTAGTATTTTCTTTGGTAGACATGGTATAAAGAAACGTCTTAAAATTGTTGTTTTTAGTTTCAAAAAACTGTTTTGAAAAATAATTTCCAGTCATTGAATATATTACTGGGTTAAGTCGCGAACTACTTCACTCTTTTTAAGACATTTCGGTGTCACTGCCCAAAATTGTGCAAGGCAGACGATCAACCACGATATTGTTGAGACAAAATCTCTCTCAAATGATTTTAATGATAACAAAATTACTTAAGAGATTATGATTGTGATTAATGACTAATCTGTGCTCTTGAGTGGATTTATAGTAGAAAACATGTTATTCATCCTAAAGACTAAAAGGAAGAAAAACTGATTCAATACCACCATGCTTGCAAACTAGAGGATGGATTGAATCTATGAGAGGATGGCCTCGTAAAAGCATAATATACATCCAGCAAAGTAACCATGATTTCTAATCAGGTTTAGATGTCAAAACTGTAACCAAGAATGACCAAATAAAGCACATTATCTAAAGAGGCAGTATTAGGTAGAGGACGGCCAGTACTAGGGAAGAGGTTGGACAAATTGTCACGTCATTCTCCAAATGTTGAATTCAACCTAGTATTACAACATTGAGACGGCTGTAGCTCACATAGTCAAAGAAATAGCCTTTTCATGTCTTGAAGAAAGAAAAAGTGAAAAGGACCAAGTACCTAGAAGGTTTGAACCTCAAGGCTGAGGATGGACTGTAACTGTTCAAGACAGCTAGATGGCAGTTTTGTAATTTCAGTTTAAAGACCATTCGACTCTTTCATGAATCCTCCCAACGGTCATAAAGTGTTTAACACATGGAAGAGCTGTACAAGAACTCTATAAAAGGTAGCAAGCTCTTCATTATCAAATACACAACAATATTGCAGAAAAAGATCAAGAATCTTAAGTTTATCATAAGCAATATTCATCGTCTCTTTATACTTTCTACATTCATACACTAGATCTTTGAAATATCTTTTTAGAAAGTGTTTAAGTAAACAGAAAGAAATCATACTCATATCACTCTGTAATTTTCAAGTAAGGTGTACTTGAAAATATTTGAAACTTGTAAGGAACTAGGTTGTAAGCTTGGTGAAGCTGAAGAATACACAAAGTGTAATCATCCTCTGCGAGAGGTTGATCTGATTGATCTTTAGTGAAATCTCACAAGAGTGTGAGGACTGGACGTAGCCATCTTTGGGTGAACCAGTATCCTTGCGTTTATTTTGTTCTTATTTAGAAGTTTAAATTTCTGTCCTCAAGTTCGCATCCTCTCAGAGAGGACAACAACTCAAAAACTCTTTAAAACTTTTTTAAACGCCAAAATCCCTATTCAACCCCCTTCTAGTGATATTTAGCTCCATCAATTGGCATCAGAGCAAGGTTCTCTAGAAAAATTACATCTAACTGTGTAAGAGAAAAAGATCAAAAGAAAAAATGTTAAAAGCTAAGTATGTTCTTGAAGGAGGATCATCCACCAGACCTCCCTACTTTGATGGTACATATTACTACCACTGGAAAGGTAAGATGAGATTGTTTCTCATATCACAAGATAACAACATGTGGTCTGTTGTTGAAAACGGGATCATGTCATCAGAATCAACAACACAGATGCAACCTCCAACGAGAAACCTCAAGCACAATGGACGACTGATGAAAATGCTAAGGTACTCCTAAACTCTAAAGCTCATTTATTTCTAACGTGTGCTTTCAGCAGGGAAGAATACGATAGAGTTGAAGAATGCAAAAATGCCAAGGAACTTTGGGACACTCTAAAGATTCATCATGAAGGATCAAGCCACGTAAAGGAAGCAAGGATTGACATGGGAGTAAGAGAATTCGAATTATTCAAGATGAAGGAGGAAGAAACAATTGATGAAATGTCCTCAAGATTGACAATCATACTAAACAACTTGAGATCTCTTGGAAAGGTATATTCTGTTCAAGAGAGGATAAGAAAAATCTTAAGGAGTTTACCAAAAGAATGGAGGCCAATGGTGACTGCCATCATGGAAGCAAGAGACTTAGCCAACATGAAACTAGAGGACCTGGTTGGAACTCTAAGAGCTCATGAACCACTGTTGCTGGCAGACAAACCAAGCAAAAAAGGAAAAATGATAGCTCTAAAATCAAGTCAAACAAAAAGCTCTTCATCCAAAAGGACTGAAGAAGCCACAAAGAAGGAAAGTGCAGAGTATCCTCTATCTGAGGAAGAGGATGAACTTGCTCTAATTTCTAGAAGAATCCAGAGTATGATAAATCGTAGAGGACAAGACAAAAGATCTCCTCAAAAAGAAAAAACTAACAAAAGTCAAATTACTTGCTTTGGATGCAACAAGCTAGGTCACTACAAAACTGAGTGCCTTCTAAACAAAAAGGGCTCAAGAAGATTTCCCTACAAAAACAAATCTATGATGATCACGTGGGATGACAGTGAGGACTTATCCTCTGAGCAAGAAAAGGAAGAAGAGGCCAACCTCTATCTCATGACAAATACAGAATCTGAAAAGGTAATCATATCGGAACTTTGTCCTACTTGTGAACAATTAGAAATAGAATTTGACAATCTTTTAAATGACTCACACTTTATCTCAAAAATGAGGGCTTCTTAAAAATCAACTTTATGAAATAAAGAAGCTAAATGAGGAACTACAAGCTAAGAATAAGAAATATGAACAAACCATTCGAGACTTGCAGTTATCTCATGAGAAGTTGTCTGAGCAACAATCTATTTTGAACAAAAGAATTGTTAAAACCCATCCTCCAGAAGAGGATGCAGAAAAAGAAATTTTGAAAATAGAAGTTGAAGAACTCAAAAATGATCTAACCAACTTTGTTAAATCCACTGATACTTTTCAAAAATAATGGGATCACAATCTGGAATCTTTGACAAAGCTGGTGTTGGATTTAAAAGTTCTCAAAAACAAAAACTATATGAAAATTTTTTCGTTCCAAAGAAACAAGAGGATAGGCCAAGATGCACCTTTTGCAAAAAACTTGGACATACTTTCAAAAGATGTTATGCCAAGAAAAGGGCAGACAACATTAACAAAGGATGTTCGTTCTGTTGTAAACATGGGCATCACGATTCCGTTTGTTATTATAAAAGAAAATTCCTCACAAGAGGAAGAACTAACCAACAAGGACCCAATTCTACATGGGTACCTAAGTCACTACTAAACTTAAACACAGGTACATCCTCTAATCAACAAAAGAAGCCCTAGTTCTTGGACAGTGGTTGCTCAAGGCATATGACAGGGGATAGGCATTGCTTTATTTCCTTGGAAATAAAGGATGGAGGATCAGTCACATTCAGAAACAATGATAAAGCTCAAATAAAAGGTACCGGTATCATTGGTAATAAAAATTCTGCCAAAATTGAAAATGTTCAATATGTGGATGGTTTAAAACATAACTTGCTTAGTATTAGTCAACTATCTGATAGTGGATTTGAAGTTATCTTTAAGCCCAATCTATGCGAGGTTAAACACTCATCCTCGGGTAGAGTTTTCTTTTCCGGTTTTTAAAAAACGAATTTATATGAGCTATATCTGGATGATTTGCCTACTGAATCTTGTTTTGTATCCATTGAAAAGGATAAATGAATATGACACAAACGAGCTGGTCATACAAGTTTAAACACTATTTCTAAATTGTCTAAATTAGAATTAGTTAAAGGTCTTCCAAAAATTGATTTTGAAAAAGACAAAGTATGTGAAGCTTGTGCCAAAGGAAAACAAGTTAAAAGTAGCTTTCATTCTAAAAATGTTGTTTCCATAAAGTCATCCTCTTGAGCTACTTCATATTGACCTCTTTGGTCCTATTAAAACTCCAAGTCTTAGTGGAAAAAGATACGGATTTGTAATTGTTGATGACTTTTCACGTTTTACTTGGGTCTTATTTTTAAAACATAAAAATGATGCCTTTGAGGCTTTTCATTATTTTTGTAAAAAAGATCCAAAATGAAAATGAATCATTTAAAAATCTTTTTGATGAAAATGGTATTTCTCATAATTTTTCTTGTCCAAGAACCCCTCAACAAAATGGAGTTGTTGAGAGGAAAAATAGAACTTTGCAAGAAATGGCTAGAACCATCTTGAATGATGCCAACATTGAAAAATATTTTTGGGCCGAAGCAATCAATACTGCTTGTTATGTTTCAAATCGTGTATCCATTAGAAAGATTTTAAACAAAACTCCATATGAGCTATGGAAAGGAAGAAAACCAAACATCTCATATTTTCATATAGTTGGATGTTATTGTTACATCCTAAATAATAAAGAAAATTTGGGAAAGTTTGATTCAAAATCTGACAAAGGTTTATTTTTGGGATACTCCACTTGTCAAAAGGTTATAGAATATATAATCTTAGGACTCAAACTGTGGAGGAATCCATGCATGTTATTTTTGATGAGTTTGATGACTTGTGCTTAGAAAAAATTGATAAATCTGAAGAAGATGAACCTTCATCCTCCAAAGTGCCCAGTCCAAACGAAGAGGATGAATCTAATCAAACCTCTCAGCAACCTCCAAGAGGATGGAAGACAGTTACGTATCATCCTCCAGATCTGATTATTGGAAACACGGCTGATGGTGTAAGGACCAGACAGTCTCTACGAGGAAATGCAACAAACATGGCCATGATATGACAAATTGAACCCAAAACTATTGATCAAGCAATTTGTGACAAATCATGGGTTGAAGCCATGATGGAGGAACTCTCACAGTTTGAAAGAAACAAGGTGTGGAACCTTGTACCTCTTCCACTTGAAAAATCCATCATTGGAACAAAATGGATATTCTGAAACAAACTGAATTAGGATGCAGAGGTAATAAGAAATAAAGCAAGCCTAGTTGCACAAGGCTACAACCAACAGGAAGGAATTGATTATGATGAAACATTCGCACCGGTTGCTAGACTTAAAGCTATACGAATCCTCCTAGCATATGCCACCCATAAAGGTATCAAACTATACCAAATGGAAGTCAAAAGTGCTTTTTTAAATGGTTTTCTAAATGAGGAGGTATATGTTAAACAACCTCCTAGATTTGTGGATAAAAAGAAGCCCAACCTCGTGTTCAAACTCTCAAAAGCTATTTATGGATTAAAGCAAGCTCCTCGAGCTTGGTACGAGAGGTTGAGTTCTTTTCTTAAGAGGATAGATTAACACCACTCTTTTCAAGAAATCATTGAAAGAAGATTTGTTAATTGTCGAAATATATGTGGATGACATAATCTTTGGATCCACAAATGAAAAGATGTGTGAAGTTTTCTCTAATCTTATGCTAAGTGAGTTTGAGATGAGTATGATGGGTGAATTAAAATTTTTTCTTGGATTACAAATCAAACAACTAAAAAATGGTATTTTCATCTCACAAGAAAAATACACTAAATATTTTCTCAACAAATATAACATGAGTTCAGCCAAGAGTATGAGAACTCCTATGCACCCATCCTCCATGCTTCACAAAGATGATGAAGGAACTCCAATTTCTGAGAAAGATTATAGAGGGATGATTGGATCCCTATTATACTTAACAGCAAGTAGACCGGAGATAGTCTTTGCTGTAGGTCTTTGTGCAAGGTTTCAATCCTCTCCCAAAGAATCTAATCTTACTGCAGTAAAGAGGATTTTGAGATATCTTTTTGGCACAATCAATCTGGGAATCTGGTATGAAAAATATTCAAATCTTGACCTCATAGCTTATTGTGATGCTGACTATGCGGGAGACAAAGTTGAAAGGAAGAGCACAAGTGGAGCTTGTCAATTTCTTGGTAAATCTCTAATCAGTTGGTCATGCAAAAAACAATGTACTATTGCTCTATCAACTACAGAGGCTGAATATGTATCAGCTGCACAATGCTGTTCACAATTGTTGTGGATAAAGAATCAACTAGAGGATTACTCTCTAAGGTACGCAAAAATTCCCATCCTCTGTGATAATACAAGTGCTATAAATCTTTCAGAAAATCCAATTCAACATTCTAAATCTAAGCACATTGAAATTAAACACCATTTTATAAGAGATCACGTTCAAAAAGGTGATATAGAATTGATTTTCATTATTACTGAAAATCAGTTGGCAGATATTTTTACCAAGCCTCTCAAGGAGGATCTGTTCAAAAATATCTTCGAAAAACTCTCCATCATTAATATTTCTAAAATTAAATGATTAATTGTTATATCAATTGTATTATTGCTGTAATTCTCTTATTTTGTTTGTTTAATTTTTATTGTCAAAACATGCTGAGTGATCAAACGTTTTTAAGCTAAAAAGCTGAGAAGATGGAAATCATCCAGAGGTCACAGTGCCCATTTTTGGTATCTCTTCCTCTTTTCACGTTAACCATTACGTGCACGCGCCTCCCTTCCCATTGGCTGTCCATGTGGCGCTGTCCCCGTGTTCCACGCAAGCATTAAAAAAACATCCTCGGCCCCCACTAGGAGATCCTCCAGAATTCTTTCTAGAATTTTATCATCCAAAAAACCTGTATCTCAAGACTCCACCGTTCATCTTGTTGAATCAGATGATTCAAAACAAACTCTCTCCACTGAGCCAACACCTCATTCACCACCCATCAAAACTCCTACCAAAACCACCACTTCAAAAAAATCCAAACCCACTTCCAAAAAACCACTGTCCTCTCCTTCACAAAAATCTACAAAGAACTCCCTTTTTAATTCTGTTGATCAGGAAACAAACTACATATCCAAATGGCTGAACAAAACTGTGGTTAACGGGAAAATTATTGATCTTGCTGACTTAAAAGAAGGAGGTTTCAATATAGAAGATATATTTGACCAACTGGGTTGGATTTCCTTTCTTAAGATCAATGAGCCCCAATACCCACGACTGGTTAGGGCTTTTTATGCTGCCTCCAACAGTTCCAGGGGGCTCTCTGGGTTCAACATTGTCCTCAACGATGTTCTGATGGAAAGAAATCCAACATCTTTGTGTCATATACTAGATGTTCGTGATGAAGGTGCCTATTATTTTTCTGAAAACTGGTATTCTCAATG
Source organism: Cicer yamashitae (assembly GCA_037974755.1). Classification (NCBI taxonomy): domain Eukaryota; kingdom Viridiplantae; phylum Streptophyta; class Magnoliopsida; order Fabales; family Fabaceae; genus Cicer; species Cicer yamashitae. The sequence goes on from JBBPBQ010020321.1 coordinate 32,605,838, forward strand.
CCAGATCACTCGCACTTCTGTTCTAAAAAACATCCTCATTTCACCATCTAAACCGCATGTAGCTTCCAACCTCCTCCCAATATGCCGAATCCTACATAACATCTGTGTACACTCCATTGTACCTAGAGCAGGAAGTTTTGAGAAAGTGATTGAATTGGATGTCCTTCTCATCCATCACTTGATAACTGGAACACCTCTTCATTTGGGCAACATCATCTTCAACTTTATGTTAAATGCAGTTGTGCTGGGTCGGTCAGCACCCTACGGTATGATCCTGACCAAGATCTTCAAATTTTTTAAGGTTCCATTGGATGATGAACCTTCTCTTCATTTCAATAATACATTCTCTATGAAGAATGTCAAGCAAATGAGGCTCCAACCATTTGCCTCCACTACTGCTTCTCCATCTTCAAAGAAAAGGAGAACTCGAAGTTCATTCTATATAGTGTCTCCACCAGACACACCAACTGATCAACCTCCATCCGAGGATGCTCCCTCTCCAATCCTCCAAGAGCCCATTGTGGAATCTGAACCAACTCCATCTCCACCTCATACCCCTGTTGTTCCCTCACCACCACAATAACTCTGCTTCCATCTCCTTCCGCCCTATCTGAAGCTCCTCCTCATGAGGATGCCATTAAAAATGTTCCTCCTACACTCATGGAGGAAGGTGAAGAATTATACTTTGATCTTAATCTAACATATCATCATTTTTCGCCTCAAAGCCCTCCTGAGTCAATGCTTGACATTCCTTCATGAAGGTTTGAACCTCAAGGCTGAGGATGGACTGTAACTGTTCAAGACAGCTGGATGGTAGTTTTGTAATTTTAGTTTAAAGACCATTGGACTCTTTCATGAATCCTCCCAACGGTCATAAAGTGTTTAACACATGGGAGAGCTGTACAAGAACTCTATAAAAGGCAGCAAGCTCTTCATTATCAAATACACAACAATATTGCAGAAAAAGATCAAGAATCGTAAGTTTATCATAAGCAATATTCATCCTCTCTTTATACTTTCTACATTCATACACTAGATCTTTGAAATATCTTTTTAGAAAGTGTTTAAGTAAACAGAAAGAAATCATACTCATATCACTCTGTAATTTTCAAGTAAGGTGTACTTGAAAATATTTGAAACTTGTAAGAAACAAGGTTGTAAGCTTGCTGAAGCTTAAGAATACACAAAGTGTAATCATCCTCTGCGAGAGGTTGATCTGATTGATCTTTAGTGAAATCTCATAAGTGCGTGAGGACTGGACGTAGATTGCATACTGAGTGGAATCCTCTATTTATAGAAGAATTATGCAACCGAGTGTGGCAAAAAACATGGCCTAGTTTGACCACAACTGCAAAACTACCGCGCGCCCACTTTGATCGTATCTGCAAAACCGCCGCATGAAAAATGGGAGGAGTTGAACACAAATTAAATCAGTTGTTGACTTGGTAAAGGGTATCAGAAAAACATGGAGAAAAAGAAAATGCACGCTAAAAATTTATTTTTTATTTTTATTCTTTCAAGATACTAAAAAAAATTAAACCACTTAGTCCAAGCTCATGCCTAGGCCTAGCTGAGCCAAGCTAGCCAAACGGACGCGGCAGCACACATGCATGTGTGGTGGTCGGGGTGAGTGCATTCTCTCCCCTTCACAAAATTGGGTACCCCTTGAGACACACCCTAAATGTCATATCTCCACCTTATAAATACTACTAGTATGTGATATCCCTCAAATGTGGGACTTCAACCTTTTTTCAATTCACACAATATCGGCTCTAATTTTCAACATCATTTTCAACAATAGACCTTATTGGTTATGGCATATATTTATGGTTGGGGACTCAAGTTTTTTACTTTATTTTTTATTTGCTTCAATGACTATTCTTATGTAATTTTCACCTTCCAAGTATCATTGAAATAATTTATATGCAGTTTTGGATTAAATAGAAAGTTGAAATGATTTACCTAAAATATTTTCTTTAGTGATGTAAACCTTTAGCTAACTGCAAACCATGAGTAGAAGTTAAAAATAGATAGATTCCTATACCACTTGTAAATTAATTTGTGAAGGTTTAACATATTTGGTGCAAAGATTGCTGCGTAGGAACTTTAATATCGATATTTATAACGGTATGGGTATCACTCCACTCGTTTTCCTTATTGAACTATATATGATATAATATGTATTATGAATTTTTGTGTTATGTTGATGTAGTGTTCTTTAAGATATGTTTGTAATGTGAATTACATGCTTACGGGTGATATTTAGGATTAAATTATTTTGCATATTGATTGGTAGCAGGTGGTTACTTAAGGTGATGAATCTGCTCCTAAATTGGGTTGGTTTAGGAACAGATTGAATAATTTTGAATACTTGGTGAGAATGATTCCTTTTGTGACTAACTAAGGTAATAGCATTCATGCATGCATTGATGTCCTGGACCTAGTTACAAGTATTTGACACAAGCTCATCGGAAAGCCTGTGTGATTAAGAAAAATACCCAAATGTGGAGTACTAAACATGAAACTCTAAGGAATATATGTCCAATAGTGGGACTTTTTTCCCTACGAGGTGGTGATACTCTGGAATCATGCCTTGACATATAGTCTAACAGATAGACTTATGTATTTTTGTTGATTTGTATTGTTGGTGCTTTGTTATTTTAATTGTTAAATGAAGTATATGATTTATTTATAGTTTTATCAATAATAAATATATATGCATGCTTATTTGAATCGTGTTTGTTATTTGGAGATGACCCTTATATTTGTACAAGACCTCACCCTTAGTTTTACTTAAGCGGATAATGTTGTGGATCAACTAATAGGAGAAAATGCAAGGAACCACATTAGAATGAAATTGGAGGCTCTAAGAAACTTTTGTACTGGTGTTAGCCTTGTTGGGAAAGTTTTCCACAAGCGTCATGTTAGAATATTAGAAAATATCTTATATTATCTATTATATTATATTAGAGTATCTTGAGTTATTTCCTAGGATCAATTTATAATCATAGATATATCTTAGAATATCTCATTATTATTATTATAATTTGTTCCTGATTTAGGGTTGAGTCTATGTTTTTCTATAAATAGAGATTAGTATTGAGTCTATGTTTCCCTATAAATAGAGATTGGTATTGTGTCTTCTAATATTAAACTATTTTCAATAATATTCAAACCCTTATTATTTTCAATAAACTATTTTCAATAATATTCAAACCCTTATTATTTTCTCTCCTCCTTGTATCTAAAATCCCACAACTTCAACCCGTTCAAAGTTATAACCAACTAGGAAATATTGTTGGGTAGTAAAAGGTCAAAAGCCTTGGCTTTAAAAGTTTCGTTGGTTTTACGCATTAAGTTCACTCTCTATAATTGCAACTACTCTAATTCATTATTTTGAGAAAATATAATTAAATAAGTTATTAATTTGTTTTAAAGGAAATAAGTATTTTACGAATATGTCTTTTTACGAATATGTCTTTTTATATATAATAAAAGTCTTCAAAATAAAACGGCTTCTAACACTCCGAGGGTACTAGTCATCACCTACAATTTATGGCTCGTCTGCATCCATCGCAAAAGCCAAACACAAACCACAAGGGATAATTTCGAAATCATGTATTGATATAAGATAAGTGAGAAGAATACGCAAGTAATCAAATTGGCACAATATCACATCATAACATAGAATTCAAAATCTTCAAGAGAATAATTTCGTAGGTTAATCCAAATAAAATAGTCACAAGAGGTGCAATGCTATGCATGATCCTATAGCCTATACTTCTTTATCATTTGGTACAATTCTACTATGAAGTACTTGATTAGGAGGCTTAATAATATGCCACCACACGAGTGGATGGACAATTCATGAATGGTCACTCCCTAATATATCCTCTCAACTCAACCAAAGATACATATACGCGACTGTCGAGGTACACACGTGTCGCACAATAGCTTCTGACATTAGGGAATAACCCGCTAATCAAATGAGGAATTCTCCACCATCATATCAACTTTTGACCCCAGTATAGGCTAAAATATTCATAATTGTATTTAATTTAAAATAGAGTAAAATATTTAATTGTAAAATTCTTTTCTAAAGATGACGATTAGAATTTTTGTTACATTATATAAAATGGTTTCGACACAAATAACTTATTGACAACCGAACAATTCACATTGACCCAAAAAATCACAACTATTTCACATACATAAATTCCATTGCAACAACAACATTGCAATAAGGAAGGGAGAATAAATAAAACCCTTAATTAAAACCCTAAGCTGATCTTGAACTCTAACTGAGAATGATTGGATACAAAGGGTCCACGTGTCGCATCAAGCCTCACTGCTTCCGATTGCCAATCCAAAATCATCGTTCTGTGACGTCTTCGACTTCATTGCAAATCTCGCACGACTCAAAACTCTAAGAAACTGGGGCGTAAGCCCGATCCACAATAATAGTAGAGGGTTAAGATCTTTTTTAGCACCAAGTCTCCTTCTCAGAATTCTCGAGGACGTATTTTCTTCTCGTCGCTCTTTTCAGTCTTTACTAGTATAATTGCCCATTGCAAAAGGCCACCAACCTTTTTTCTTCAATTTAATTCAATTGGTCGAAACGAGTTTGTACCCATTCTGACTCCTCTAGTTTGGCTTCCATTAATACTCTTACCGAAAGGATTTCTACTTCAATAGGTAGCACATCCTCCATCCCATATAATAGGGAAAAAGGGGTTGCCCCAGTTGAAGTGCGCATAGATGTATGATACCCAGATTTTCTCAAACACGTTTTGGCATTCTTTGTTCCACACAACTGTTTGATTTTTCCGTAAAAGTTAAAAAGATCGGTTCACAAGTGGTGGTTAGTTATGACTTCTCTTTCTATACTCAAGGGAGGCATTTCTGAAATGGCTCGAACATTATCGAGGTCGACCTCTATTCCTTTCTGACTAACCACAAATCCCAATAATTTGCCCGACCTCACGCCGAAAGTGCACTTGGAGGGATTAAGCTTTAGCTTAAACTTTCTAATTCTTTCAAAGAGTTTCTTTAGTTCAATAACATGTTTTTCTTCTGTTTGTGACTTAGCAATCAAGTCATCTACATAAACTTCTACCTTTTTATGTATCATGTCATGGAACAGGGTTACCATAGCTCTTTGGTAGATCGCCCCATCATTCTTCAAACCAAAAGGCATTACTTTGTAACAAATGTTCCCCAACGGATGATGAAAGTCGTTTTTTCCATATCTTCTGCTGCCATCTTAATGTGATTATACCTAGAGAAACCATCCATATAAAAGAAGAGTGAATGGTGAGCCATATTGACACACATTCAAACTTTGCCATCCTTTTTCGGCACCAGTACGATATTGGCTATCCATTGGGGATAATTTGCCACAGCAAGGATCCCTGCATCAAATTGCTTTTTCACTTGTTCCCTAATTTTTATTGACATAGCAGGCTCCATTCGCCTTAATTTTTGTTTGACTGGAGAGAAATCGGGTTTTAAAGGAAATTTATACTCCACTATGCTAGTATCCAATCCAAGCATATACTGATATGACCAAGCAAAAACATCTTTGTATTCATGTAGGAGTTGGATTATTTCGTGATACACTTCTTTCTTTAAGATGGTGCTGACTTTAATTTCTTTTTTTCTTTCTTTTGTCCCTAGATTAATCATTTCTATTGGTTCTTCGTGGGGCATGATACCCTTGGCTTTCTGTCTTACTAATCTTAACAATTCTAGAGGAAATTCATAATCTTCTTCATTATCTTTTTTTGTATGACTAACAAGATGGTCAAAATTATGTGCTAAGATCTTAGTACAATCATCTGTGAATGAACTATTCCCAAATCTGCATGGTTCAAGGCTAGGATAAGAAAAATGAACATTTTTTTCGAATGAATGTTGAAATGTGAGAATGGTAAGAAAGAACAATAAGAAAACGAAATAAAAGTGCATTTATTGATATTCAAAGTACTAGGAAAACAAAATTATGTCCATCCTAAATATAATGAAACATCTTAAGGTATTAGTAAGAGTAATAATGCTTTTAGAATTACATAGGAATTGCATTTAAAATTATAGGCGACTTGACTATTTTCCAATTCTTGATTTATGCTCCTACACCACACGGCAAAACCAATTAGCATCATCAACAGAAATGTCATCTCCAGCTGCTTCAATATGGATCTCACTTATTGGTCTTACACTTGGGAAACTCTGTCAGATGTAACAGATGGTTATCCTTTCGATTCTAAACTCTTCAATTCGAGCTAATCTTTTTTATCTTTGATCAATCTTCGTTTGTTAACCCTGGTAGGTTTGTAGCATAAACCCCATTTATCTCTATTCTAAAGAAGTTCTACCAGTTCTTTGAGCTCTTCTTCGTCCTTCCCCAAACCGTGTCATGGATGGTATCCACTACTCAACATTAATTTAGCCACCATAACAACAGTGTCCACAACTTTTAGTGTTTGGAAGGCGGTCTCTATAGCTTCTTCTGTCATCTCAACATAAGGTGTGGTGGACAACTTTGATGTAGGGTTGATGGCACTACACCGACAGAATGGATCCATGGCCTTCCCAACAAGCAACTATAGGCGGGTACAATATCCATCACATGAAACGTGATTTCAAATGTGACCACACCTATTTGAACTGGGAGTTCGATCTCTCCCATCACATCTCTACAACTCCCATCAAAAGCTCTAACAACCATCTACCATACAAGGTAGTTTTGCTAATGTCAATTTTGATATGACATTCAGCAAAGAGCCATTGTCAATGAGATCCATCGATATCATATGGTGGAGGAACATTACTGATATGTGTAGTGCTTTATTATGCCCTCTTCCTTCAATTGACAGCTCATCATCTATGCAGGTTAGGTGGTTGTTGGCAGTGATGTTATTTATGATGCCTCCAAAATTTGTCCAAGGTGATGTCATGAGTGACATAGGTCTCGTTTAGTATTTTCATCAATTGCTTTCGGTGGTACTCAAAATTCATCAGTAGGGACAACAATGAAATCCTTGCGAGAGTATGGTTGAGTTGGTCGACTATTTTTATTTACTCTGTTGGATGATTTTGAGAAACTCACGAGCTTTTCATTAAAAACCTTTTTCTTATTTTCTACTTTCTCCTTTTCAAGTTCTTCTATTACAATTACTTTTTTCCATTTATCCTTGTATTCCTTCTCAGATGCCACTATTGTTTATCTCTATGATGTTCCCAAGGGATATATCTGACCACTTCTAGTCATCCCTCATATCCATGAAATGTTCTTGACAGCGGTGGTTTTTGATCTAGAAACATCTTCATTCTTTTGTTCAGCCAAATGCACCTCTACATTATAGTTCCACGGTACCTCTTTATTATATTTATATGGAAAATGACTTGGTATCTGAACTATTAGATCCTCATATCACTAAGGGCATTAACAGTTTCCCCCTCAGTGAAGTGAATGACCAATGGCTTTGGGATGGTTGTGCCACGTTTTTCTTCTGATTGAGTTGCGATCACACCGTCATCCTTTTCCCAACGACCTATTTGAAAGATGCCCGTGTTTATCAAATTTTGAAGTTATTTTTTGAACCCATTGCATTCTTCCATGGAATGATCTTCATTGAGGTGGAAATTGCATCTTGCTTTCCCATCGGCATTTCCTCAGATTAACCCAAATTTGCATAACTTAGATAGCATTCACTCGACCTCCTTTATTAATTGGCGATTCTCTTGGATAGCATTCACTACTGGCCCACCATAGCCTGGGAGAGGATTGTTTTTCACACTACGCTCATTTTCTTTAAAATTCAACCATCCAGCTTTCAGCAAATCTTGCACCTTAAATTTTAAAGCTAGACAATTTTCAGTCGAGTGTCCTACAACCCTAGAGTGGTAATCGCATACAACATTCGAGTCATATCCTTTAGGGTAAGATGGTTCCATAGGTTTCCCTGGCCATAGTGCAACCATAGAATTGCTAACATATACGGTAATAATTCTACATAAGTCATAGGGAATGGATCCAAATGTACGAATTTCTTCCTGCGATAGTTTATTCCCTGACTCTAACAGGAATCTTGATTCCCTTGCAAGTTTTGACTTAGGGTACCTGCAGTTTGTGAGGTCGCACCGGTGTAGGGGCGATACACAAAAAAAGGATTAGTTGGGTTTGACACCATAAAATGGCTTTCTTCTTCCTTCTTCTTATTCGCACCAACGGGCGACTTCTTTGAGTTATTTACTATGGGATAGCCAGAAGAAATTTTCACGATTTTCAATCCCATTTCTACTATTTCGCATATGATGACGAGATCTGAAAAATTTGACAAGACGCTCCGTATCATTTTGTCATAAAACGGAGGTGCATTCTATCTAGAGCCATGTCGAGATTATACTTGTATTGTTTCAAAAAGGCATCCACCAAATCTTTTCAAGAGCCCATATGAGCTCGCTCAAGGTGCATATACCAACTCAGGGAAGCTCTTGTCACATTGTCTTGAAAGAAATGGATTAGCGGTTTTTCGTCATGGGCGCAAAAACCCATTTTCCGACAATACATAATAAGATGGTTCTTGCGGAATATAGTTCCCTTGTATTATTCAAATTTAGGCAATTTGAATTTCGGAGGTATTATAACATCATAAGCGAGGCATAGGTCTAAAACATCAAAGCTATACTTGTTTCCCCCTTCAATAACTCTCAAGCGTTCTTCCAAGACTTGCCATTTTTCTTTGGATTGATGGCTCTTGAGCAGTCGAGGTTCATGATGTATGTTTAATGTCACCGGCATAGCTTCGGTAGATTTTCCTTACGGCAAAGAGCTAGAGAAGCCCGAAGTAAGGGGTGAAGGTTGTACATGAGGAAACTCGCCAGTACTATGTGGTGGATTTGTAGCCACGACCAGCAGATCGTTGTTAGGGAGATGAGTGTCTATCAATGGGGTATAACTTGGCGCCAGACGATAAAGTGGAAATTGATGTGCCTTCCTTTCTTGGTAATTAATGTGAAGTTGTGAAGCGATGCCCGTTGGGTGAACAAAAGTGTTTTGGGGCACCCCCTCGTCTACCAAAGGATTCCCAACATTTCTATTTCCAAGTGCTTGTAGAATCTCCAAGATCTTGGTCATTTTCCCCTTAAGCTGGTTCACGTCTTCTCTTATTTCTGTTTGTTGTAGCTCATCCATGATTTTTTACTGGGATCATGTCCAATAAAGGTGTCGTAGCACCATATTTTTTATTTGTTGGGTTAATTTTTCTGTGAACGAATATGGCATGAGTATGCAACTTGATGTATGAAAATGTAATTGTGCATGAATTTTAAAGACCTATTTATTCATTGTTTGTGAATATCTTAACCAATAATAAAGAGAGGACCATGAAATCAAAAGTGGGGCCAAATTTAATTCATTGAGAAAAATCGAAATACAAGTTTTACCACAAATGAGAAAACAAACAACGAAAGTAGAAACCTAAACATGAAATTTTAAAGTCTAATGAGCAATCAATTTTTTCATTTGCTCAATTAAACTCTTACAATGTTCAATAAAAATGGAGATCTCTTGAGGGGTAGAGAGAGGATTAACCATCCTATCAACAGCTCTTAATAACGATGGAATATCTCTGATACAAGAGTTGGTCAAATACATTCCTTCTTGAACAAGTCTCTCGATAGTGTCTATTTGTGTATGCATCTCTACTTCTTTCCTTGCAAGTTCAACTCAGTATGCCTCAACGATCTCTTCTTGACATTGCCTTTTTATCATGATCTTGCTTTCACATTCCACTTTTACCCTCTCTATTTGTTGTTTTAGACTTGCTTCTTGTCGACGGGTGACTTCATGTTTTTCCCTGGATTTCTTTAGCAACTATTTAAGCATGAGACCTTCAATCACTGCATTATCCCTTTCTTGACGTTTGAGTTTCAACTCTCCATTCGCACCCCGCAAACAGGTATGAGTTCTATCCTTGCTTTCTTCTTCCTTTTTTGCCCTTTTTCTGTATTTTCTCATGGATAAGGGATTGTTGGGTATTCTTATACTCCATATCTCTATAAGCATGGTGAGCCCTCTCCAATTCTTGTTCTAATTGTTCGATTTTTTGTCCTTTTAGAGCTAAGTCGGCCTCTAAATCTTCAGTACTGAAAAACGATTCAGTTATTAGTACATCGAGGGTAATGATGTTACTATGAAAAGGCACATTGATCTCTAATGCCCTCTTTTTCACCCAATTATGATATTCCTCTTATGCACCACAACTTCTAGGCCCTAATTCTTGACCTCTTCTAACGACACCTCCCCAAGAAATACATATTCTTCTCAGCAGGCTAGTATCACAAACGTCTCATCCACGAAAGATAAAAGATTTTGTTACATCCATCATCGAAAGTTTCGTCATAGGATTACACAGTTGTCTCAATGCCACATAGGGATTATAATTTATACACCCCTTACTTCCATGAGGGGAACATCAACAAAGTGATACGCATCTACAAATCACTTCACTTATATCTGAACCTCGGAAGTACCACTGGACCGTTCTTTCGATGAGATTTTCCAGAATGTTGGTCCATTCCTTTTTGCTCTTAGATCTTAACAGATGTATGTCTTGGAAAGCATGTTTGACAAACCAAAGATAGAGTATTGGCGAGCAACAATGGATTAGGCCCCCCTCTTTCTTATGACGGAGATCGAGCATGTAGGAAATGTCAGCCAGAACTGTCAATACTAGGTTCTCCCCTCTATGCTTGTTGGCCAAAAAGAAGTCTATCGCCATAAAATCCACAAAGTCCTTAATGCATGGAAATAAAACAATTTCAGATACAATTAAGGTGAGCACATCCAGGAAATATCCCATTTTCCGTCTCTCGCTAAGTTCACTACTTTCTCTTCAAGATATTTTCTTGGGAACTCGATCAAATCATCTTTGAAGGTTCTATTTTCTTCTATTTCATTTATAGGGATATCAAGTGTTTCAGCAATTGGTTTCAGTGAGGGGTAGTGTTCCATGTATTGGTAAGGTTTGCTCCCCTTCATCGAATATCCCATTATTCGTTCGAACTGAAGGTGTAAACACGAGAATGGGGGTTGAATTGTGTTTGACAAAGTTGATAATTTTTTTATAATTAATAAAAAAACTGATTGGGTTTTGGTGACTTACTTGGAGTAGAAGCAATTGGGATCAGAGGCAGCAAACAATGAAAGCATATATAATTTGACAAATAGATTTATCTTGGTTCACGACTAACTTGGCCACATCCAAACCCCTCATTCAGAAGGTTTTAATCCACTAATTTAAATACCTTGAATTACAAAGCACCTGACCCTCCAAGCCAGTCTTTCCAAACAGCCTGACAACCCTAGACTTTTGAGAAACTAACCACCTTGACCGTACAAGCCAAGTCTTCTCCTAACAACCTAACAACCGTAGATTGAAGAAGGAACTAAACCACTATCACTATACACCTTTATGTGTTTGCTTCTAACAAAGATAATAATAATTATAATAACTCTCACACTCTAAGAAAAAACACATCAAAAATATTTCTAGCTTGACCAAGTGTTTCTCTCTATGAACTCTAAAAAATAACTTTGGAATTTTGAGCTTTGAGTTCTTCTCCTCTTTTTTGATTTTCGATGATCTTCTCATTCAACCTTGAGTATCTATTTATAGCTAAAATTAGGGCTTCAATTTAGTCCTTGTTTAATTCAGAATAGTATCTTCATTCCTAGATTGGTCAACAATGATCTTATTCAAAAATAACAAGATACTTTTTGATAATATGTTCTTTAGCTAATTCTTTATTTCTGAGTCCAATCTGAGCAATTCTTCTATATTACTTATGTTCGTATTTTGTTCAGATTGAGTTTATAAATTCTTCAGGTTCATACTGTTCATATTTTGTTAAAAAAAACTTGATCAAATCTTCTTCAAATCTTGACCATATCTTCTTTTCAACTTGATCAAAGATTTTTTTCAATTTATAAATCTGAATCAAATCTTATTTTAGACTTTATTCAATTATAAGTTTGAATCAAATCTTATTTTAGATTTTCTTCAATTATAAGTTTGAATCAAATCTTATTTTAGATTTTCTTCAATTATAAATATGAATGAAATCTTATTTTAGATTTCCTTCAATTATAAATCTGAATCAAATCTTATTTTAGATTTTCTTCAATTTACATGAATCTTTTTTCATACTTTGTGAAGTCAAATATATTGTTCTCATTAAATACTTTTGTTATTATCAAAACTCAAAGTATAAAACCAACTTGGTTCTTACAATCTCCCCCTTTTTAATGATGACAAAACTTGTATTTTTTATAACAATATTTATTTATATTTCTTTGACTCCCCATGAGTCTAAGTATCATTTTCTCCCCCACTTTATCAAAAATCTTTCTCCTCCCTTTTGTCATCGGACAAAAAGACTAGAAAGTGAAACTTGCTCTTTTTTTATTCTTTTCTTTTTGTTCTTTTTTTTTTTTGTTCTTTTTTCTCTTTTTATTTTATTTTTAATAACATGAATTTATTTTATTTTCTTCAATTATAAACTTGAATCACATCTTATTTTAGATTTTCTTCAATTATAAATTCGAATCAAATCTTACTTTCAATTTTCTTCAATTATAAATATGAATCAAATTTTATTTTAGATTTCCTTCAATTATAAATCTGAATCAAATCTTATTTTAGATTTTCTTAAATTTACATGAATCTTTTTTCATACTTTGTGAAGTCAAATATATTGTTCTCATTAAATACTTTTGTTATCTTCAAAACTCTAAGTATAAAACCAACTTGGTTCTAACAATTTTCCCCTTTTTAATGATGACAACTTGTATAAGACCATATAGAGATTACTAAGTCCTCTTTTAAAGTTATTTTAAGCAAAAAGTTACTAAGTCTATCATACCATGCCCTAGGTGCTTGTTTTAGACCATATAGAAATTTCCTAAGTTTAAGAACATGATTTGGAAATTCATAATTTTCAAAACATGGGGGTTGTTTAACATAGATTTCTTCACTTATATATCCATTTAGAAAAGCACTTTTAACATCCATTTGAAATAATGTAATGTTATTATTTGCAGCAAAAGAAAGTAGGATACGAATAGCTTCTAACCTGACCACTAGAGCAAATGTCTCAGTTGTAATCAATTCCCTTTTGTTGATTGTAGCTTTGTGCGACAAGTCTTGCCTTGTTTCTGACCACTTCACCTTTTTCATTTAGCTTGTTTATGAAAACCCACTTGGTTCCAATAATGTTCTTATTTGGTCTAGGTACTAGATCCCAAATCATTCCTCTTAAATTCATTTAACTCTTCTTGCATTGCAAGAATCCATCCATCATCTACCAATGCTTCATTAATAGTGGTAGGCTCAATTGATGAGAGTAAGCCAAACAAAGTGGTATCTTTTAGTGATGATCTGGTCCTCAAATGATCACTTGCACTTCCAATTATTATAGTCTCAGGATGAGATGACTTGTACTTCCATCAATATATTCCTTCTAACTTATCTTGACTGTTAGTGACTTGATCAGATTCATCTTCTTCTGATTTGCTTGTATCCTCTGATTTTTTAGATTCTTCTAGTTTGTCTACATCTACTTCCTCTAGTTCCGATAAACTTGCACTATCATCAAATTTACCAAGGTTATCTTTAGTGTTCCATATATAACAAGCAAAACCAAATTGTATAAAGTAAGAGATGTTAGGCCTTTTACCTTTCCACAATTCATATGGTGTTTTATTCAATATAGACCTAATTAAGACTCTATTTTGAATATAACATGCAGTGTTAATTTCTTCAGCCCAAAAGTATTTCGCAACGTCCATATCATTTAACATGGTTCTAGCCATTTCTTGGAGTGATCTATTCTTTCTTTCTACAACTCCATTTTGTTGGGGTGTTCTAGGAGAGGAGAAGTTGTGAGAGATTTCAAATTCTCATCTGTGAATAGTTCTAATTGTTACAATCTTAATACCCTTTTCATTCGTTATTTGTTTGCAAAATTTGATAAATACTTTGTAGGATTCATCCTTACTTCTTAATAATTTTACACATGTCCACCTAGTGTAATCATCTACTATAACAAAGCCATATTACTTTCCACTTAGAGAGGTTGTTTTCACTGGCCCAAAGAGATCTATATGTAAGAGCTCAAGGCACTTTGAGGTAGAGACTGTGTTCTTAGGGGTAAAGGAGTTCTTTGATTGTTTTCCCTTTTGACAAGCTTCACACATAATTTCAATTTTTTAACTAAGCTTAGGTAGACCTCTAACTAGTTGAAGTTTATTCAATTTTGAAATTAATCTAAGATTTGCATTACCTAATGTTTTGTGCCAAATTAGTTTCTCTTCATTTACTAGCATAAGAAACTTAACCTATTGTTTCTATAGACTAAACAGATTCATCTTATAAATGTTGTTTTGCCTCTTACATGTAAAGAGTACAAATCCATCCTTCTGACTAATTGTCTTGCATGTTTTTTGATTGAATATAATATCATAATTATTATCACTTAACTGATTAATACTTAATAAATTATGCTTAAGACCTTTAACAAACAAGACATCTTTAATAGAAGGGGAAGTACAATTACCAATTGTACCTTGACCAATGATCTTGCTTTTTTGCTTTCCTCCAGAAGTCACTGTGCCTTCTTTGCTCAATGTTAGTTCTTAGAATATATACTTTTCTCCTGTCATATGTCGCGAGCATCCACTGTCCAAGTACCATGATGTTTAAACCAAGTTGATTTTATACTTAGAGTTTTGATGATAATAAAAGTGTTTTATGAAAACAGTATATTTGACTTCAGAGAGTATGAAAGAAGATTCATGTTTTTGAAGAAAATCTAAAAGAAGATTTGATTCAAATTTATAATTGAAGAAAATATAAAATAAGATTTGATTCAAACTTATAATTGAAGAAAATCTAAAATAAGATTTGATTCAAATTTATAATTGATGAAAATCTAAAATAAGATTTGATTCATATTTATAATTGAAGACAATCTTTGACCAAGTTGAAGACAATCGCTGATAGAATATTTGAAGAAGATTTGATCAACATTTGAAGAAGATTTGATCAAGATTTATCTACAACAAAGCTGAAGAATTTACAAACGCAATCTGAACAAACTACGAACAGAATCAATCTGAAGAATTTACAAACTCAATCTAAACAAAATAGAAATAGAATCAATTTGAAGAATTTACAAAATCAATCTGAACAAGGCTGAAGGAGAAAATCAATTTGAAGCCCAAATTTTCACTATTAATAGACACTCAAGGCTGAAGGAGAAAAGCATCGAAAAGAAAAAAAGAGTAGTCTTAGAGTTCAAAGAGAGAAACACTTGTTCGAGTTATAAATATTTTCTAAGTGTTCTTTTCTTGGAGTGTGAGAGTTATTATTATCATCAGCTTTTTAAAAACAACTACTCAAGTTCCAATCTTTTGTATCCAACCCGATAGTGGTTTAGTTCCTTCTTCAATCTGGTGTGTCAGGTTGTTAGGAGAAAACTTGGCTTGTAGGCTCAAGGTGGTTAGTTCCTCAAAAGTCTGGGGTTGTCAAGCTATTTGGGAAGACTGGCTTGGAGGGTCAGGTGCTTTGTAATTCAAGGTATTTGAATTAGTGGATTAAAGCCTTCTGAATGAGGGGACTGAATGTAGCCAAGTTAGTGGTGAACTAGGATAAATCTACATGTCAAATTATTTATGCTTTCATTGTTTGTTGCCTCTGAATCTTATTGTTTCTATACCAAGTAAGTCACCAAAATCGAACTAGTTTTTTTTATTTAAATATGAATTATCAAAAAGTTATCAACTTTTGCAAACCAAATTCAACCCCCCCCCCTTCTCGTGTTCGCACCTTCACATGATTGGTGTTTTAACTTGATTGCTGAGGACATCTGCAACATAGATAATTTTGTTCTTAGGTACATAAATTTTCTTAGGTCGTAGTTTGTTAGTCTTGAAAGGTTTCTTGTCTTTCCTTGTATTTAACATGGGACAAGATAATATAGAGTGACCTTTCTTAGAACAAACAATACACATAACATCAAAGTGAATAAGTTTAGGTTCAGTTACTGTTTCTTCAAATCCTAGACCACTTTTACCATTATGCTAACACCATAAATCATAGATGTATACTTGCTTCTATCCATACCATTAGCTAGAAAATCTTGTAATACTTATTCATGCTTATCAGTATTACATATGGTATTTTCAACATGGATATCTTTCAAGGTTTTATCTTTAAGTTCAGCAATATCAATTTTCATATCTGCATTCAATTGATCACTATTATACTAATTTTTATTACCATTGATTCATTTCTTTTCAGTTTCTTTTCATTCAATTGATCACCATTATACTTATTTTTATTACCATCAATCCATTTCTTTTTCGGTTTCTTTTCATTCAATTATATACATTTTTTTTTATGTTTTAGAAAATAGTGAAACGTCTGAATAGAAATTAAAGGCAAACAGAAAACAGAAGCCCCATGATTGTCTAAAGTTTATACCCCTAATTTTTTTTATTTTTAATTATGTTTAACTAATTTTATTCTTATATTTTTATTATTATATCAGAACCCCAGGCTCTGATACCAAAAGCGCCCGAAGATCAAAGGGTATATATCAACAGCGAAAGATACTCCAAAATTCAGAAAAGATAAAGCTAATCCATAAAGCGATTTTTGAAAAGAATGGTAAGTCGCCAAGAAATATATCTAATTTTGTTGTTAATAAGAAAATAATTTGAAAAACAAATTGAAAGTAAGCAAGGTTCATATCAAAAGCGAAAGGTAAACATGCAACAATTTGTTTCTAATGTACAAAGGGTCATTCCTGCCAAAGTAAACATGCAACTCCTTGGGCCACATGCCAAAGGTCATTCCTCCTCCTTATAAACTGGGTACTCCTCCTTATAAGACTTCTTAATTTTTTTTCAATTGACAACACTAACTCTAAGCTACAACACTTAGTGCTTATTTGCCTACATACAAGTTCCAACTGTGGTCGGTAGAAAAGTTTTGTTGCACTAATAAGGGATGTATTGTGAGATGTAGAAAAAAAAAGTGAAAAGATTTTTAAAGAAAATTTGTTAAGGGAAAAAGGATTGTTTGTTTTGTAGCTTGAGCTCTTTAAAAAGCGTTGTAATGCGCTGCCTCGCTGCTGGTTGTTGCGTGATTTTATCTCAAGGCAAATAGGGTGTTTTTGAGATACATTGGACCGACCCATTTGATTTTCCATGTATGACCCAAAGTTTGAATGAATTCTTGTTATTTTATTATTTATGACAACTATAGCAACATTTATAAAATATTGTCTCAAATGTGTTGGATAATTATTCCCCATTCTGATAGTTTAGATAATATTTTTGAATAGTGTGACCAAAGAGCGAGAAAAATGTTGTCTTAAACAATAAGCAACACTTACATACAAAGACGTCTGAAAAAATATAGTCTATTCTCTTTGGCAACATCTTTTTATAGTTTTGACAATATTTTTCAACTGTTTGTAAAAAGATAAAAGGTTGTAATATTAAAACTTATAATTTAAAAGTAGATAACAGTTTTGTAAAAAAAAAAAAAAAGTAGATAACAAAATCGAACTAATGTATGAATATAACATTTTTTGGAACTAAATATAACATTTTTATTTTAGATGAAAAATAAATACAACATGAACACCACCTTTAAGAATGTACGTATCAAAAAGAGATATATCGAGATAATATCTAAACCTTTGTATATAATTTATAGGCTGGATTACTATTTAAATTGAAACTCAAAACTAGTTGAGGCTTCGGAATGATTTTGAGAGATGAGGATGGCAGATTCATAGCGGCGGCGACAAAGACTATGGACAGCCCTAAAGATGCAACAACGGTGGAGGCTATATATGGCTTTGTGGGAAGCTATCAAAATGGCGAAAGAGCTAGCAAAGGATGTTGTTATCCTTGAGACGGACTCAAAGGTCATTCTATCAGCGATCATATATAGGAGGAAAATTTGCCATGTGTAATTGGGGGTAAGTGTAAAAGATTTTTAGATCAAAATTCTAGGTCTTCGAGTTCTCACACACGAAAGGATGGTAACAAATTCGTTGATTCCCTACCCAAATGGGCTACGATCAAACCCAATGGTTTTTGTACTCACCGCCCTTATTCTATTATGTTAGTTATGTTTTAATCCAAAATGAATGTAATAAGCACAGCAATTCAGTTAGGACAGTTAAGAGTTTGTAAAGCATGTTAGTTAGTTAGTTAGTTAGTTAGTTAAAATGTAACTAACAAGGTGTTTGATAAGGTATTCTAGCAAAGGATGTTGTTATCCTTGAGACGGACTCAAAGGTCATTCTATCAGCGATCATATATAGGAGGAAAATTTCCCATGTGTAATTGGGGGTAAGTGTAAAAGATTTTTAGATGAAAATTCTAGGTCTTCGAGTTCTCACACATGAAAGGATGGTAACAAATTCGTTGATTCCCTACCCAAATGGGCTACGATCAAACCCAATGTTTTTGTACTCACCTCCCTTATTCTATTATGTTAGTTATGTTTTAATCCAAAATGAATGTAATAAGCACAGCAATGCAGTTAGGACAGTTAAGAGTTTGTAAAGCATGTTAGTTAGTTAGTTAGTTAGTTAGTTAAAATGTAACTAACAAGGTGTTTGATAATTTTTGTAAATGCTGGGCAGATTACTTGCACTATAAGTAACTATCATAACTCAATGAAACTAAGTCTATTCTTTTACAATTCCAATTCCTATCATTTCTAAACATTGTGTTCTAACAATTGGTATCAAGAGCTAGGGTTTTAAGTCTTGGGAAACACGAGTGCAAGTGTGAGGAACTTAAATTTTGGGAAATACAAGTGTGAGAGAGGAAAGGAATCATGAATGGAGCTGTGAACTTTCCATCAAATCTGCCAATTCTTGATGGGAAAAATTGGGAAAGATGGTCTGCATCTATAAGGAAAGCATATGCCTCACAAGTTTTGGGGAGAAGCAGCTGCAACAGCAATCTATATTTTAAACAGTTGTCCAACAAAAAGGCTTGAAAACAAGACACCAGAGGAAGCTTGGACGGAGGAGACCAAGTGTAAATTACTTCAGGGTGTTTGGCTCACTATGTTTTAGGCATGTGCCAGCCCAAAACAGAATAAAAAAAAATTAAAAAAAAAATTAAAAAAAAAAAAACTAGATGATAGGTCTGAGCACATGGTACTGCTGGGCTATGATTCAACTGGAGCTTACAAGCTGTATGATCCAAACAAGAATAAAGTAATCACACGCAGGGACATACTAGTAGATGAATCAAGAGGATGGGATTGGAAGAAATGTGAAGCCAGCACCAGTAGTGCAGGACCAGGCAAGCCAGCTAGTCCAGACATGCCAGTCAGCAGGGCAGTTGTAGTAGAACTGGATGAGAGCCAGCCAGCCTGCACCTGAACCAATGAGGAGATCTGAAAGAACCAGGCTACCTTCAGTCATATTGCAGCCATATGAAATTATTGCTGACTCAGCCATCAATGCAGATGGAGATTTGGTTCATTTTTCCTTGTTGGCTGAATCAAAACCAATTAATGATGATGAGGCCTTGAGGGATCCTAAATGGAGACTAGCAATGGAGGAAGAGCTCAAGGCAATAGAAAAAAAACCAGACCTGGGAACTAATGACCATGCCAGCCCACAAGAAAGCAATTAATGTAAAGTGGGTCTACAAAGTTAAACTGAAGCCTGATGGGCAGTTTGCAAGGTACAAGGCCAGACTTGTAGCAAAGGGATTCTTGCAAAAACCTGGCCTAGACTATGATGAAGTGTTTGCACTAGTAGCAAGGATTGAAACAGTGAGGCTGGTGATATCAATGGCTAGTTACAAAAGTTGGTCCACACATCAGCTAGATGTCAAATCTGCATTCCTTAATGGACCACTAGAAGAAAAGGTTTATGTGAGCCAACCACCAGGTTATGAAATAAGAGGAAATGAGGAGAAGGTGTACAAGCTAAGGAAAGCCCTATATGGCCTGAAGCAAGCCCCTGGGGCCTAGAATAAAAGGATAGATCAATTCCTTATTGAACAACAATTTGAAACATGCACAAGTGAGCATGGAGTATATGTGAAGAAAAGCACAGCAGCATCAGCACCTGCACTAATAATCTGCCTATATGTAGATGATCTGCTATTGACTGGCAGCAATGAAAGGGAGATCAAAGCATTCAAGATCAGAATGGAGAAAGAATTCGAGATGGCAGATCTAGGCAGACTATCATACTTTCTTGGAATTGAGTTCGTAATCAAGGAAGATGGTATTTTCATGCATCAAAAGAAGTATGCCAATGATGTACTAAGAAGGTTCAAAATGGAGGACTGCAATGGAGTAGATACACCAATAGAGGCAGGCCTAATTCTGTCCAAGGAAGGCAATGAAGATCCAGTTGATTCCACCACATTCAAGCAAATGATAGGATCATTAAGGTACCTATGCAACACAAGACCAGACATAGCATACAGTGTGGGATTGGTTAGTAGATACATGGAAAGGCCTAGAACTCCTCATTATTTGGCAGCTAAAAGGATTTTGAGATATGTCAAACAAACAAGCGGGCTGGGACTGCATTATGCCAAAGAGCAGGCTGGAAGCAAGGCTGAACTAATTGGATTTACAGATGCAGATTGGTGTGGAGACAAGGATGATAGGAAGAGCACTTCTGCCTATGTCTTTATGATAAATGAATCACCAATCTCGTGGTGTTCAAGGAAGCAAAGCATTGTTGCATTATCCACTTGTGAAGCCGAATATGTGGCTGCTTCAATGGGAGCTTGTCAAGCTTGTCAAGCAAAGCATTGTTGCAACTTTAATGACTGAGATAGGGCTGAGAGGTGATGAACCAGTCATGATAAAGGTAGACAACAAATCAGCAATTGA
This sequence comes from Cicer yamashitae, assembly GCA_037974755.1. Lineage (NCBI taxonomy): Eukaryota > Viridiplantae > Streptophyta > Magnoliopsida > Fabales > Fabaceae > Cicer > Cicer yamashitae. Next base: position 32,626,798 of record JBBPBQ010020321.1, read on the forward strand.
CTTATCCAAGCATCCAAGTGTTCATGGAAGAAGTAAACATATAGAGACTAGATTTCATTTCATAAGAGATCAAGTAATCAAAGGAAGAATAGAGCTAGAACATTGTTGTACAAACGATCAAAAGACTGATATTCTAACCAAAGGATTGAAGAGGGTGAAGTTCCAAGAGATGAGAAGCAAGCTTGGCTTAGCAACACTTAATCCATTTTGAATTTAGGAAGAGTGGTAGTTATGTTTTAATCCAAAATGAATGTAATAAGCATAGCAATGCAGTTAGGACAGTTAAGAGTTTGTTAAGCATGTTAGTTAGTTAGTTAAAATGTAGCTAACAAGGTGTTTGATAATTTTTGTAAATATTGGGCAGATTACTTGCACTATAAGTAACTGTCATAACTCAATGAAACTAAGTCTATTCTTTTACAATTCTAATTCCTATCATTTCTAAACATCGTGTTCTAACATATTATACCTTACCTTTGTAAAGATTTGAGTTTCCCCATATAAATAAATGAAGTCTAGTTTTATAAAAAAAAAAAAACTAAATACATAAAGTCTAGTTTAAAAAAAAAAACTAAAGTCGATTTCTAGTTTTAAAATATTGAAAACATAAGACAGAAAATCACCTTAGACAAGGCAAAAGCTAACAACACTCACATTCGTCAATAACTATGAAAATTAAAGGCATGACTTCTTAATTAATTAAATTAGTGTAGCATATAAAAAAAGTTACCTTTAAAAAAAACTTTATACTTTCGATGAGAAATTTCCGTATTCTATAATTATCCGAATGTTCTTCCCATTCCATAATAATAATAATCCATTTTTTTAATAAATAAAATAATAATCCATTTTATAAAAATATCTACACATCAAATTGGTCAACTTGATCCCCTTTGATTTGCGATTTTGAATCCAAATGAAAGCCACAAAAAGAAGCATGCAAGAGTCAAAAGATATAAATTAAGTATCCTCCTCCCTCCCAATTGAAGCCATGTATATTATCCATTAATTTGACCCAAATTCTCAAACCTTCATTTCTCTCTCTAGTCTTGCACCACAATTTCCCCTAACTTCCCTCACAACGCTAAGCTATAAAATGGCATTCCCCGTGCAAACCAATTTGCCACATTAATTCTCTTGTTGGTATTTTCTCTAATATTTGTTCATTGGAGAAGTACTAACACACAAACACAACAACAACACAACAATGGCTCGTCCAGTAATTGTTATTGCCCTTATTTTTGTAGCCGTTGTTGGCGTGGCCATGGCCAGTGAAGCCCCATCTTCATCACCAAAGTCATCACCAAAGACATCACCAGCACCATCATCAACACCAAAAGCATCAGCACCCGTAGCAGCATCCCCAAAAAGCTCACCGGCTCCTCCCACCCCATTCGAGTCTTCTCCTGTTGCTTCCCCACCTGAGGAAGAGGATTCCTTTGACTTCGATGCTCCTGCACCCGGCCCCGGAGGTGATGAGTTTGTAGATGAAGAGTCGGCAGTTCCTGAAGAAGAAGAAATCACAAGTAGAGCTTCTTCCCTTCAAGTGTCTGTTGTTGTTGCCGCAGTTGCAGCGGGCTTCTTTGCCTTCTAATTTGTTTGTAATGAACTTTTGAGGAAATAAATGTGTTGTTGTAATATCGTTGTACTTTATTCTTTGTTGTGTTTGTGACATATGTATGATCATATTCATTATTGCACATTAGATTTTTATAATGTTTTTTAAATTGATTTAATGTTTTTTATAAGCAAAATTTATTAAATGAACTATAAGAGGAATTCTAAACCAACAAACAATAAGTTACTATTATGTTGAAAATAAACAGCCTAATGGATTAACAAACCAATCTAAGTAGGTTAAAGTTTTTCTTTTATCATGTCTTAACATAAAATAACCTCAATAACTAATTTTAATTTAATCTACTAGTCCTTCACAATATGCAACGCCCCTTGAAAAAATATCTTATTTCTTAATCTTTAGTATGGTTTTAAATTGCAATTGTAGTTACGTTGTAAATATTTATTGTGGAAAAATGCAAGCATATACTGGTGATTCGGCCATAATTGCGGTTGCGATGATGTTGAAGCGATTTTAAAATCCTCAATATTTTGGCTACAATTGCGATTGCATACCACAAATTAAAACCATGATCCTTAGTAATCAAATTGACCAAATAATAACACACTAAATGAGATGTCTAACCTTCTTTATTACATTACCTAGCGAGAAAAAAACCTTCCAAGAAATAGGAAAATTGAGAATAGAGTATTGTGCAACACAATTTGAAAACCGAACCAGTTATAAATTGTTAACCACATTCGGGCAGAAAAATGAAATGTGAAGAAGGTGATTATGACCTTCTTTATTCAACAATCATACGTGAACACCCAATATTTTTCTTACACCCATTCAATACCTCATTTTCTCACTAGCTTACTCTTCTTCTTACCGAACAGGTCATGTGATGTGTAAGATACTTTGAAGACCATGTGGATTCATTCCATCAGTAGAAAGTGCAAGTCGTTTATTTCTTGACTCTCTACTGAAATCAGGATACTTGTGTTCAATTTTTTTCCATTATGGAGAATCTACAGGGTTTCAAAACATTCCATCTCTAATCCTTTCATCAACATGTCATGACAAGTATTTTGCATCTTCTTTACTACAATATAGGTTTCTAAATCTCGGTATTATAGGAAAATACCACACGACTAACTCTCGAGTAGATTCTTTCTGCTTATATCGGGAGTAATTGCATTTTGGACACAACTTTTGCGATTCATAATTGTTTCTAAATAAAATGTTATCGTTATGACAAGCATGAAACCTTTGGTAACTCATGTCAATAGAGAACAAGATTCGTTTAGCCTTGTAACTTTGATTGGGAAGTTCATTATCATCTGGCAACATGTCTTTTAGAAGGGTTAATAAGTGTGTAAAGCTCTTATCAGACCATCCATTAATCGCTTTTAAGTTGTACAACATTAATATCGCTAACAATCTTGTGAATTTACTACAACTATTATATAATGATTTCTCTGCATCACTCCACAAACTTTCGAACCTTTTAGAACAATCTGGAAGATCTTCTTCAACCGCTTTTGCAATCTCCTCAACTGGATCACGCTCATATGTATTTGTGTCGTAATCATTTGATGAATATGCCACACCATTCTCCAAATTAGTGTTTTTTTTCTCTCACAATGTTATGTTTTGTCCAACATGTATAGCTTTAATTAATTCAATGTCACCCTAAATGTCCCTCCAACTGATTTGCTCTAACTCGTTTTCTAAAACAACATTTTAAACAATGAAAAATTATTTGATTTGGGTCTTTTGCATTCTTCACAACAAACTCTTTCACTCTATTTTCATATTCTTTTGATAATCGATTGACAAACGTCCATTTTCGGTCCATTGTTTATATCTCAACCGAATTAATTATACCAGAAAGCACTACGCCAAAAATGACATTTTATAGCGCGTCTTTTACAGCGCTTATTAAATACAAGCACTCTTGTTTAATTTTTTAAAAATAACGGAGGATACAACAGCGCTTTTTTTACAAGCGCTGTAAAAAAAGCGCTGTAGTAGGGTCAAATAGGGTCACATACGCTTGCACATAATGTTTACAACTCTTTTATAGCGCTTTTTTAGAAAGCGCTGTAAATTGAAGCGCTCTCACATAGCCTTTTACAGCGCTTGTGAGCGCTTTAAACACAAGCGCTGTAAAATGTAGCGCTCCCACCTTATGTTACATAGATTTTAAAGCGCTTCTTGTGTAAGCGCTGTAAAAGTCTTGCATTTTCTCATAATCAAATGACCTATTACAGCGCTTTTGATACAAGCGCTGTAAAAGGTTTGCGCTTTAAATAAAAAACATTCACTTTAATTAAATAAAGCAAATTTAAAACAAATTTAATACGTTGTCCAAACCCTACAAACCCTCATCTCCCCTCCCCTGCGAACCCTCCTGTGCGCCCATCTACAAATTGATTTACCTTCTTCCTCCTTTAAAACTAATTGATCATCAATGTTGTCTCAGGTACTTTATTTTATTTATTTGTTGTTGTCACTAATTCAAACTGATAAATTGTTACATGATATTAGATATGTTCTCATGATATATATGTTCTGTTTTGAAATCAATTAATCTTGGACCAATATTATAAGATATGTGTATTATAAATATATAGGTCATATATATCAGACTTGAAATCATGCTTATTGTGTAACTGCATTTATATATATAGGTCATATAAATGGATCGAAAATGGATGTCTGCCAATCGATTGACAAAAGAGTATGAAAATGGAGTGAAGGAGTTTATTGAGTTTGCAGTGATGAATGCAAAAGATCCAAATAGAGTCGTTTGTCCTTGTTTAAAATGTTGTTTTGGAAAACGCATTAGAGCAGATGAATTGGAAGGACATTTAGTATGGTATGGAATTGATCAAAGCTATACATGTTGGATAAGACATGGTGAAAAAATCAATGGAAACACTCGCACAGATACATATGTTTCAACTGATTTCGACACAGATACATATGAGCCGGACCGAGTTGAGGAGATTGCAAAAGCAGTTGAAGAAGATCTTCGTGATTGTCCTAAAATGTTTGAGAGCTTGTTGAGTGATGCAGAGAAACCATTATATAATGGTTATACTAAATTCACAAGACTTTCGGCGATACTAAAGTTGTACAACTTAAAAGCGAGTAATGGATGGTCTGATAAAAGCTTCACATAATTACTAACACTCTTAAAAGATATGTTGCCAGATGATAATGAACTTCCCAATAGAACCTACGAGGCTAAACGAATTTTGTGTTCAATTGGTATGAGTTATGAAAGGATTCATGCGTGTCCTAATGATTGCATTTTATTTCGAAATGAATATGAATTACTAAAGGCGTGTCCGAAATGCAATGTCTCTCGATATAAGAAGAAAGAATCTACTCCAGCAAAAGTCGTGTGGTATTTTCCTATAATACCAAGATTTAGGCGCATGTATCGCAGTGAAGAAGATTCAAAACACTTGACATGGCATGCAGATGAAAAAATTAGAGATGGAAAGTTTCGACACCCTGCAGATTCTCCGCAATGGGCAAAAATTGATCACGAGTATCCTGAATTCGGGATGGAGTCGAGAAATCTACGCCTTGCATTTTCTACTGATGGAATGAATCCACATGGTCTTCAAAGCATCTCACACAGCACGTGGCCTGTGATTTTGTTGATTTATAACCTACCTCCATGGTTATGTATGAAGCGTAAGTTTATGATGTTGTCTTTGTTAATTTCTGGACCTAAACAACCGGGGAATGTTTCAGCATATGGCTCCTTTAATTGAAGATTTAAAAATTATGTGGGAGACAGGTGTAGAAGTCTATGACGGGTATAAGAAAGAATGTTTCAATTTGAGGGCTATGTTGTTCGGCACAATTAATGATTTTCCAGCATATGGTAATTTATCAGGATATAGCATTAAAGGTCAGTGTGCATGTCCTATATGTGAAGAGAGTACAAATTGGATGCGGTTGAAACATTGTAAGAAGAATGTATTTCTTGGACATCGTAGATTTTTACCTTATAGTCATCAGTATCGTGGGTGGAGAAATGCATTCAATGGAAAATCAAAGGAAGATAGAGCTCCTGTAGCATCGACTGGATATCAAATACTTGAGAAAGTACAAGGTTTGACCAATAAATTTGGCAAACCTTTTAGGGGAGAGCTGGTCAAAACTGGGTGGAAGAAAAAGTCAATTTTCTTTGAATTGCCATATTGGCAGTCATTGTATGTAAGACATTTTCTCGATGTGATGCATATTGAGAAAAATGTATTTGACAGTGTTATTGGTACGTTACTCAATGTACCAGGAAAGACTAAGGATGGCATCAATGCAAGATTGGACTTGGTCGATATGGGAATAAGAAATGAATTGGGTCCCGTAAAGAAACGAAATCGCACATATCTACCTCCAGCCGCTCATACTCTATCTAGAAAGGAAAAAATTGTTTTGTGTAAATTTCTACACGAAGTTAAAGTTCCAGAAGGATACTCTTCAAACATTAAAACTTTAGTTTGTATGAAAGACCTCAAGTTAAAAGGTTTGAAGACCCATGATGCTCATATTCTAATGGAGCATTTGCTACCAATAGGTATACGTTCAATTTTACTTGAAAAAGTTCGCCGAGCCATAACTAAATTATGTTTCTTCTTCACGGAAATTTGTAGTAAAGTGATCGATCCTCAGAAATTACCGAGATTGCAGAGGGAAATTGTTGTTACTTTGTGTGAGCTTGAAATGTACTTCCCACCCTCGTTTTTTGATATAATGGTTCACCTTACTGTTCATCTTGTTAAGGAGACACAACTTTGTGGGCCAGCTTATATGAGATGGATGTACCCGATAGAACTATATATGAAAATATTAAAAGGGTACGTAAAAAGTAGAAGTCGACCAGAAGGTTGTATTGCTGAACGGTACATTGTCGAAGAAGCTGCTGAATTTTGTACTGAATATCTGTCAAATGTTAAATCCATAGGGCTTCCCATGTCTCGTCATTCGGGAAGATTATCAGGAGAAGGGATAATTGGAAAGAGACTAATAACTATGTCAAGGACAGAATGGGAGCAGGCACAATTGTATGTTCTGCACAATGATGATGAGGTTCAACCGTATGTTACAATACACATGGATCAATTATCTAGTTTGAACATGAATAGGAATCAAAATTGGATAACTCGATAGCACAATCGAAGTTTCATAACATGGTTAAAAAATCACATAAATTCAAAGTTTGATGTAGACCCCGAATCAATTTCACAGAGATTGAGGTGGCTAGCAAATGGTCCGAGTTTACATGTCTTTTCTTACACCGGTTATGTAATTAATGGCTACACATTTTATACCAAAGAACAAGATGATCAAACCACTATGCAAAATAGCGGAGTCACTCTCGTAGCTGAAGCGATGCATATCTCAAGTGCAAAAGACAAGAACCCAATATATGCAAATCTATCATATTTTGGGGTTATCGAGCGCATATGGGAGCTAGACTACACAATGTTTCGTGTTCCCATATTTGGTTGCAAGTGGGTCGATAATAATAATGGCGTTCGGATTGATGAGTCAGGGTTCTTGCTTGTCGATTTTAATAGGGTGGGATACAAAGATGAGCCTTTTATTTTAGCGTCGCAAGCTCAACAAGTGTTTTATGTCACTGATCCTGCTGATGATAAATGGTTCGTTGTCCTATCGACCAATAAAATAAGTGATGATAACAATAATGATGAAGATGTTGGTAATGATCTTTTCTTTGCAACATCACAACCACATGAAATTGGTTCAATAGATGATGGTTTATATCTTAGAGATGATCATGATGAGGGAATTTGGATTAAACCATCGTTTCGTATCATTAATGGACAAACAAATGTGAATCCCACCAAGAAAAGAAGAAGGGCATCTTAATGTGTTTAATTGTTTTTAATCCATGTAATCTGAACTGAGTTCATGTGTAATTTAATTGTTTGATCTGCCATAATTGAGCATTTTGGTATTTAGCTTGAACTGTTAATTTGTAATTTTCTGCTTATACTGTATGTAATTGTATACTGAACTTGACCTGATCAGTGCAAGTTCAAACAGTTTAACTAATTAGCTTGAACTTAAAAACAATTTAAGTTCAAGTTATACATGTAATTTAGCTTGAACTTGACCTGATCAGTTAAACACAATTTGGAAGAAAAAATAATTTAACTAATTTGGAAGAAAAAATAATTTAACTAATTTGGAAGAAAATAAATTATTACAGGGATTAAGAAAAAATAATTTAACTAATTTGGAAGAAAATAAATTATTACAGGGCTTATGAAAAAATAATTTAACTAATTTGGAAGAAAATAAATTATTACATGGCTTATGAAAAAATAATTTAAGGAGGTCTTTTACAGCGCTTTCCTCATAAGCGCTGTAAAAGGTTCACACAGCCTTTGGACATGATAAAACAAAGAGGCATTTCATATATAAAACCCTATTACAGCGCTAGGGTTTAAAAAAATAAAATAAGGAGGTCTTTTACAGCGCTTTCTGCATAAGCGCTGTAAAAGGGTCACACAGCCTTTGGACATGATAAAACAAAGAGGCATTTCATATATAAAACCCTATTACAGCGCTTTTCTAAACAAGCGCTATAACAGGGTTTTAAAAAAATAAAATAAGGAGGTCTTGTACAGCGCTTTCTTCATAAGCGTTGTAAAAGGGTCACACAGCGTTTGCATATAATAAAACAAAGAGGCATTTTAAAGCGCTTTCTGTAGAAGCGCTGTAAAAGGCTTTTAAAAAAATAAAAATAAGGAGGTCTTTTACAGCGCTTTTTCACAAGCGCTTTAAAAGGCTTATAAAAAAGCGATGTAGTAGGCTTTTAAAAAATAAAATGATGAGACATATTACAGCGCTTGTTCAAAAAAGCGCTGTAATAGGGTTTTATATATAACAGTAAACCTCTTCAGTTTCATGTTCATTACGTAAATTTCATACGAGTGTTTCAGTTTCCTCTGCGTTCTCCTTCTCATTTCGAACCCTACGAGAGTTTCAGTTTTCCTTGTTTCTTCCTCATTACTTACTCTCGTCCTACACCTACGATCGTCATAAACATCATAAACATCAAGTAACCCCGTTTTCATCCTCGTTTTCGTCTGCGAACCCTGTAACCCTACGATCGTTCGTAACCGTTCGTCCTCGTTTTCATCGTCTTTTGCGCCGTTCGTCTGTGAACCCGTAACCCTAAGCATTTAAAAGAGCTATTTCAGGTATTGTATTAATTAGTTTTTTGTTTCACTAAAATGCATGTTAACTTATTTTGCTACGTACTTAGACTGAACTGAACTACATGTTGATGTTGAACTGAACTGAACTGCATGTTGTAGATAAATGGATACCAACAAGGAGTTAGATTGTCAAAATGAAGAAGTTGGCAACACCAAGACTTACGAAAATGAAGTCAAACGTGGTGCAACAATAATGCAAAATGTTATAAAAGCAAGTAGTACTGGGCAAAAATTTGAAGTATACTTTGTTTGTTGTTTTCTTTTTCTGCTGTTTATACTATACTTTGTTTGCTGTTTACCTTGTTTGCTGTTTATAATTTGAGGTACTTACTATATGAGTTTATTAGGTTGGATGGAATGAGAGTGGTCAACCAATTGACCCCAACAGTTCCATGTTTGTTAGTTATATTGGAGCTGTTGTTCATCAAAATATCCTAATCACAATAGATGATTGGAGAGATAAGGCATTGAAGAATACCAAAGATGTATTCTGGGCTGATATACAGGTAATTTTTTTACTCCACCCTGTTACTTATAAATTTTTACATACTGATTTGAAGTATTTTACTCAAACTATATATTTATTTGGTTTGCAGTCAGCTGTTGTTCTTGATGAGGTGAGAAAGAGCTATGTGCTCAGAGTTGCCGGGAAAATACACCAGGGCTTTAGATCTCACCTCTCTAATTGCTATTTAAAAGACCGTGAAGGAAATACGAATGCGGAAGCTCCAAAAATATATAAACATTATATATCAAATGAGGAATGGAGCGCATTCGTATCAAAACGTTCCGACCCCGCATTTGTTGTAAGTGATTAATTTATTAGCATTCGTGTTTTATTATTCATATTCATAGCGTATTTTAAATTTTTACTAGATTGTTATTTTTTTATTTAGCAAATCGCGAGAGGGCAAAAATTATTCCCCACCCATACAAGAAATCTCGTATGGGATATGCTCGTCTAGAGCAAAAACTTGTAAGTAATTAAACATCACTTTTATTTAATTAATGTGGGATATTATAAACTATACTATCTAACTAATATTTTGTTTATGATCTTAACGATAGTAGCTACAAGACAACCAATCCGATCAACCGTTGGGTCGTCATATATTGTGGAAGGAAGCTCCTGTAATTAAAGACGGAGTGGTTGATAACGAAAATGAACAAAAAGTAATAGAACTTTGTGTAAGTATATTTATCACTTTAATATTTTTTAATATTGTATTTTAAAAATATTATTGAACTTATCTTTTTAATCCTATGTGTATTTTAGGCGAATCTTGAATTGGAAAATCAAGAGGACAACAAGGCAAGTTGCAGGGACATATTAGGTAAAGTGTTTAATGCTCCTGAATATTTCAGCTGCGTGAGGGGGAAAGGATTTGGCATAACTCCTAGAAGTTATTTTTCACAAGAGAAGCGCCAAAATCCATCTAACGAGGAAGTATTAAAGAAGATTAAAATATTAACGGAGCAAGTGGCCCTCTTGGTGAAGACAAATAAAGACAAGCAACTTGCGGACCAGCCCCAACGTGAAATTCACATTGAGAGTGAAAACGCAAGTTGCAACGTTGGTCTCAACAGTCTTCCTAAGGTAATTAATTACTTAATAAAATAAGAAATTCATTCAAGCTAATTGTTTCACATACTTATGTATTAACCATTGATTTTAGGGGGTCACTCCATGCGTGCTATACTTATCCTCCCCTACTCATCGGAAGGTCGGAAAGGGAACATTGTGCAATGCTCCGGGCAAAGTATTGCACAACACACCAATCCCTGCGTGCCATGTCAAAGTATCGCCAGTTATTGCTTTGGAACCAAATGCACCGTTGCCTGTACCGGAAAACGATGCAGATCTGAATTATTTGGGCGAAGCAAATGGCAGCTACGTGGCATGGCCCAAACATCTTGTTGCCCTTGACAAGGTATGTTTAATTAATTGAAATTTATGTTTAATTGATTATATTTAATTGCTGAATTTTTTCCAATGTTAACTTTAATTTCACATTTATTTAGATTCAAACAAAGTCTAATAAAGGGAATGATAAGAAGATTCCCAGAAATGAAACAGTCACATCGCCCGAAAAGGTTTGTAACATTTATTCTGTAAGGTTTGTCATTTTTTCTGATTCAATAAACTAACAATTTGATTAACCTCATTTTTTCAGATTCAATCTAATAAACCACCCGCACAGCAAGCCAGCTGCCGCACCACGACTGGATGTTCGTGGCAAAAATAAAGCTGGCAAACTTCAAAAATTGGAGGGTAATAAAACTGGCAAACTGCAAAAGCTGGAGGGTAATAAAGCGGTCAAAGTTGTTGCTGCTAAAAACCTGGATCGTGTAAAATCAGTTGCTGCTCCTGCTCTTAAAATAAGTCAGCCACGACTTGCTCCATATGGGTCGTGTCTTGACATACAGGCAAAAAAAAAAATGGGCAGCGACGATTCATGAATAATAAGCATGGATAAAGATCTATTCGGAGATGTGTATGAAGAATTTTTTGAAAAAGAGCACATATACGAACTTTTCGACCATAAGGAGCTGAGTGCTACTGTTATGAGCATTTACATGAGGTAAAAATTACTTTTCATCGCATTTATTTGTAATTAATTTAATTTATTGGTAATTAATGTAATTTGAAATTTTCATTGAAGGTTTTTGTATGAGAAGTTCGTGTGCACGCGCAGATTGTCAAATAAATTTTCATTCTTGTCTCCGCATAAGATATCGATGCTTCACAACGATCCAGTGAATGTAAAGAAATACGTTTTAGATATACTATTAGGAAATAAAGAGAAGGATAAGTTATTCCTTGCACCATATAATTCAGGGTACGTAATTATATATTCTATATTTATATCTTTTTTAATTTATGAGATCTTAATTTATAAGTTGTGTAAACTAATTTTTTGTTGTTGTAGGGCACATTGGGTGCTAATTGCAATCAATGCGACCTCTGAAGTTATATACTACCTAGATCCCTTGCACGGCCATTACAACAATCGCCCCGAGATAAAGACTTTGTTCGACACGTAAGTAATATTCATTTATTTTATATATATATATATAAATAATGTGTTTGTTAATGCTATAATAATCACATTTATTTATTCAATAGTGCTTTACAAGTTTTTCGAGCTCAAAGAGGTGCGACAGTGTCGAAGCTAAAGTCAAATAACATCACATGGATTCCAATAAAGGTTTGAAATACATGCTTTTAAATTTCACTTACAATCAATGCACAATTAAATAATTATTGACTTATATGTTTTATTTTATAGTGCCCTCGTCAAACTAACAACATCGACTGTGGGTACTATGTATTGCGATTCATGAAGGAGATTGTTGATAAGAATCAAATTATAATCCCATAAACGGTACGGTATTTTAATTATTTGATTTTCATATATAAACTATGTTTATATTTGATTCTAACTTATTTATGTTCAATTTTTATATCAGTACTTTGACAATTCCAGTCCAATGTATTCTGAAGAAGAACTAACAAAGATAAAGGAAGACTGGTGTCAGTATGTGCTTGAAATGAATATTATTTGATTTGCTGGGAAATGGCATGCTGCAAGGGATATGGTAGTTTTGTGCTGTTTGTGAATATGTAGTTGTGAATATGAATATGTAGTTGTATGAAAATATAGTGAATCTGATAGTTATATGAATAGGTAGTTGTGTGAATATGTAGTTCTGAGCTGTTGTGAATATGTAAATATGAACTGATTATTGTGAATATTTGTGCATATTTGTGCATTTTAAAAAGCGCTTTCTCAAAAAAAGCGCTGTAATAGGTGCATTAGAATCCACCTACTACAGCGCTTTATTGAAGAAGCGCTGTAATAGGTGTATAATAATGCATCTATTGAATGCACCTACTACAACGCTTTTTGGAAAAGCGCTGTAATAGGTGCATAACAATGCATCTATATAAGTGCACCTATTACAGCACTTTTGTGAAAAAGCGCTGTAAAAGGTGCATAACAAATCATCTATATGAATGCACCTATTACAGCGCTTTTTTGGAAAAACGCTGTAATAGGTGCATAATAATAAAACAATTAAATGCACCTATTACAGCGTTTTTTGAAGAAGCGCTGTAATAGGGTCATAATAATGGATCTATTGTTATATGGATTTACAACGCTTTTTTAGAAAGCGCTGTAAAATATCCACCTTTTTTACAACGCTTTTTTTTTTAAACAAAAGCGATGTTGTATCTTTTTACAGCGCTGGTAACTACAGCGCTTTTTTTTAAAAAAAAACGCTGTAAATGGCTTTAAAAAAACGCTGTAAAATGCGTTTTTTCGCGTAATGTAGCTATTTAAAAGTTAGAAAGATATGTCATTCATGTATAATAATTACATGTTATTCTATCTACTTTATCCTAAATATGTAGATAGACAAAATTAGTATAATTCAGATAATTACATTATTTTAAAGTTAGAATGATATATGTCTTTGTGTAATAAATGTATCATGATTGGTTGATATCAATATAAACTATAATACTAACGAATTTTGATATATATTCTCCATATACCATTATATAAACCTTAAAAAAAATACTCTTTTAGAATTTGTTGAAAAGTGTTAAACTCTTTCAAGGTCTAATCAATTCAAAGTATATATAAAAATATGAAAGAAAATGTTATAGTTATTTCAAAGGCATACCTAAAAGTGTACTTGTCTAGTTTTTCTGTATAAGATCTTCTTCTACTTGTACTTGTTGCTATATATTAAGGTTTAAATATGTATTTGTTTCTTGCAAATTTGCTTCGTTTTAATTTTAATCTCTGTAATTTTTTTTGTTTGATTTATACCCTTGCAAATTCTAACAAATTTTAAAAAAGTTCTCTATAAATCTTTTTTAGTAAAAAATGGTGAAATGGCTAATTTTTGATGAAGTGGCACATGGTGACTATGTAATTTTTGTTTGATTTATACCCTTGCAAATTCTAACAAGTTTTAAAAATGTCCTTTACAAATCTTTTTTAGTAAAAAAATTGTGAAATGACTAATTTTGGATGAAGTGGCACATGGTGACTATGTAATCGTTGTTGACAAGACAATATTTAATACTTTAAATTAAAATTCATTTTATTAACTCATTTAATTATTTAATTAAAAACATAAAACTAATTAATTAATTAATAAACCAATTAAATAATAAAAACTCAACAACTTTTATCTTCAACCCGAATTTCTTCATCTTCAAATCACAAATTCTCATATCTGGATCCAAATCGTAAAAATTATAATCTCTCATTTTTCTTATAAATAAAGGGGTATAAATAAATAGCTGACAAAAAAGAGATTTGGACCCTTCACCTGACAAAATCTGTAAAAATCATCAAGGTATGCCTTCTAAAGAGACACTACTAGAAAAACTAATTTTAGCGTCGGCCAAAAGTCCACACTAATAGGCCAAAAGCCGACGTTAACATTCATTTAGCGTTCGATTAGCGTCGGTGTCAGGCCTAACGGTCGAAGCTAATACACAGCTTCGGCCAACTATCATCTGATGCTAATATAGCGTCGGTCAGACCTACTCTAAGCCAACCTTACCAGCAAAATAGAACATCCGACGCTAGTTTATATCCGTTGACACGTCATTTGAAAAAAATCTCTTACGTCGGATGGGCCGTCGCTAAAGTCAACAAGTTGTAGTCAACAAATTAGTTAGCGTCGGCTACCCGACGCTACGGTCAACAAATAAAAGTGAACAATTAAATTAAAGTCAACTTTATTAATAATATAGTGTCGATTAGGCCGACGCTACGGTCAACATTTGAAAAGACATCAAAACGTGTAGCGTCGGACATGTCTGACGCTAATTGTAAATTGATTTAATTTTTTTTCTTTTTTGCACCTGCTCAATTATATTCTTACGTCTTATAAAATAATTGATACTTAAGAAACATTAAAAGTCATTGCATTGACAACATAACAAACGCACCATAAAGTATCATTTGTTCTCAAACTACAAAATAATAACATAATATCAAATAACAACATAACAAAGTCATCTATTACATAATTGTCAACCAACGACTACAAAAAGAAAGCATAAGTGTGAGATCAAGGTTCGTCTAGTGATAGGTCGTCCAAATCATCATCGTAATGAGGATGTGAAGGAGGATGACTTGCACTAGATGATCCACCAGCTGATTGATGGTGCAAAACGTCAATTTTATCTACAAAAAATTATTTTAATGCATTAAAATCATTCTCTAACTTCTTTGAATGCTCCCTAGCATCTTCGGCGACCTTTGTAGCCACTTGAGCTTGGGCCACTACATCCTGAGCAATTTGTTCAGCTCTAATTCTAGCTACCCTCTCCGCTTCAAAAGACATCTCAGTTATAGAATTAGAAGGATTCTAGGATTGTTGTGTAAGCGATATACACCAATGTTGGAGGTTAACAGACAAGTCTTCCGTACCATAAACTCGACCACGAGTGCGACCCCCTGCAGATTGTGTCCATAACTTAAGTATTGTCGCTCCATCTACCTCTTTAGCACCATCTCCACATGTTTCGTCAAGTTGTGTTTGTATTTCCTCCAATTTGTTTTTTAAATGTTCCCTGATCAATAGAAAAATTAATAAAGTAATATTTGATCCAATTTCTAAAATAAATTAAACAAACAAGTCAAGATATAGATAACATACTAACTTACATCAATACATGTATAATAAAAGGATTGCTCTTCTAGGACTCTTGGTGTAAATGAGATCATATTCTTTTTTGGTTGATTTGTAATATAAAGAATTTGCATAAAGAATTTACATAAATAAAGAACATACATAGGTAGATTCTGCGCGACTATCAACCCAAACGCCATTTTTCCTCTTGTGGGTTGTCAAAAATAACTCATCAGGAAGTAAATCTCTCTAAAGGTTATTGCTCTACAAATAAAATCAATATTATTGGACCACAATTAAAATAAAATCAAGAATATTGGATCACAACTCACAAGTAGATATCATAACATTAAATTGTATTAATTTTAGGTAAATGTGAATTTAATACATACGAGCTCAAATGCAACACCAATATGTGCACATGAAATTCAAGAAATTAACACATGAAATTCAAGAAATTAGCAAAATCGACACATGAAATTAAATGGAAATAAAAATCAAACACCTTGTATGCAACAAAAATCAGCAAAATTAGCACATGAAATTCAAACAAAAATCAGCACATGAAAACATCTAAATTGAAAATCAACACTAACTCCAAACAAAAATCAGCACATGAAATTCAATAAATTAGCACATGAAATTCAAGAAATTAGCAAAATCAGCACATGAAGTTAGCACTAACATCTAAATTGAAATCCTATCATCTTGAGGATGTACGAAATGGAAATCCGAAATTGAAATTCAAACTCCAAACAAAACTCCAAAACAAAACTCCAAACAAAACTCCAAAACAAAACTCCAAAAAAACTCAAAATATCAATTCTGATGATGAACAAAATTGAAATCCGAACCTTTTGAGTTTGGACAAACGGTCAAGGTGAGGCGAGCATAGAGGCGAGGCGAGATCAGTGAGCAGAGAGAGTAGCAGCGACGCAAGAGGGAGAGAGAGGAAGAGGAGAAGATACTGATTTAGGGAAGTGAAGTGAAGTGAAGGATAGGGAAAAATAAACATAAAAAAATTTTACTAAAAAAAAAATTAATTTTACAAATCAGAAAATGTAGCGTCGGCCACACCGACGCTAAAAGGGTGATTAAATTTAAAAAATAAATAAACGTATGCCATATTTTACTTAGAGTCGGCCTAATAATTAATAAAAATACAAAAAAAATATTTAGTGCGCTAGCATGCGTTTGACCGACGCTAACTAGCGTCGGTGTCGGTGGCCGACGCTAAATATGGCAGCTAAAAACAGTTTTTCTAATAGTGAGTGTTCCTCGTGATTTCGATGTTTATGCCATCCAAGTCCTGGAACTAAACCACAACCATGAGTACATACATCAAAGAAATAAACCAGCTGCATATAAATATATGAAGCTAAAGCAATGAAATTACAAAGTAACAAAGCCATTGATGCCAATAATATCAAAGTATTGCTACCATTACATCTACATATAATCCAGAAAGAGAAAGTTTAAGTAAGAAAATTGTCTTCCATATGGGAACCAACGGCTAGTTGCCTTTCATTTTTTGACAATTTTACATCACATTTTTTATCACAATTTGTTGGATAAAATTAGGAGAAGTTAGAGATAATTTCCAGTTTCTACAATAGTACTACAGTTTTTCAACAATCGACACGATAGACTGGTTGAAGTTGAACAAAATTAAAGGGAAACAAAATAAGAAAAATGATAGATTAGAACTTTTAAGGTTTGGATCCAAATATGAGAATTTGTGATCTAAAGATGAAGAAATTAGGGTTGAAGATGAAGGTTGTTGAGTTTTTATTAAAAAAATTGAGGTTGAAGATGATGATTATTGAATTTTTATTATTTAATTGGTTTATTAATTAATTAATTAGTTTTAAATTTTTAATTAAATAATTAAATGAGTTAATATATGAATTTTAATTTTAAATATTAAATATTGTCTAGTCAACAACAATAACACAGTCACTATGTGCCACTTTATTCAAAATTAGTCATGTCATTGTATTTTTTTATTAAAAAAGATTTATAAAAGATTTTTTTAAAACTTATTAGAATTTGCAAAGATATATAAATCAAACAAAAAAAATTACATGGACTAAAATCAAAACGAAGCATATTTTCAAGGACAAAAACATATTTAACCACGTATTAATCTATTAAAATTGAATTGATCAATAGGGATCTATTAAAATTGCATTAAAAAGCAAAGAACCCATTTAGTTTAGCTAATTCCTTTCATTACTAAGGCATGAGAAAAGATAAACCTTATTCGTGGAGGAAATGCCTTAGCAAATCATTAAATCAATCATACCAAAATCCAACACATTAATAAAGAATAAATCCACAATCATATACATAGTAATTGAAAGCAAGCATAAAACACGAGTCCATAATGACAACCAGCAAGCAATTAAAACCCCATCTTCATAAACACATCGTGTAAAACTTTTATCTGTATTTTTATATACGAATACTACTCCAAACCAAGCATTCATGTGAACTAGTTAGGGAAGAACTTTGATATATATATGTAAGCATATACTCTTGACTTACATTCAAGCAAGTGTCATGTGTGCAGAATATTGCAAGAAATGAACCAATAACTATGAAAGGATCGTGAATAAGAGTACTCATGCAACATTTTTGTAAAATATGCATAACATGAACTACGTACGAATCATGGAAATTACAAATGTTAACAAAATAAGTTTAAAGAAATAGTTACCAAGTCAAATATTCATTTAAATTTAGTTTGTGATCTTTACTGGATTCCTTCCATGGTTAACAAAAACAAATATAAACACAACTTGGAAACTCATGTTTAAGAGGAACCTCCACTTCAAAACCCTTACTTTTCAAAATTTCTACGTTTCTTGAAAACTTTAGTACTATCATAATTTTTCAACAAATATAAACTAATGTACTATCAAATTCTTATATATATTCTCGATACACCAATATAAACCTTCAAAATTTATATTACTCTTTCAAAAAAATTGAAAAATGTGAAACTCATTACAAGGTTCAATCAATTAAAAGTATAAAAATACAAAGAAAAAAAATATGTAATAACAAGCATTTCATGTTATAAAAAATCATAATTATCTTTCTATTTTTTTTTTCCTTTTTATTTATCTAAAGAATGTTTTATAAAATCATCACATAATTCAATCAAGCCTATCTATTCTTGCCTTTTTCTTTGTATTAAACTCCAACCTGGAATAACAGTCTAATTAACACATTAAGCCCAACCTACAAAAATTTACCCCTACAAAGATTCCATCTTTTTTCCTGATAACACCTATAGTTGATATTGATCATCTTTGTCATGAATCACTTTAAAGATCGTTCTAAGTTGAAAACTTACAGATTGAAGTCAAAATCACGTTTTGCTGGAAAATGCAATAACCGAAGTTACGAAACTCAGAATCAAGCGATTCCAAAACGAGGTGAAATAAGACATTCTAAAATTCAGGTTAGGCTGTTGAATCACCGAAAAAGACAATGTAAAATGCGAGATATGAGTGCAAGTTATGAACACATAAATTGGTAAAATTTGTGTATTAGGATGTAAAGGAAATTGGGGATTATAATTCAGAAGATGAACCAAAAACAAAATGGCGCCACAATATAAGGATTGATAAGGCGAAAAGAACGCCACAAGGATCAACAACCTTGATAAGTTCAAAATGAATTCTTTCAATAACTCTAGAGAGAAAAGCTTCACAAAATAACAATATATTCAAAATTTGTTTTGCATAAGCTAGGGATTTGCCTTTTATAGTGGCAGCACCATACAAGTTCTCTAAATTTGGCAAAACTCAAGTTTTTACAATTAGACCCAAATGTTCTTTACTAATTCAGTCTACTACTTTAATTAAAACTAATATTAGAATGTGATAACACATAGATGCATAATTTATTATTTAACTTCTTCAATTTGGATTAAGCAATTTACTATCTTGGCCTTCAATTCTTCATTTCAATTCTTGTTGAGTTGTACTTGCTTCAAATAAAGTGGCTATCAAATTATTTAGAGTCTCTTTTACCTTCTTTGACCTTGCTCTTGTAATTGGAGTTCCAAAACCTTGAATATTCTCTATGTTTCCTTCTTCCTTGGTTATGCTTTCTATGTCCTCATCAATAACACATTCCCTTAAAACAAGTAAAAACACTATCCAGTTCTATTAGTTTACGACAATGGTCTACTGCAACTAAAGCAAAGCCTCCCAAAAGACAGAAAACATTATTCAAATAACCAGTAAAACAACACCAACCACCTGAAACTTGCTTCAACGGAACACCTTAATTGATTAGCATTACTAATCTAAGACATTCAAAAGGATTATTGACCCAGTCGGAATAATTCAATCCTGAAAATTTCTTTTTACTTATCATACACCAACCCCAAGACATTATCTAAATACATGCGATAATTCCAACACAATCGACGACTTCACCAAGAAAAATCACCCTGTTTCTATACCTAAGTACAAATTTAACATTGACAATATATACTTCCCACTTCCTGACACTTGAATAATCATTCAACATACATCCCATGATTTCGTATAAAACCCTAAAAGTGGCGAATATTAAATCAAAGAATAGAGTTCTCCATGTGTAATTAAAAAAATATTATTGTTGGAGTTCTTTCAAGGATGATGTTGTTATCACCAGAATCATGACAAACCAAGACTCTAGTTCTTTGAGGGTCAATGGCTTTTGGCAGAACTACAGCGAGAGAATGAATGCACAGTAGAGTTTTTCATGCAGTGAGAGTTGCAGCGATAGAAAGAATACGCAATGAGGGTTTAGCAGTAAGAAGGGCTTCACATCAAGGAGTTTCACAACGATGAAGGGTTTTCGGGTGTGAAAGAAGGGTCTGTATTTGTCGTTGAAAGATTTCTGGGTTTCGATCGCAACATTGGATTCACAGCAAAGAAGGCTTTCCGGATTTGATAGAAGGGTTTATGGGTTTGGCGCCCAACAATGGTTTCGCAGCAAAGAAGGGTTGCAGCAAGGTCGCACTCTATTTCTACCAAAGGCGTTTCCAAAGTCGTTAAAATTAGAAATTTTATTTAGAGTGCCTACACCTATAATAAATAGTGCTTTTAAAAAAAAAAAAAAAAAACCGCTTTTAAAGTCGTGAATATTAGACAATGCTTTTTTAAAATATATTGTCTAAGGCTTCATATTTTTTTTAAATAAACTACAACAACACTTCCACTTAATAAGAGTTATTAAAGTGCAATGTTAAATTTAAAATTCAGTGTACTGTCTAGTCTCATCTCATGTGAAACTCTTAACAATCATTCAAATCATTTTCCAACACTAAAGTGTTTCATTTCTATAAAACAAGAAATATCAAATGCAATAAACAGATTGATATAAAAACTAAACCCAACTAAAGAAGTTTGAACCAATTGACTAAAAATACATACACAAAACAAAGAAAATAGGTTGCAAGTACAGTTGCATCAGTTACTTTACTGTCATGGATAGGTGAATTATGCGAATTATAAACTTTCTTAAGTATAGTTGTCTACTATTTTTTTTTACATGTTGTATGTTTCCATGAGTTTATCCCAAGGCATAACATTTTCATCAAGAAATATTAAATATGTTCTTCATTGTAGTTTGTGCTCTTCTAGGTATGTAAGAGGACTATGTAAATCCAATGAATCTGAACATCTAAACTAAACCAAATCAAATTATTTTTTGGTTTGTATAAAAAATTGAACCAAACCGACGCTAACCGAATATCATTGGTTCACGTAATGGATTTTAATTTTAAAATTCAATTAAAACCGAACCAAACCAGTTAATATTGTTCATATTTTTTATACTCAATCACTCCATGCAACCCAATTTTTTTCATTGTGAAAATCTAGTGCCTATTTTATTTATTTATTTTAGGTTTGTATCATTCAATTGGATTGTTACCGTCGATTTTGATGATTTTGGATTGTTGTCTATTTTGAGCACGGTTTATTTTGTATTGTATTTAAAATTTTAATTTAGATTAAATAACTAAATTTTATTTTAATTTTACATTGTTACTGCCTATTTTGTATTTTAATTTGGGATTGTCAAATTTTGTTAATACTGCTTAGTCTGTTTTAGATAACAAAATTATGATTTTAACTTATTCCAAATTCTATTGAAGGAACAAATTAAAGTGGCAAAGGACATATTTTATTTCCTAGGATATTTCAAATTATATTTCAAATTATATTTCTGATTCGGCCAAAAAATTAGAATTTTTATAGTTTTTTTCTGCATGCAATCACCCCAACCAAACCAATTCGTATATCATCGGTTTAGTTTAATTCAAGGTCCAATCATAAAATACAAACAAAATCAAACCAAACCAACCCGTACAAATCTCATTGGTTAAAATTTATTTTGATAATTCTACCATGCACCTCCCACCCCAAACTATATGAAAATACAATTTTGCCCTTTTAACCATTTATAAAAACCTCAAATTTTTTATCTCTCATTTTTTCACTCATCTTTCGAATATTTAGATAAATCACCTTAACTTTCGAAATAGAAAAATTCTAGAAATTCGAAAGCTTCGAAAGCCAATTCGAAACTTTCGAAATAAAAAAATTCCAGAATTTCGAAAGTTTCGAAACTTTGGGAATGAAAAATTTTCAGAATTTCGAAATTTTCAAAGTTTTGAAATAGAAAATTTTCAGAATATTCAAAACTTTCGAAATTTAGAAACTTTCAAAATTTTCGAAAATTTGAGTTTTAAAAATTTCAAAAACTTGCTTATTTCGAAACTTTGAAACTTCTGAAAATATCAGTTTCGAAAATTTGAAACTTCCGAAACTATAAATATCAAAACTTATTTTAAATGGTTAAAAGGGTAAAATTGTATTTTCATATAGGCTGAGGTTGATAAGTATAGGTGGGAGTGTGTGGTAGAAAACTAATTTATTCTTTGTTGAAAATACCTTTATGCAAGTAGCAATGGCGGCAATGTCATAGTGAACAAAATGGTAAAGCCTTTATGCACAATGATGTATTAAGGGCTGTTATACTCAATTTTAAGTGTATAACAAATATAACAGATAGGAAGTTATCCATAGCATTAGAACAGCTTTAGTAAATAATTTTCATGCTATCAAAATTTACTTTACAGGTAAAGAGAAGAAAAGGGCAACAGAAAAAACTTTCCCCACCAACCAATATCTTCCAAACTCTAAAAACTTAAACTAAAACAAGAATAGACATTTTCTCACTACCCAACAAAATTCTAAATGAGAGTCCAAGGATAATTGTAAAAGAGAGGGGGAAAGCTTATAGCTATGACAAGGAATTAATCATAACACAAACTAGCAGGAGCAAAATAAGAGAGAGGGCCTATCTCCGCAGTTGTGCACGGGGATACCTTAATTTACCAAAAAAAAAAAAGAAAAAGAGAGGGCCTGCAATTGTTTATAACTTTTTTGAAGTTTAATGGTTAATATCATTTACATGAGAACAGTACTTCACATCCTCATCCCAAGCAATCAGAGAACATCCTATTGGCAAGTTTTTCAGCTTTCAGCTAATCGCCATGTCACGCCACACGGAACTTCAGCAATATTTTTTAGAGTTTCCAAAAATGTCGCCCTAGATAGGATTGATTTATCTTTTGTTTATCTGTCACCAAGTCTATTTACTAAAGTTGTTCTAATGCTATGCTAAGTTAGAAGAATTTTGTAACTATAGGTTGGAAGAATTTTTTTTTGAATGAAAAAAATTAGAAGAATTTTATTCTTTATGGAAATGAAACATATACATCAGACACCTTAAGCTAAAAGCTTTGTTAGACCAAATGGATTCTATATATTGGATTTTAAAATGATCATTTTGCTTCCATACAACATATAAATAACAAGACTATGTTTTTCTACCAAATAATAGAAGGAAATCAATAGTCCAGCATACATTAACCTTTTAATACACAAGTATCAAATCCAATTAAAAAGCTCAACTTCATATCTATAAAATCCTATCAAATTTTAAGGCTGTTTGATTTTTAATATCAATAGTCAGATTTTGCATAATCCTATCCAATTCCAATTCCAATTCCATCATGTGACAAACTATTTTCAATTTCATCTAATTCATCATCCTCACCTAATTAACTTCTAAACCACAGGAATCAACACACTTGAAATTGACAATCTGAATTAACAATCTGAATTAACTTCATAACCACAGGAATCAACACACTTCAAGAATCAACACTATTAATAACATTAACAATCTGAATTGATTCCATAAATTCGATCTCACATTCTGTCCAAACAAATACACAAATGAAATGCAAGAAAACCTAAATTGATGAAATACAGAACAATTAAACTGAACATGCAACTGTGGTACCAAAATAAAATTAAAAATAACTGACAATGAGTTAACGCAAATCAAATGTTTATATCAAAATCAAACCCTAAACTAAAAGTGAACAAAACAAAGGTTAAGGGTACACTTACATTGAGAATGGATTCAAGACGAGAGTGAGACGACGACAGTGAGAGTGACGGAAACGGTGAGGCCGTGAGAGTGAGTGACAGGTTCGAGGGTTAGGGTTCAGAGTGGGAGACAGTGATGCGCGAGAGTGACGGGTTCAAAGTGATGAAGTGATGAGTGAGAGACGGTGATGCGCGAGAGTGACGGGTTCAGAGTGATGAAGTGACATGAAGGGTGGGAGACGGTGATGAGGTGATAAAGAACGACGGCGATGAAGGTAGGAGACAATGAACGGCCGTGAGGATGAGAAGAACGATTAGTGAAGGGAAAGGGTGAGGGCAACTACACATGTGTTTTAATTTTTAGATACAATATTCATTTTTAAATAATATTAAAATATTTAATTTTAAAAAATCCTAAACGTAGCGTCGGCCCCTCCGACGCTAATTATTAAAATAAAAAATTAAAAATTAAAAATTAAAAAAATTAACTAGCGTATGCCTTAATTTATTTAGCGTCGGCTGACCCAACGCTAATTATTAATAAATTAAAAAAAATAAAATTTGGCACTCTAGCGTCGGAGTCGGAGGCCGACGCTAAATATGGCAGCTAAAAAGTGTTTTTCTAGTAGTGAGCATTTTGTATTCTTTTGGGTTTATAAATAAATTCTTGAAATTTATTTTTGTGTTTAACAAATCAATCACTATTTGTGTTTCAGCTATTTTCTGTCACGCACCGTGGTACTCGGAGGCATTGTCTGAATTTGAGATGGCTAGTGTGCCAAGGAAGAACTCGAATGATAATTCAAACACCGGCTCCAGAACAAAATAGTCTGTAGTAAGCAATACTGCTAACGAAAAACAATTGCTCCCTGCAAAGCTTAATGCAGATTCAAAGGTTCATTATATAGATTTTATTTAGTGTTTCTTATTCTATTGTATTGTTGATGCACATTTAATGTTTCAATTCAATTGGTAATAGGATTGCTGCTTGCATGACAGGTGTCAAAGCCTTCTCTTATTCTACTAGTCGAGGTTGATTCTAT
The DNA here is from genome assembly GCA_037974755.1 of Cicer yamashitae. Taxonomy (NCBI): domain Eukaryota; kingdom Viridiplantae; phylum Streptophyta; class Magnoliopsida; order Fabales; family Fabaceae; genus Cicer; species Cicer yamashitae. Next base: position 32,651,810 of record JBBPBQ010020321.1, read on the forward strand.
GAGATTCTCATTTAATCCCTCGCATGAAAGTCATCAGGTAGATTTTGGAGAAATTATATCTTCCTTTGTTGTAACAGATATTTGCAATGTTACTATTTATGATGAAGAATTTTAAGAACTTTTGTTGTTAGGGATATTTTATGAAAACAAATTCGGCTATAAAGAAAACATATATATATATATATACAAACAAACATGAATTCACACGAATCATCATGGCTTTTGATTAATTGTGTTGATGTCTCTGACAGCAAGTAACTCCTATAGTTTTTTTTATTATGCAATGTTAGGGTTACAAGGTACAAAACTTTGATTAAGTTTTTTATTATGCTCCGCGAAAGCGATTGTCCAATTATCAGCTAATATAAACCGCACTCAACATGATCTTGTTAGAGAAAAGAAGGTATTTCTAATAGAAAACTCTCAATTTGTTTGATGCTTAATGTCAAGTACAATGAGGTATTTATAGGTACAAATAGAAAACTCTTGACACATTTTTAGGAGCTTCCTAATTAATTCTCACTTCTAGATACTTCCTACATTTTTCTATAATTAAAACACTTCTAGATTCTTATAACATAGAAATTCTACATAGTTCTAGATTTATCTAATTTCAAATTAGTAATAACATTGCTCTCCCTTAATTTGAAACCTTCTTCTTCATTCCAAGTCTTGCTCTTAGCCTTTGAAAGTCTTCAAATTTTAACAGCTTTGTAAAAATATCTGCAACTTGATCTTTGAGTCTTCACATATTTAAACTCAACTTCTTTTTTGGCAATGCATTCTCTAATGAAATGGTACCTTGTGTCTATGTGCTTGCTCCGATCATGAAACACTGGATTATTTGCAAGTGCTTGTGTAGACTTGTTGTCTGTACAAATATTAGTACCTTACTTTTGTGGCATATGAAGTTCCTTCAATAATCTCCTTAGCCAAATGGCATGACAAGTGCAAGATGTTGCTGCTATATACTCTGACTCGCATGTTGAAAGTGTGACAATAGGTTGCTTCTTTGAGCTCCACGAAAAAGCACAGTCCCCCATGAAAAATATAAAGTCACTAGTACTCTTTTTATAATTAATATCTCCCGCAAAGTCGCTATCACAGAATCCAAAAAGTTTAAAATCATTATAAGAAGAGTAAAATAGTCCATAATCAAGCGTACCTTTAAGGTAGCGGAGTATCCTCTTAGTGACTTTCATGTGCGTAGTAGTAGGAGCTTCCATCTAACGACTCACTACTCCAACCGCATATAGAATATCATATCTTGTACATGTTAAGTATCTTAGGCTTCCAACGAGGCTTTTGAAAAAGGAAGGGTCCTCTTTTTGTCCATCTACAAACTTTGACAACTTCAATCCGCTCTCCAGTGGTGTGTTCACCAGATTGCAATCAAACATTTTAAATTTCTTCAAAACTTCATTTGCATAGTTTTCTTGAGAAGTAAATATACCTTTTTCCAATTGCTTTACTTCTAGGCCTAAGTAGTATGACATGAGCCCAATATCAGTCATCTCGAACTCAAGCGCCATGGCCTTTTTGAATTCTTCAAATAAACTTAGATTGTTCCCAATGAATATAAGATCATCCACATAGAGACAAGCAATCAAAATATCTCCATTATCACAAACTTTGACATAAAGAGCATATTCATTAAGACAATGAGCAAACCTATTCTCTTGGAAGTATTTGTCGATGCGACTATTCCATGCTCTTGGTGATTGCTTTAATCCATACAACGCTCTCCTCAATCTCAAAATTTTATCTTCATGTTCTTTAATCACGTACCCTATTGGCGGCTCAACATAGACCTCTTCTTCAAGATAACCATTTAGAAATGCCGATTTTACATCAAGTTGATAAAGTTTCCACTTATTTTGAGTTGCTACAGAGATTAGCATACGAATAGTGTCCATGCGAGCAACTGGTGCAAAAACTTCTTCATAGTTAACTCCATGTTTTTGTTTGTAGCCTTTGGCATGTCTTGCTTTGTATTTTTCAATCTCTCCATTAGCATTCTTTTTAGCCTTGTACACCCATTTGACTCCAATTGCTTCGTGGCCTTTTGGAAGAGTTGTTAATTCCCAAGTGTCGTTCTTCACAATTGATTTGAATAAAATAATTAAAATTAAACTAAATAAAAAAAAGTCTAAAATAATAAAAAAAATGTTGTTTAATATTGCTAAATTAATCTTGGCAAAGGCGTTAAAAACTTGTTGAGTTAAAAATACATTTAGAGCAAGTATACTCTATCAATAGAAGTAGTATAAAAAATTATCATAACCACAAGAATTAATTAAGAAGTACCAACTAATAAAGATTATTTATTATTTAGACCGAAAATAATAGTTGAGTTCTTATGGTAACGAAATAACTAATACCAAGAAATTATGAATGGAAGTGTAAAGTTGGAGATCAAAAGAGAGAAGCCTAAGATTACGGTTTCACTTGTAACTTTGATTACCTTGATTTTAGTTCTATTTGAATTCCTTTCTTTTAATTCAATTATTAATATCTTTACTAAGACTATTAACTTGTTTGGTCATTCGTAATAAATATTATTTTTCCTAAATTAACCATTTTATTGATGCAAATAATTTAATTCAAGAAAAACATATAGAGCATAAAAAGATTAATTGAAAAATTGGAAGACTAAAATTAAATTTGTTCATTCAATAATTTATAGTCTCAATTATCTCATAGAATCCACCAATTAATTGCAGTACGATCGCTAATAACTAATTGATTAAGAACATGCAAAGAGTGTTCAATCCTAACATATGATTAGAGTAGAAAAATGTAATTGAATAATAATAAGTAATTAAAATAAAACTAAAATAGATAAATAAGACATAGTAAAAATATATCTCAATTACAAGATCCACCAACGATCTTAGAAGAGAGTTTAGTTACTCAGTATTATAGAGAAATTCAAATCAAGAATAATTGTGTTCATCAAATTAAAGAGGATAATAAAAACCCATGAATAAAATAATGTTCACTCCATATTTGACTCTTTTTCTTTTGTGATACTACAAGAAATCAATGTATTACCTGTGGATTTTCCGGCGCATATAATTCTGCAGGTAATACACTAGGATTTCCCGACACGTAAATTTTTTATTTGCTCCAGATTTACATACTCTGTATAGCAGCAAACATCATCTTTTTCCTAAGGATTTTCATAAAAATATTGTTCTACCGGAAAAAGTCTCAGCAAATTCCACAACAAAGTTTGCGTTTGCTCTAGAATTTCATCTCATTTTCTATGTTTCTATTTTTATATAAATAAAGTAAATTTTATTGTCTCTAGTTCTGGTTGCGTCTAGTTTTGATTGACTCTACTTCTGGTTGTGTCTAGTTTTGATAATTAAAATTGGCTTATTGCAGTTTTAGTATTATATTTTTATCAATTCACGAAAATAATTTCTCTTTTTCAAAAGTCTTATTCTGGTATTAATTTTTATAAAAGAAAAAATCAATTTATTTATATTCCGAATATGAATTTGGGTTCATAAAATATTTTAAACTCTTTCAGTTTTATCAAAATATTTTGAACTCTCAATTCCATCTTAATTAATTAATTTCAATTATTTCGTTGATAATTAAGAAAGGTTATTTCAAACAATAAAAGATTATTCATCTCTAATCTAACGAATATATTTACGGTTTTCAAGTATCTATAATTGAACCTAATAAAACAAAAATTAAGATTTAGGGTTATATTGCAGCTTGATTCGAGTGCTCTCCTTTGTCCATAAACACCAAGTTAGTTTTCCTCTCTTGATTTCGTTCACTCTCATTGTTCAATTTGCTTATTATTTAGTTATATATTGGTCTACTTCTCTCGATTTGGTTAAGTTTACATGAACAATTAGCAGAAACAAGTTTTTACGTTTTGAAGTTTGATCAATTTGCTTATCGTATTTGCATTTTCTCTGCCACATATTCTTCACGCTTGCGCTTCTCATTTACGTTGATTTGCGCTTCTCATTCCTCAAATCTTTCTTAGCTTTTCAAGCCGATTTCAGTTTTTATTTATTGAGGTATTTGATTCTATCACTAATGCTACTTTCTCATTAGTTTGCGACATTAATCTTGGTACATTTCAATTCGATTTTCTTATTCACTTGATTTTGTGTTTGTTTAGAATCAGAGATTTGAGTTGAAGCTGATTTTTAACTTCGCTTAGGGTTTTGAATTTCCGATTTGTTGTTGTGTATGTTTAGGAAATGATGTTTCTAACTTGATCTCACCTTGTTTGTATTTATCCTCATCGACCAATTCTTGCAGATCCTCGATAGTTGTTTCATCTTCAATCACCAATACTCGCACCTCGTACAACACTTCAACTCTTCAGTTATCAATTATCATTATGCTTATTCAGTAATTCCTAAAATTACATGTTTCTCTGTGGAAATTCGCACATAATCGTATCTCATTGTTTTGGAACTTTAATTTTTCTATTTTTTTCAGTATTACGAGTTTTAATTAGCTTCTAGCTTGTGGAAGCTTGTCAACTGAATAAGTATTACATTCCTAACTTGCATGTTGCAACATAAAAGCCCTTAGAAGATCAACAAGGGAGGTTATGTGGGAAGTTATTTTTCTGAAGACTCTAGTCCTTGTAAGATAATTTGAAGTAGTTTTAAGTGCTTGTGAAAAGTCTAGCCAAACTGACTGGAAATCGTAAAAGTGGTATCATGAGACAAATGAATTGTAAAAATGGGAGTGAGGCTGCGGCTGTTGAATGAAGGAAAGTATATGATAGTAATATATAAGATGCTAATGCGTTGCTAATTTCGTCCCATCCACTCACTCTATCCGACCCATGTTTGTCGCTAACAATTGAAACCATAAAGACATATTAGTGAGTGAAGTGCAGGAATGACATTTCTTTATTACCAAACTTTATTTTGTTTAACTGTGGGAAGAAAATGAGCAAGAAGCAAATAGGAGACTGAAAACAATCCAGGGTTTGTGCTGATTTCTTGAGACTAGGTCACCTCAACCTGGTGATATCGAATCTGCTGTTAAATAGGCTCGGAGGAAAAGGGATCTCAATAGACCCATTTTTGTTCATTGTGCTTATGGTAATTACTCATCACTTTCACTTTACTTCAATTAGTAACTTGTTTAGGGGAATATTTTTCTTGGAATAGATAAATAGATTTGTTTGTTGTTTTGTTGGTTCTGTATTGTAGTATTACATCATGTTTGCACAAGGGCATGCTAGTTTAATTGGTAATCAGTAATATTTATTATCAATTGGAATTGTAGTGAGTCACTTTTTAAGTCGTAAATCTCTTAGAAATTGAAAAGTATTCACCCCTTATGATATACTAGTATCTTATATATTTTATAGTATAATTATTTTCAAGTAGTTGAGGATTTCCTTGTGTTTACGATACTTCTATGTCTTTCATGTGATAAGTTCCTTCATGAACTTCGTTTTTTTTTGTTGTGGTTTGTTTAGACAGTTTATGAAACAATTATGTGACATGCTACAACCATTCTAATTCTAAGTGTTAGTTTTCTGCTGGCAAACATCCATGTTTACCTTGTAACTTCTTCAGCCAATAATTATATGATGACATGGTAATGCATTTTCTCTGTTTTGTCTGTGTTAATCCTACTTAATACTAATTATGTTGGGAATAGGAAGTTAGAAACTGATTTGCCTTAGAATGTAAACTTATGGATCCTAACCATTTTGTACTGGCACTTCTATAGTACCTTAACAAACTACTATTGTTCTGCGATCACAACTAGTATAAATTGTTATTAAATAGCGGAAATGGCAACACTATAGCATTGTAGTTTAATGGGGTTTGAACAAATTGCTATTTTCTGCGATTTGTGATCGACAACATTGCTTAATTTATCTCTTATTGGGGTGCCTGAATTGTGCTTCGTTTATTGCTTTGTTCTATTTCAGCTCAATTTGCTAACCTTGATATCAGATCTTGCAGCTTTGAATTGAACTTTAATTTTAATAAGTGGTTAAAATTATTGGACTCATCAAGTGTTGGATGAGTCTAAATGATTTGATTCCCTGCCATAGTTAAGGAATTGTTCCGAGCTTGTGATTGTTTTTGAGTCTTGTGTTGAAAGGCTGCAAAGGGTCATGATGAAATTCTTATTTATTACATAGAGAAAAAGAGAAAGAGAACTTACTCCCATAGAACATCTCCAACTAACATCCAATCACCATCCTTGTCTTCATAAGTAGGTTCATAATCAGATCCTTTATAACCTTCTTTTTCACATATATCCCAGAAGCCTCAGCCTCTTGCAAGCTGTTATTCCTATAAGATTATTGGTGGCCACCCCACTAATTTAGCCCTGCCATATCAAGACATTCATCATAAAAAGTCAATATTTAACTCAAAATTTTCATATTCCAATATAGAAATGAAAGAAAAAAGAAGTCTTTTATTTTTTTAAGTCCTCATATTAATTTGTTAAATTTTTTAAGTCTTGATATTAATTTGTTAAAGAAGTCTGTCAAAATTTTTTCATTCTCATATGTCGCACTGTTTTCCAGCATGTCTAGACTAACACGTTTGAAAAATATATATTAGATATAGTTCATAATATCCAAGTGTACAGGAAATGGAAGTTCCTGCACACCGGACATGGATGTACAACAGGCTTCTCCCCGGTCGAAAAGCATATACATTTGAGTTTTTAAAGGGCGTCAAAGAGTTTATTCAATTTACTTGTCTGCAAGACAAGTATTTTTTCGTGCTTGAGGGAGAGGTGACTGTTGACAAAATTAAGGTACTATTTTTTCTGTTGTCTCAAGCTGTTAGTTTTGCTACCGTGTTATAGAATGTGAATGAATGCCTTTTTCTTTCATTCTATGAGATTATAATTTAATATTTTGACAAACTTTCTGATAGAAACCGGAATTTACAGAATGAAAATGGAATTCTATTGAATGAAAGGGATGAGCAGCAAGCTCTACAATAGTGAAATCAGCAAGAAAAAGAAAACAACCAGAGTTCCAAGAACTCCTACCAGAGCATAATCTGCTCCTATTCCAGAGAGAGACTCTCCTAAGTGCCTAACAATATCTTTCTTAATTCCTTTTCTAACTACCCTTCCCTCTCTTTTATAACAGAAATCTGTAACAGAATCCTATAAAGTCAGTGAATATACTAACTAACTCTTATTCTCTAATCAACCTATCTATTGGGCCAAGGCCCAATATCTAGTGTCCTATCATTACCTCCCCCTTCAGAATAAGCCTTGTCCTCAAGGCTTGCATATAGGCACTGATCCTTCAGTCAAGCTCCAGGTTCCCAACTAATGATTTCCTTATTTCCTTCCCACTTGGTGATTTTCCTTGGCCCTACCATGTTCATAGCAGCAATACTAAGTTCGCCCTCCTGTTCCCTTCCCTTGTCCTTAGGAATTTGACACTGTAATTTCACAGTGTCCCCCTTCCAGTCAAAACAAATGGCCATTCCTCCCAATCAAACATCACTCCCAAAGTCATATCTATCTCTTCCAATTCCAATATGTAAGCCTCCACCGTAGTGTTAAACTTTCCAAATTGAATGTCAAATCTTCCACACTTCTCTGTCGTAGTCACACCGGTGCCGTTCCCAAATCTCACATTTGTGGCCTTGATTTGTTCTACTGTAAGTTGCAGGAATGCTGCCAATTTAGGGGTCACAAAATTATGACTAGCGCCAGTGTCTACCATTATCATTATGCGTTCCCCCTTCACCATTCTCGGCAAACGCAAGGTAGTTGGGAGAGGTTTCTTGACGTTATTCCCATTCTCCACTTCGCACAACTTCAAAGAATGACACTCTAATGGTGTTTCCCTCTCATCTTCAGCGAATTCGAATTAGGGTTCGAAATTGTAGAACCCGGTTTAATTTGACCCGCTCCAGCATTTGACCCGTTTCCATTTTGATAAGGACTCGGGTTATAATTAGACCCAGAGTCACTTTTCTTGTTGGGCCCAGAACCATAAACATTTGACCCGGTTTGGTCAGATCCACCCCTTTTCCAATTCTTTGACCCGTTTCCTCCTCCTCTGGCCGTAATCGACCTCGCAGCTCGTCTTCAACATGACGAGCGAGCTTCATTGCCTGTAGTCTAGTTTGAGGACTGAACGTCCTCACTCTCAATCGAAGCTCCAACTTGAGTCCTCCCAAAAAATACCCAAGGTACTGCTCCTCCGGTAACCTTTTCACTTGCGAAGAAGTGTATTCAAATGCAGTGATGTACTCATCAACATCCTCAGTTTGCTGCAAATCCTTCAATTCTTCGAAGGGGTTATCACTTTGCCTCCCACCATATCTCTCTATCAAAGCTTGCTTCAGTTTCTCCCATGTCAGTTCATCCTCGGTTTCACGCAGCAAGTTGTACCAGTGAATCGTTGCTCCTTCCATGCTAATCTTAGCCAAACGAACCTTCACCTCTTCTGTTGTCCCCTGTACGTCGAAATACGTTTCTGCGCGTGTGATCCATCCAACCGGATCGTCTCCGTCAAACGACGGCAGCTCCACCTTCTTCACCACCATTTTGTACTCTATCCCAGCTTCATCACCAACAGATGAGCGTGGTATCTCCTCTGAAGGCCGATTCAACAATTTTGCAAACTCCGTCAAGATAGTTTGACGAAACTCCTCCAAGGTTTGGCGCACTGAACCTTCCATGGACACCATTCGTATCTCCAAAGCTTCGACTCTGTCAGACATTTTCGGTGGCATTCGATTTCGCTAGCTCCTCTCGATAATCCGGCAGGTCGGACCAATGATAGAAACCAGAATTTACAGAATGAAAATGGAATTCTATTGAATGAAAGTGATGAGCAGGAAGCTCTACAATGGTGAAATCAGCAAGAAAAAGAAAACAACCAGAGTTCCAAGAACTCCTACCAGAGCATAATCTGCTCCTATTCCAGAGAGAGACTCTCCTAACTGCCTAACAATATCTTTCTTAATTCCTTTTCTAACTACCCTTCCCTCTCTTTTATAACAGAAATCTGTAACAGAATTCTATAAAGTCAGTGATTATACTAACTAACTCTTATTCTCTAATCAACCTATCTATTGGGCCAAGGCCCAATATCTAGTGTCCTATCACTTTCTTATCTGTATGGAATGACAATACAGTACCAATACAGAATCGGCTGGATTGTATCGAGATAACATGAAAAAGATGTCATTCTGATGTACATAGCCTTTCATCCTCAAACTATATAGTTTATTTTAATCTCAATATATACTTGTAGTGGTGGAACAAAGATAACTGATAAGTTCTTCATTCTTGCCTTGTTGCAGAGTCGAGAAGCTTTTCATCTCAAGTAGCTTGTGATACTATTATTTAGCAAATGAACTAAAAATTAATCAGCAATTAATGGTGACGAGGAGTTGATGATAATTGATAGGTGTCATCGCTATCAATTAATGGACTTGGATCTGCCATTGCTATACTTGGACTTTTCTTTATTCACAAGCTACAGCTGCAAAGAAAGCAAAGAAAATTGAAGGTGAAAAGAGTAGTTAGAAGAATAGAAGGGGAAAAAATTAGAGGAAATGTTAGAAAGAAGATGAAAACTGTTTTTGATTATTTGAGTTGTAGTTTTAGTCATGTTTAGATTTAGACATTGAATAAGATGTTCCATTTTGGTTTCTTTTGAACTATTGCTGGGATTTTTCTAGTATTGATGTTTCTAAGCACTTTTTTTTTGTTATTTGGTTTATTTTCATGCGTATAATTCCTTCTTGCTTGATTTATTTTAAATTGATGAGGCAGATTAAAATAAACTGCAATATATTGATTTTTGTGAACCATCAAATTAATATCTACAAAAACATTTGATGCGGACTTCCCTGCGGAATATCCTGCGAAACAAATTTTCATGTGAATTTTCATCTGGAATTACCTGCGAAATTAGGCTTAGAACACATTTGCAGGGATGGTTCTGCATATATTTCTGAAAATTTGACCCCGTACCTCCACAATTAACTCTATACTCCAAAAAGCCGGTGAAAATACTATAATACCCTCGTATATATTACGTCAAAATTTTCATTTTTACCGGAATTTTTTTTCAAGTTTTTCGGTATAGAACACCACTACGGAAAACTTAAAAAAAGTTTTCCGGTAGTTTCGGAAAACTTTTTTCAAGTTTTTCGGAAATAATGAACTACTGAAAAACTTGTTAGTGACTTTTCCGGAAGTTACAGAAAAACTTCACCCACAAGTTTTCCGGTAGTTTCAGATTTTTTTTATTTTAATTTTTTTTATTATATTAGTATTTAATTAATTTATTTGATTTTAACTATATATTTTTTAAAAAAAAATAAGGGTTTGTACCGGAAAACTTGTTGATAAAGTTTTTCGGAAACACGTTCTGTGCCGGAAAAGTTGGAGAAAGTTTTTCGGTACACACATTTTTTCCTTCTGTACCGGAAATCTTTTTTTTAGTTTTCCGGAAACATTCTTCAGTACCGGAAAACTTAAAGTTTTTCGGAAACACGTTCTGTACCGGAAAAGTTGGAAAAAGTTTTCCTGTAGACATTTTTCCCTTTTGTACCTGAAATCTTTTTTTTAGTTTTCCGGAAACATCCTTGTAAAACTCTGTGTACCGGAATTCTTGAAAATAGTTTTTCGGAAGTGAAAGTGGATTTTGTAAAAAAAAAATTGAGGATATTTTTGGCATTTTCAAAAAATTGTGGGGTATAGGAATAAAAGTGGGGGTACAGGGTCAAATTTTCTATATTTCTGCTTGAAAATCATAAAAAAATGCTAAGTTTAGTATACGTTACCTGCAGATTTTGTTTCTTGTTTCGGCGGAAGCATCTGCAGGTAAATTACCTCCGGATTTGAAAATCCTCATAAAACAATTATCTTAAAAGGTTTTACGTCTGGAAATAATTCTTTAAGTAAATCCGAAAGTAACGTGGAAAATTTAACTCCAATTCGCTCGAAAATCCGCAAGAACAAAGCTAATTTCTAGTGTGACTTATCTATCTTCTTTCTTTGCCCAACATTTGTTTATAATTTAGCTAATTTACTTCTATCTCTCAATAATCATCTTTATCTAATATAAAGTATAATAATATATATAATATATTATATTTTCATCTTTTTGCATAATAAAAAAATAATAATCACTAAAAAATTAAATTAATTTGGGGATAATTGTTTTTAATTTTGAATTGATATTAGAGCTAGACATGATGGATTCAAACCAGCAAAATAAAATAATTTTCATTTTTATATAAGATCCAATAAAGTATCCCATAACAACTATGAGAAAAACATCCAATAAAGTATCCCATAAAACAAAATGTCTATTGTAGTGTGCGAAGTGCACACAATAAAAACACTAACAAACACTCTACAATAACATGGAAGAGTCATGACAAGTTGGTCAGCATCATGACAAGTTCGTCAGCCCTATCAACCAGTTTCCTCCTTAACTCGTAAACAGAGGCCATAAATTGTTCAAGTTGATCGATACTCATCTCATCAATTGGGTCATTCCACCAATCCCCTGATTTCCATACCTTAGCCAAATTCTCGAATTCTTCACGTTTCTTTTTTTCAAACTCCAACTTCTTTGTTGCTTTCTCATATTCTGTATTATGCTCTTCATAGAAAATAGATTTTTCTATTGACTTTAAAGCCTCAAACTCTATTGTTCCTTTGATATAGCTGTTGATGATAGTGTCAGTGTTTGGTTGACCAAAACAAAATAGTTTATCAGCAGGCGAAAACACAATGATAGCTGCATCAACATTGCATAAAATACAGAGTTCGCTTGTTTTTTTGAATAAACCTGATCTTCTTTTTGAGAATGTCACTTGCTTGTTTGTGTCCTTTTCAAGCTTCTTGATCTCAATTTTCCTCCTGCCTGTGGTTTTCTTCTTTTGTTTAAAAATGTCCATCGTGAAAAATATTACAAACCAAAATTTTTTTATTTCCAAATAAACTTGCAATTGGCTTATTTATAATAGAAAAAACAGTGTTTGAGTTACCGTACGGGCCGTAAGATCCTACAATTTCGCCCTATCTAAGATTCTAATCAAATAAGTATCAATCTTAATTCTTACCTAAATTTTTATATTCTACTTTTTTTCCTTTTTTAGATTGTTATAATTTAAGTCAATTTTATTGTATGTAAATTGAAAATTTGAGAGTTGGGTTTTATTTAGTGAGAAATATTTTAGATTATCCAACAAAATTTAATTGCTATCTTTTTTTTCCTAAAATGGCTTATTGAGGATTTATATATATATATATCCTCATTTTTTTTTAACAAAAAACTAACTAATATACACGTATACCCTACTTTTTTACCTTCAAAAGATCGCATCTCCGCCCTGCGACCACATGAAGGATAGATTTTTTTTATGCAATAGATAGTCGTATCCCTGGATGTCGAGATGCAACCATCTATTACCTTTTAATTTTTTTTTATTTTTTACTTTTACAAAGAAATAATTGTTAATTTAATAAATAAAAAATAATAAAAATATTTAAAAAACAAAATTATATTAATAAAATCAAACAAAATATGTTGAATAGAAAAAAAAAACATTGAATAGATGTGCCAAAATAAATAACGTGCTATATTATTTTAACAACTCCGTACTATTTTGCACATAAACCTATATTATTTTAACAATTCTCTATAGATAAAATAGCAACTTAATTATATTTTGTTAACAATTCCCTCATATTTTTTCTCGTGATCTAATAAAAAAATAATAAAAAAAGAGTTAATTATATTAATAAAATCATATAAAATACATTAAATTGAAGAAAAAATTACATCAAATTTAAATGAATGATGTCCACCTAAATGTCTTCCAGTTCCATCTAGGTTGTCCTCCAACAATATGATAACAATATTAATTTTGGTGGACATCATTAATCTAAATTTCATGTATTTTTTTTCCTTCAATTTGATGTATTTCTTTCTTTAATTTAATGTATTTTGTTTGATTTTATTAATATAATTTATTTTTATTATTATTATTATTATTATTTATTAGATCCGAAGAAAAAAATAGGAGGGAGTTGTTAAAAATAGAATTAAGTTGGTATTTTATCTGCAGATTAGGAAGGAGTTGTTAAAGTAATATAGATTTATATGCAAATTAGAGTTGTTAAAATAATATAGCATGTAGATATATTTTGTTTGATTTTAAATATTTTTATTATTTTTTATTTATTAAATTAACAATTATTCTTCTGTAAAAATAAAAAAAATTAAAAGGTAATAGATGGTGGTCGCAGAGATGTGACCTCTTGTTGCATAAAAAAAAATAATTCTTCAAGTGGTCGCAGGGCGAGGATGCGAACCTCTTGAAGGTCAACATAAATTAGGGCATTTTGGTATATTTTTTGAATGAAGGATATATTGGTTAGTTTTTTTTTTTTTTTTTTTTTTTTTTATAAAAAAAATAGGATATATATATATATATAAATCCTGCTTGTTGAATCGATCTTGTTCTTGGTTTTTTCATATAATACCCCTATTTTTTTTTATTTAAAAAACTCACAAAAAACCCCACCTTGAAAAATATATACAAAAATATTTTTCACCTTTAGGTCCGTCCTGTGACCACGTGAAGGATAAATTTTTTTGATTCAGACATCCCTGGAATGCGACCATGTATAAGGCTTTGATTTTTTATTTTAACAGTTGAATAATTGTTAATTTAATAAATAAAAAATAATAAAAAATTAAAAAAAATAAAATTATATTAATAAAATAAAATACATTAAGTTGAAAAAAAAAAATTAGGTTGAATAGATGTGCCAAAACAAATAAATTGCTATATTATTTTCACAACCCCTCCTATTTTTGTAGATAAATTTATATTATTTTAACACTCTTGTTTTCCAGATAAATTAGTTTCATTAACAACTTCCTCCTATTTTTTTATCCAGATTTAATATTTTAAAAATTAATAATAATAATAATAATAATAATAATAATAATAATAAAAATAATTATAATTATAATTAAAAAAAAGTAAATTATGTTAATAAATTCATCTTATTTTGCAGATAAATTAACAACTTAATTTTATTTTGTTAACAACTTCCTCCTATTTTAAAAATTAATAAAAATTATAATAATAAAAATAATTATAGTTAAAAAAAGTAAATTATATTAATAAAATCAAACAAAATACATTAAATTGAAGAAAAATATACATTAGAATTAATGCGGTTGAATAGATATGCCAAAACAAATAACGTGCTATATTATTTTATCAACTTAATTTTATTTTGTTAACAACTCTCCCCTATTTTGCAGATAAATTAACAACTTAATTTTATTTTGTTAACAACTCCCTCCTATTTTATTTTGCAGATGTATTTTTTTCTTCAATTTAATTTATTTTATTTGATTTTATTAATATAATTTACTTTTTTTAACACGTTATTTGTTTTGGTACATCTACTCAACCGCATATTTTTTCTTCAATTTAATGGATTTTATAATTGTAATTTTGTTTTTTTAAATATTTTTATTTTTTTTATATATTAAATTAATAATTATTCAATGGTTAAAATGAAAAATAAAAAAAAATTAAAGCGGTATACATGTCGCATCTCACACTACATCAAAAAAATTTAGGGCATTTGATATATATTTTTTAAGATGGAGTATTTTGGTGAGTTTTTTTTTAAAATAGGGATATATATATATATATATATATATATATATATATAAAACTTAGTTCTTGTGTGGATTTACATTATTTGTTTATGTTGAGATAGAAAAAATCTACAGATATTTTTCATTTATAATATCCCCTTTAACTCAAAATTCTCTATTATTCCTACATAAAAATTTATTTACTAAAATGCCCTACTTTTTTTATCTCTAAAAGTTCGCAAGGTGGGAATGTGACCAACTAATTGTTTTTTCTAGACATGGCATCCAGGATGCGAGCCATTTATTTATTATTTTATAACAAATGATTAACTATTAATTTAATAATAAATAGTAATAATAATAATTAAAAAACCAAATTATATTAATAAAATTAAATAAAATACATTTAATAAAAAAAAATTACATGAAAGTTAAAGATGTGCAAAAACAAACCTGCTATATTATTTTAACAACTCTCTACCGATAAATTAGCAACTTCATTTTGTTTGGTTAACAACAATTCTCTCCTATTTTTTCTTTCATTTGATTATAGTTAAATAGGAGAATAAAATAGGAGAAAAATTAGGAAAGATTTGTTAACAAACTAGAATAAAGTTGATAATTTAGTGGCAAAATAAGAGGGAGTTATTAAAATAATATATCTTATTTATTTTGGTAAGTCTACTCAACTGTAATAACTATTTGTTTCGTTAAACATATTTTGTTTGATTTTATTAATATAATTTAGTTTTCTTAATTATTTTTATTTATTAAACTAATAATTAACCATTTGTTATAATATATATATATATATATATATATATATATATATATATATATAACGATATATATATATATATATAACGGTAATAGATAGTCGCATTTCTATGATGTGATCTCTTATTGGAGAAAAAGAAATACTTTATATGGTTGAATCTGCGACCTCGGTAAAACACATAGGGCATTTTAATATATAAATTTCAATATAGAATAAATTGAGAGTTTTAAATGAAAAGATGATATAAATGAAAAATCTCTGATACTACTCAATCTTTTATTTTGAAACAAAATATTCAAGCCTCATTAGATAGATTTTTCAAACCAAGCCCAACACTTTTTTTTGTTTGAGTCAACAAAACAAGCCTAACATGACAATTTGAAAATAGATTTAACTTTATTTTTGGACAAAAATCTCTTCAAAATTAACTAATTAAATAAAAAATTTAGATTTTTAAATCCTAACCTAACTAGAAAAGCAGCACTTTTTATTTTATGTGTGCACACAAAACAGTTTTCAAATCCCTCTTAATGTAAAAATAATATTAAACTACAATTGTACCAAGAAAAATGAGTCAATAAACTATTTAGTCCTTGAATTTATAATAACAATTTTGTTTCCCACACCCCTCAAATTTTTTTAAAAATTAAAATACCCAAAGTGCCATTCCCTCTCTATTAACTCAACCCCATCATCTTCTTCATCTTCATTAACCTAACCTTCAATCTTCATACTTTCCTTCAATCATCTTCAATCATTTTCAACCATCTTCAACACCTTCATCACTTCAAGTAAGCATCAATTTTTTTGTTTGTTTTTGTTTCAATGCTGTTGTTGTTGTTGTTAAATCTTTATCACCTTCATCTGTTTTTGAATCTTTATCAATGGTGTTGTTGTTTTTGCTGTTATCCTTCGTTTCACGTTCGCAACGTTTCTTGGTTTTCTCGGCTGGTTTACTGATTTATGGGCTGGTTTACTGATTTATGGATATGTTATTATATATGTGCATGCATGGGTCTATGAGTAGGAAGACTTTGAGTGTGTCCGCTTTAATGGTTAAGCATAGTGAGTTGTTGGAACAGTTTAGAGACCTTAGTCTAGTTTGTGAAGTGACCCCAGAAAGTGTTAGATTGGGAATGTTGAAGGTAACTAGTGGACTATTAGAAGAGATCAAAAAGAGTCAGAAGTTGGATATACACCTTTTAGATAAGTTAGAGTTGATTGACCAAGGGAGAGAACCTGATTTTAAAATTGGTGTGGATGAAATTTTGAGATTTAAGGATAGAATTTGCGTACCCGATGTAGACGAGTTAAGAAATTTGATCTTGGAGGAAGGACATGGGAGTTGTCTAAGTATTCACCCTGGAGCCACAAAGATGTATAAGGACCTCAAGAAGATATTTTGGTGGCCTAGAATGAAAAAGGATGTTGCAGAGTTTGTGTATGCTTGTTTGACATGTCAAAAGTCTAAGGTAGAACACCAGAAACCTTCAGGCTTGATGCAAGAGTATTCCCGAATGGAAGTGGGATAACATCTCTGTGGACTTTGTTGTAGGCTTACCTTGAACTCCAAAAAGGTATAATAGTATTTGGGTTATTGTGGATAGATTAACTAAATCTGCTCACTTTATTCCGATTATGGAAAGGTTAGCTGAAGTATACATAGAGAAAATTGTGAAGTTGCATGGAATCCCATCAAGTATAGTGTCACATAGAGACCCTAGATTTACCTCTAAGTTTTAGCAAGGCTTACAGAGCGCGTTAGGTACGAACCTTAGGATAAGTTCAGCCTACCACCCATAAGCAGATGGTCAAACTGAATGAACCAATCAATCCCTAGAAGACTTGTTGAGAGCTTGTGTGTTGGAACAAACTGGAAGTTGGGATAGCTTTTTGCCACTTATAGAGTTTACCTATAACAATAGTTTCCACTCCAGTATTAGAATGGCCCCTTTTGAGGCGTTGTATGGGAGAAGGTGTAGGACCCCTCTATGTTGGTTTGAGACAGGCGATAACCTTGTGTTAGGACCTGAGATTGTTCAACAGATTACTGATAAAGTAAAAATGATTCAGGAAAAGATGAGAACATCCCAAAGTAGGCAAACAAGTTACCATGATAAAAGAAGGAAAAACCTCGAATTTCAAGAAGGTGATCATGTATTTCTGAGAGTTACTCCAACAACTGGGGTTGGTCGGGCATTAAAAATGCGAAAGCTTACTCCTCGATTTATAGGACCTTACCAAATCCTTAAACGCGTCGGTAACGTAGCATATCAGATCGCGTTACCTCCATCCATTTCTAATCTTCACAGTGTCTTTCACGTGTCTCAACTTCGCAAGTACATTTTCGATCCTTCACATGTGATTGAGTCAGACAAGGTCCAAATAAAATAGAATCTAACTTTTGAGACCTTACCGCTACGGATTGAGGACCGAAAGATCAAAGAATTAAGGGGTAAGACGATTTCATTGGTTAAGGTTGTCTGGGGAGGTGCTACTGGTGAAAGTGCTACGTGGGAAGTCGAAAGTCAAATGCGTGATTCTTATCCAGAGCTGTTTCCGTCAGGTAAATTTCGAGGACGAAATTTCTTCAACAGGGGGAGAAATGTAACACCCCAATTTCTCATTATTTTATTTTAATAGTATGATAATACGCTACTATTATTATATGAGTGTTAATATGTGTTCTAATTTTTATGTGTGTCTTGTGTGTTTGCCTTAGTAATTGATTTAAATTATTAATATTAACTATATTTAACTTAAAAAAATAAAATAAAGTAAAATATATATATATATATATATATATATATTTAAATAAATTAATACAAGTAGTGAATTTGTGTTGTTACACTAATTGTTACCTTTAGCACTATTAGAATGGGTTGATAATAATAATAATAATAATAATAATAATAATAATAATAATAATAATAATAATAATAATAATAATAATAATAACATAAATAAGAGGAAACCTAGATAGCCGCCCCTTAGAAGCCTGGCAGAAAAGAAAAAGAGGATTGGCGCACGTATAGCTTCTCAGAGCCGCAATATCCATTCCCATTTCCAATTGCAATTCCAAATTCCCATTTCCAATTGGAAACCACAACCAGGTATGTGAACTAGTTTATATTGATTTAGGATTAGGATTGTTCTTAGCATCATGTACTGAAGCTCGAATTGGATTAGCTGCTAGCTTATACAAGCTTCTCGATTGAAATAAATTGTGATTCTTCAGATACATGAATGTTCTTCTAAGCTTATAGATTTTAAGGAAGTAGTTAAAGATATAGACACTAATTTCAATTCATGCAAGAAGTGGTTTTTCGAAAAATCTGATGATGATTATTAACATTTTAAGACTATTTTCCCAAAAAAAAAAAATGACTACAGCCGCATTGACTTGTGTTGATTATTGCAGCGATGTTGTTTTTGATCCTGTTAAATGGCCACAATGCAACTCGTCACAAGGCTGTCCATTTGATTTAGTATGACTTAGTTGGCTTTTATCTTTGCTCTGCGGAAAATTCTGTGGGTTCAAAATAATTGTGAAGATCTATTGTGGAACTTAATAATAAGAAAAGCAATTTGGAGACTCAATATACTTTTGTTTGAAGCTGCATTTATCTGTAACTTCTGTTTGAGAAGTTTTGGTTTGAGCATTCTTAATAAAATTGTTTTATCTTCAAATTCTCCCTGACATGATCATGTGTAATTGTATTCTCTATTTTATATATATCTATATATGAATAAATAAATAATCCCAAATTGTTTAACACCCAAACTATAGATATATGCCATATTTATTTAAATATGTGAGTCTGTTTTATTTTAATTAAAATTAGACGTTTGTTTTTATGTTGGTATACTAATATGGATAGTTGATGATATTAAATATATTTTAGTTATATTATAAGTAGCAAATAGTTTATTTAATTAATTTTAATAAATAATTTATATATCTATGGGAGCAAGTACTTAATTCGTATTGGTTGTTGCATTGATTTATTTTCTTTCGCGGAGTGTTAGAGACGGTGGTTGGCGAAGACGCGACACATTAAATCAGCGGATCGGCTTCGTTGGGAGGAATCTTCGACTAAGGTAAGGGGTGAGATGAGGTTCGATTTTTTGAGTATAAAATAACGTGAGATGAACGGGAATACTGAAATTCCCAGATATTCATCCGGGGCTCACTACGTACGGTCGAGCCCTATTGAGCAATAATAATTAATTAATAATATATGAATGGTAACAGTGAGGACTAAAATAAAATTTAGCAACCTATAGAATTGTTGTGAATTTATTTATAGCAAGATTGCACGTTGAATGATTTTCTGAAATGTGATGCTTATTGTTACTGTATGAATGATTTATATTGGAGTGTTCTTGCTATTTGATTGAAATCGTGAAATTATTTGAATATGCTACTTGTTGATTTTTTATTGCGATTGATAAGATTGGATTGTGCATTGTGAGTAATGTAAACCAAATATTGGGATTGAATTGTGATTGACTGATATACATATAATGATGAATATTGTGAAGTCAAACTGAAATTTATTGAGTTGTGATGATCGAGTAAGTCTGAGATGTATGTTGTAGATTTTGGAGTTAGGATTATTTTGTCATCATATAGGGAGGGTCTGACAAACCTAGTGATTCGGTGAAGTACAACTGAATGAGCCTGATCGTGCAGGGCTACGGTCGAACTGTAAGGTAAGACTGATAGACCTTGGGGGTACATCTAGTGGGGAATTCCTAAGTGGATTAGTGGGTTATTCCCTAAGGCCAGGAACTACCGTGCAACACAAGAGTACCCCGACCGTCGCGTATATGTGTCTCGGGTTGAGTTGAGGGGATCTATGAGGACTTGGCCATTCATGAATTGTCCGTCCACTCTTGTAGTGGCATAGTATCATGCCTCCTAACTAAATACTTCAAAGTAGAATGGTACCAAATGATGAAGTATAGAGTATAGGACATGCATAGCATTTTATCCTTGTAACTGTTTTATTGTGATTGAATCGGATTCACCTTAGATATTATATTATTGAATGTTCTCCTTAATTGTACTGTTTGACTGATTGCGTGTTCGTCTCGTGTATTTTATATTGTTACATAATTTTGAAACTCACCCCTCGATGTTTGTGTTTGGCGTTTGCGATGGACGCAGACGAGCCGAAAGCTGCAGGTGAAGATTAATGCTCTTGAAGGGTAGGAAGCCGTATCATCTCGAAGACTTATATTTTCTACCTTTTTGTTAACATCATTTTGAACATAGTTTATTTTGGGAATTCCCGCTCTGATAGTGACATCGGGTTGAGATTACATTTACAATTATCATTAAACTTGTGTATGTGTGTTTCCAAAGGGATTTTGTTAAAAACTGCTACGATTACGTGATGCTCTTTGCCTTAAAAAAAAATGCTTGGAATTTTATATTATTATTTATTTGAAGGATTTCATTGTTTTAAAAATAAGAATTTTATTTGGGGTTTAGGGTGTCACATTAGTGGTATCAAAGCTGGTTTGTCCAATCAGACCTTAAATGTGTTATGTGTTCGCTATGTTTCCTTGTGTGCTCTGTTATGTGTGTTGTTGAGTTGGTCATTATTGTGTTAGTTGTGTAGGACTAAGTTAGTTTTTTTCACTTTCCTAAGTGTCTCACTATATTCGATTGGCTTATCTGATTGATGTAGGTAGTGATGGCTAGTGGAAGGAATGATGCTGCGATTGCTGAGGCTCTAGAGTCCATGGCTGGAGTTACAGTGCAGGCTCTCCAAGCTTTGGCTGAATCTCAAGCTACTGCACGAGCCTCTACGCAAGCTGCTACTGAAGCCGCACAGGTTGCTGCTCAAGCTGTTGCTCAAGCTACTACCTATAGTGGTGGTCAAGGAAATGTGCAAATAAATGAGTTCATGGTGATGGATCGATTCCATAAGGCTAACCCTCCATCGTTTGAAGGTCACTATAATCCTGATGGAGCTCAGAAGTGGTTGCAAGAAGTTGAGAAAATTTTCAGAGGAGTGGCATGTCCCGAAGGTCAGAAAGTGCATTTGGGAACCCTTATGTTGACAGAAGAAGCTGAACATTGGTGGGATAATGCGCGTCAACGCTTAGATAATGCAGGGACTGCAATAACTTGGGCTGTATTCAGAAACATGTTCTTAGTCAAGTATTTCCCTGAAGACATCCGCAATAGGAAGGAAATGGAATTTGTCAAATTGGAACAAGGGAATATGTCTGTAGCGGAGTATGCTGCTAAGTTTGAGGAATTATCCAGGTACTATCCACTCTATGTTGGAGAGGCAGGAGAAAGGTCTAAGTGCATCAAGTTTGAAATGGGACTTAGGCCAGAGATCAAGAAGTAGGTTGGAATGCAAGAGATCCGTGACTTTCCTACCCTAGTGAATAAGAGTAGGATTTATGATGAGGATAGTCGGGCTGAAAAGGCACATTACCGAAACACTGGAACTGTGAAGGATAAGAGGCCTATGCATCATAATAGAGGAAAACCTTACTTTTTTCCTCCTAGTAAATCTGGAAGTCATCTAAATTATCAACAATACAGTTTTTCAGCTGGAAAGGGAAATAGTAGTGGTAACGGGAGAGGAAATGGAAGCAGTTACAGTAATGGAGGTGGTAGAGGAAACCCCAATGGGCGAGGAGTTAGTAATGGGGATAGCAACAACAGGAGTCAAGTCGCGAGCAACAATAGTGGTAATAATGGCAATCCGGCTACTCCTATCCGATGTCACAAGTGTGGTAAGCAGGGTCATATGGCATTTGAGTGCAAAGATGCTGCAGTTACTTGTTTTAATTGCCAACAGCAGGGCCACATCAGCCCCGCATGCCACTATCCAAGGAAGACTCCACAGCCTGGAAACCAGATTTCCCAAGCCAGCCGACCTAAATCCAATGGAAGATTCTTTGCCCTCAGTGGTGCAGGAGCGTCTGAGAAAGACAACTTGATCCAAGGTACGTGTCTCATAAGTGATACTCCTTTATCTGTGCTATTTGATTGTGGTGCCACTCATTCCTTTGTGTCTCTTGATTGTGTTAGACGTTTAGGACTACTTGTGTCTCGTTTGCAATATGATTTGATTGTGAATACCCCAACTAGTAACTCTATTGATACTTCTAGTGTTTGTCTTGACATTTCTATCCATGTGTGTGGAAAGGACTTCCGAGTTGACTTAGTGTGTTTACCTTTGCGTTTGGTCGATGTGATTCTTGGTATGGATTGGCTATCTGTCAACCGTGTCCGCGTAGATTTTTTTAGTAAGACCATTGAATTCATGGAGTCAGAGGAGAGGGAGAAGCCTAGCAATATATCCGCCAACCAAGTGAAGGCATTCTTGAAAGAAGATGCCCAGTTATTCATGATCCTAGCCTCATTGGAATTCGAAGAAAAAGTGGTAACACGAGATGTTCCTATTGTGTGTGAATTCCCCGAAGTGTTCCCCGAAGATGTCAATAGTTTACCACCAGAGCATGAGATTGAGTTTAGCATTGACCTTGCACCAGGTACTGGACACATATCCATGGCACCGTATAGGATGTCTCCCTTAGAATTGTTTGAGCTTAAGAAGCAATTGGAGGAGCTTTTAGATAAATAGTTTATAAGACCTAGTGTGTCACCATGGGGTGCACCTGTGTTGTTGGTTAAGAAGAAGGATGGTTCTATGAGGTTGTGTGTGGATTACCGCCAGCTTAATAAAGTGACAATCAAGAATAAGTATCCACTACCTAGGATAGATGACCTTATGGACCAATTGAGAGGATCCTGTGTGTTTAGTAAGATCGACTTGAGATCAGGATACCCTCAGATCCGAGTGAAGTCTTCTGATATCCCTAAAACCGCCTTTAGGACCCGTTATGGCCATTATGAGTATTTGGTTATGCCTTTTGGTGTGACTAATGCTCCAGCAGTGTTTATGGATTACATGAATCGGATATTTCATCCTTATCTATACTCATTTGTGGTTGTGTTTATAGATGATATCTTAGTGTACTCTAAGACTATGGAGGAGCATGGTGAACATTTAAGGATAGTCTTGCAAACCCTTAAGGAGAAACAATTATTTGCCAAGTCATCTAAGTGTGAATTTTGGTTAGAGGAAGTAAGTTTCCTAGGACATGTAATTTCCAAAGGTGGAATAGCTGTTGATCCTGCTAAGGTAGAGAGTGTCCTAGAATGGAAAACACCTAAGTCAGTGACTGAGATTAAGAGTTTCCTAGGACTAGCAGGTTATAATCGTAGATTCATAGAAGGATTCTCCAAGTTGGCCTTACCTTTAACTAAGTTGACTCGAAAAGGGGAATTGTTCGTGTGGGACACCCATTGTGAGAATAGTTTCCAAGAACTTAAGAAACGATTGACCTCTGCACCGATCTTAGTGTTACCTAACCTGAGTGAACCTTTTGTAGTGTATTGTGATGCGTGTGGTTCAGGATTAAGTGGAGTACTTATGCAGGATGGGAAGGTTGTAGCGTATGCTTCTAGGCAACTAAAGATTCATGAGAGGAACTATCCTACCCACGACTTAGAACTAGCAGCAGTTGTGTTTGTACTTAAGATGTGGAGACATTATTTATATGGATCTAGATTTGAGGTTTTCAGTGACCATAAGAGCCTTAAGTACCTTTTTGACCAGAAGGAGTTGAATATGAGACAACGTAGGTGGAGGGAATTTCTTAAGGATTTTGATTTTGAGCTTAACTATCACCCTGGAAAGGCCAATGTAGTGGCCGATGCCTTGAGTAGGAAGACTTTGAGTGTGTCCGCTTTAATGGTTAAGCATAGTGAGTTGTTGGAACAGTTTAGAGACCTTAGTCTAGTTTGTGAAGTGACCCAAGAAAGTGTTAGATTGGGAATGTTGATGGTAACTAGTGGACTATTAGAAGAGATCAAAAAGAGTCAGAAGTTGGATTTACACCTTTTAGATAAGTTAGAGTTGATTGACCAAGGGAGAGAACCTGATTTTAAAATTGGTGTGGATGAAATTTTGAGATTTAAGGATAGAATTTGCGTACCCGATGTAGACGAGTTAAGAAATTTGATCTTGGAGGAAGGACATGGGAGTTGTCTAAGTATTCACCCTGGAGCCACAAAGATGTATAAGGACCTCAAGAAGATATTTTGGTGGCCTAGAATGAAAAAGGATGTTGCATAGTTTGTGTATGCTTGTTTGACATGTCAAAAGTCTAAGGTAGAACACCAGAAACCTTCAGGCTTGAT
Organism: Cicer yamashitae; assembly: GCA_037974755.1. Lineage (NCBI taxonomy): Eukaryota > Viridiplantae > Streptophyta > Magnoliopsida > Fabales > Fabaceae > Cicer > Cicer yamashitae. The sequence goes on from JBBPBQ010020321.1 coordinate 32,676,479, forward strand.
GCAAGAGTATTCCCGAATGGAAGTGGGATAGCATCTCTATGGACTTTGTTGTAGGCTTACCTTTGCGTCTGGTCGATGTGATTCTTGGTATGGATTGGCTATCTGTCAACCGTGTCCGCGTAGTTTTTTTTAGTAAGACCATTGAATTCATGGAGTCAGAGGAGAGGGAGAAGCCTAGCAATATATCCGCCAACTAAGTGAAGGCACTCTTGAAAGAAGATGCCCAGTTATTCATGATCCTAGCCTCATTGGAATTCGAAGAAAAAGTGGTAACACGAGATGTTCCTATTGTGTGTGAATTCCCTGAAGTGTTCCCTGAAGATGTCAATAGTTTACCACCAGAGCGTGAGATTGAGTTTAGCATTGACCTTGTACCAGGTACTGGACCCATATCCATGGCACCGTATAGGATGTCTCCCTTAGAATTGTCTGAGCTTAAGAAGCAATTGGAGGAGGTTTTAGATAAACAGTTTATAAGACCTAGTGTGTCACCATGGGGTGCACCTGTGTTGTTGGTTAAGAAGAAGGATGGTTCTATGAGGTTGTGTGTGGATTACCGCCAGCTTAATAAAGTGACAATCAAGAATAAGTATCCACTACCTAGGATAGATGACCTTATGGACCAATTGAGAGGATCTTGTGTGTTTAGTAAGATCGACTTGAGATCAGGATACCCTCAGATCCGAGTGAAGTCTTCTAATATCCCTAAAACCGCCTTTAGGACCCGTTATGGCCATTATGAGTATTTGGTTATGCCTTTTGGTGTGACTAATGCTCCAGCAGTGTTTATGGATTACATGAATCAGATCTTTCATCCTTATCTAGACTCATTTGTGGTTGTGTTTATAGATGATATCTTAGTATACTCTAAGACTATGGAGGAGCATGGTGAACATTTAAGGATAGTCTTGCAAACCCTTAAGGAGAAACAATTATTTGCCAAGTCGTCTAAGTGTGAATTATGGTTAGAGGAAGTAAGTTTCCTAGGACATGTAATTTCCAAAGGTGGAATAGCTGTTGATCTTGCTAAGGTAGAGAGTGTCCTAGAATGGAAAGCACCTAAGTCAGTGACTGAGATTAGGAGTTTCCTAGGACTGGCAGGTTATTATCGTAGATTCATAGAAGGATTCTCCAAGTTGGCCTTACCTTTAACTAAGTTGACTCGAAAAGGGGAATTGTTCGTGTGGGACACCATTGTGAGAATAGTTTCCAAGAACTTAAGAAACGATTGACCTCTGCACCGATCTTAGTGTTACCTAACCTGAGTGAACCTTTTGTAGTGTATTGTGATGCGTGTGGTTCAGGATTAGGTGGAGTACTTATGCAAGATGGGAAGGTTGTAGCGTATGCTTCTAGGCAACTGAAGATTCATGAGAGGAACTATCCTAGCCATGACGTAGAACTAGCAGCAGTTGTGTTTGTACTTAAGATGTGGAGACATTATTTATATGGATCTAGATTTGAGGTTTTCAGTGACCATAAGAGCTTTAAGTACCTTTTTGACTAGAAGGAGTTGAATATGAGACAACGTAGGTGGATGGAATTTCTTAAGGATTTTAATTTTGAGCTTAACTATCACCCTGGAAAGGCCAATGTAGTGGTCGATGCCTTGAGTAGGAAGACTTTGAGTGTGTCCGCTTTAATGGTTAAGCATAGTAAGTTGTTGGAACAGTTTAGAGACCTTAGTCTAGTTTGTGAAGTGACCCCATAAAGTGTTAGATTGGGAATGTTGAAGGTAACTAGTGGACTATTAGAAGAGATCAAAAAGAGTCAAAAGTTGGATTTACACCTTTTAGATAAGTTAGAGTTGATTGACCAAGGGAGAGAACCTGATTTTAAAATTGGTGTGGATGAAATTTTGAAATTTAAGGATAGAATTTGCGTACCCGATGTAGACGAGTTAAGGAATTTGATCTTGGAGGAAGGACATAGGAGTTGTGTAAGTATTCACCCTGGAGCCACAAAGATGTATAAGGACCTCAAGAAGATATTTTGGTGGCCTAGAATGAAAAAGGATGTTGCAGAGTTTGTGTATGCTTGTTTGACATGTCAAAAGTCTAAGGTAGAACACCAGAAACCTTCAGGCTTGATCCAACCTTTGAGTATTCCCGAATGGAAGTGGGATAACATCTCTATGGACTTTGTTGTAGGCTTACCTCCAACTCCAAAAAGGTATGATAGTATTTGGGTTATTGTGGATAGATTAACTAAATCTGCTCACTTTATTCCGATTATGGAAAGGTTAGCTGAAATATACATACAGGAAATTGTGAAGTTGCATGGAATCCCATCAAGTATAGTGTCAGATAGAGACCCTAGATTTACCTCTAAGTTTTGGCTAGGCTTACAGAGCGCGTTAGGTACGAACCTTAGGATGAGTTTAGCCTACCACCCACAAGCAGATGGTCAGACTGAATGAACCAATCAATCCCTAGAAGACTTGTTGAGAGCTTGTGTGTTGGAACAAACTGGAAGTTGGGATAGCTTTTTGCCACTTATAGAGTTTACCTATAACAATAGTTTCCACTCTAGTATTGGAATGGCCCCTTTTGAGGCATTGTATGGGAGAAGGTGTAGGACCCCTTTGTGTTGGTTTGAGACAGGCGATAACCTTGTGTTAGGACCTGAGATTGTTCAACAGATTACTGATAAAGTAAAAATGATTCAGGAAAAGATGAGAACATCCCAGAGTAGGCAAAAGAGTTACCATGATAAAAAAAGGAAAAACCTCGAATTTCAAGAAGGTGATCATGTATTTCTGATAGTTACTCCAACAACTGGGGTTGGTCGGGCATTAAAAATGCAAAAGCTTACTCCTCGGTTTATAGGACCTTACCAAATCCTTAAACGCGTCGGTAACATAGCATATCAGATCGCGTTACCTCCATCCCTTTCTAATCTTCACAGTGTCTTTCACGTGTCTCAACTTCGCAAGTACATTTTCGATCCTTCACATGTGATTGAGTCAGACAAGGTCCAAATAAAAGAGAATCTAACTTTTGAGACCTTACCGCTACGGATTGAAGACCGAAAGATCAAAGAATTAAGGGGTAAGAGGATTTCATTAGTTAAGGTTGTCTGGGGAGGTGCTACTGGTGAAAGTGCTACGTGGGAAGTCGAAAGTCAAATGCGTGATTCTTATCCAGAGCTGTTTCTGTCAGGTAAATTTCGAGGACGAAATTTCTTCAACAGGGGGAGAAATGTAACACCCCAATTTCTCATTATTTTATTTTAATAGTATGATGATACGCTACTATTATTATATGAGTGTTAATATGTGTTCTAATTTTTATGTGTGTCTTGTGTGTTTGCCTTAGTAATTGATTTAAATTATTAATATTAACTATATTTAACTTACAAAAATAAAATAAAGTAAAATATATATATATATATATATATTTAAATAAATTAATACAAGTAGTGAATTTGTGTTGTTACACTAATTGTTACCTTTAGCACTATTAGAATGGGTTGATAAGAAAAATAATAATAATAATAATAATAATAATAATAATAATAATAATAATAATAATAATAATAATAATAATAATAATAATAATAATAATAATAACATAAATAAGAGGAAACCTAGATAGCCGCCCCTTAGAAGCCTGGTAGAAAAGAAAAAGAGGACTGGCGCACGTATAGCTTCTCAGAGCCGCAATTTCCATTCCCATTTCCAATTGCAATTCCAAATTCCCATTTCCAATTGGAAACCACAACCAGGTATGTGAACTAGTTTATATTGATTTAGGATTAGGATTGTTCTTAGCATCATGTACTGAAGCTCGAATTGGATTAGCTGCTAGCTTATACAAGCTTCTCGATTGAAATAAATTGTGATTCTTTAGATACATGAATGTTCTTCTAAGCTTATAGATTTTAAGGAAGTAGTTAAAGATATAGACACTAATTTCAATTAATGCAAGAAGTGGTTCTTCGAAAAATCTGATGATGATTATTAACATTTTAAGACTATTTTCCAAAAAAAAAAAATGACTACAGCCGCATTGACTTGTGTTGATTGTTGCAGCGATGTTGTTTTTGATCCTGTTAAATGGCCACAATGCAACTCGTCACAAGGCTGTCCATTTGATTTAGTATGACTTAGTTGGCTTTTATGTTTGCTCTGCGGAAAATTATGTGGGTTCAAAATAGTTGTGAATTTGTATTGTGGAACTTAATAATAAGAAAAGCAATTTTGAGACTCAATATACTTTTGTTGGAAGCTGCATTTATCTGTAACTTCTGTTTGAGAAGTTTTGGTTTGAGCATTCTTAATAAAATTGTTTTATCTTCAAATTTTCCCTTACATGAACATGTGTAATTGTATTCTCTATTATATATATATATATATATATATCTATATATGAATAAATAAATAAATAATTCCAAATTGTTTAACACCCAAACTATAGATATATGCCATATTTATTTAAATATGTGAGTCTGTTTTATTTTAATTAAAATTAGACGTTTGTTTTTATGTTGGTATACTAATATGGATAGTTGATGATATTAAATATATTTTAGTTATATTATAAGTAGTAAATAGTTTATTTAATTAATTTTAATAAATAATTTATATATCTATGGGAGCAAGTACTTAATTCGTATTGGTTGTTGCATTGATTTATTTTCTTTCGCGGAGTGTTAGAGACGGTGGTTGGCGAAGACGCGGCACATTAAATCAGCGGATCGGCTTCGTTGGGAGGAATCTTCGGCTAAGGTAAGGGGTGAGATGAGGTTCGATTTTTTGAGTATAAAATAACGTGAGATGATCGGGAATACCGAAGTTCCCAGATTTTCATCCGGGGCTCACTACGTACGGTTGAGCCCTATTGAGCAATAATAATTAATTAATAATATATGAATGGTAACAGTGAGGACTAAAATATAATTTAGCAACCTATAGAATTGTTGTGAATTTATTTATAGCAAGATTGCACGTTGAATGATTTTATGAAATGTGATGCTGATTGTTACTGTATGAATGATTTATATTGGAGTCTTCTTGCTATTTGATTGAAATCATGAAATTATTTGAATGTGCTACCTGTTGATTTTTTATTGCGATTGATAAGATTGGATTGTGCATTGTGAGTAGTGTAAACCAAATATTGGGATTGAATTGTGATTGACTGATATACATATAATGATGAATATTGTGAAGTCAAACTGAAATTTATTGAGTTGTGATGATCGAGTAAGTCTGAGATATATGTTGTAGATTTTGGAGTTAGGATTATTTTGTCATCATATAGGGAGGGTCTGACAAACCTAGTGATTCGGTGAAGTACAACTGAATGAGCTTGATCATGGAGGGCTACAGTCAAACTTTAAGGTAAGACTGATAGACCTTGGGGGTACATCTAGTGGGGAATTCCTAAGTGGATTAGTGGGTTATTCCCTAAGGCCAGAAACTATCGTGCAACACAAGAGTACCCCGACCGTCGCGTATATGTGTCTCGGGTTGAGTTGAGGGGATCTATGAGGACTTGGTCATTCATGAATTGTCCATCCACTCTTGTAGTGGCATAGTATCATGCCTCCTAACCAAGTACTTCAGAGTAGAATGGTACCAAATGATGAAGTATAGAGTATAGGACATGCATAACATTTTATCCTTGTAACTGTTTTATTGTGATTGAATCGGATTAACCTTAGATATTATATTATTGAATGTTCTCCTTAATTGTACTGTTTGACTGATTGCGTGTTCGTCTCGTGTATTTTATATTGTTACATAATTTCGAAACTCACCCCTCGATGTTTGTGTTTGGCGTTTGCGATGGGCGCAGACGAGCCGATAGCTGCAGGTGAAGATTAATGCTTTTGAAGTGTAGGAAGCCGTATTATCTCGAAGACTTCTATTTTCTACCTTTTTGTTAACGTCATTTTTGAACATAGTTTATTTTGGGAATTCCCACTCTGATATTGACATCGGGTTGAGACTACATTTACAATTATCATTAAACTTGTGTATGTGTGTTTCCAAAGGGATTTTGTTAAATACTGCTACGATTACGTGATGCTCTTTGCCTTAAAAAAAATGCTTGTAATTTTATATAATTATTTATTTGAAGGATTTCATTGTTTTAAAAATAAGAATTTTATTTGGGGTTTAGGGTGTCACAGTTATAGTGCTACATGCATTTGTGCCACTGCATCGAACACTTGCATCCACATACTCCCACCAAGATGGATCACGCTTGGTTGATTTATCTCTTTTTGATACCTTACTTTTGTCTTTTTTTGGTGCACCTTTTGTTTTAACCTTGTCAACAGGTGGACACATCGACGTAGTGGATGGATACGCGATCTCTCGTAATTTACCTTTAAGTGAAATTTTGCCAGGTACATCAAGTTCTTCAAACCTTTTCACTATCACGTCTATTTCATGTTTCACAGATAACTCTGAAGGTTTACCCGATCCATCATCATGGAAAGATAATTTACTCCACCAAACATGAATAGCATTTAATGGAATGGAACGTAGGATCATACTATACCAGGCTATTTCACATGCACAAGGTAGACCATGTGTTGTCCTAATCGTGCAACGACACTCAGTCTGATCAATACCTACATACTTCACGCGATCATACTCTGCCGCAATGTGATCTATTGCATTTTTGGACACAACACCACGCAAATTGGCGTATAATCTGTTACTATATCGATGCACCTTTTGAATGATGCTCTTTTCAAATGATGCCATTATCTCATTGTGTTGTAATACAATCATGCTATTGATTGTTTCCCAAACACTGAATATATCACCAATACTATCTTGTAATATCCTTTTCAAACTCCAATGGGCCGATTCAACCCTTTGTGTTGTGGTGTTCCCAAAGTGCATAACTCTATTTGTCCACGCCTCAACAAACCCTTCCTTGTGAGGAATTAACCACTGCTCGTGTACATAATCATAAAAAATAGAACAACTACTACAAATTCCTTCAAAGATAGCCAACTTCATGTAGTATTGAGCCTCATCATAACTGTAAACAAGAGCCTCCCATGCCTCCATTATTTGCACCTGCTTCTTTTTTGGAAACACAGTCATCTTGCACTCTGCTTTGACATTCTTGCATATATGAAACAAGCATAATAAATTCATTGCTTTTGGAAAAACATAGTCAACTGCGTTCATCAAAGCAAGGTCTCTATCAGTAACGATGACTTCAACTTCACCACTTGTAATCTGTTCTTTCAACATTTGTAGTGCCCACACAAAGTTATCAGCACGCTCAGACTGTAGATATGCAAATCCCACACAAAATATCATTTCAATAGATGTAACACCAATAATCTAAAGTAATGACATTCGATACCTACAAGTCTTGTATGTGCTATCCATAATCAATATTATGTGAAAATCATTTACAAGAGTGATAGCGTCCGGATGGGCCCCAAATATGTCCCTCAACTCATCTGAATCCTCTACCTTCCTATATCGATAGACGTATTTGTCATGTTCCATCAATGTCAAAAGATGTTGCATTTTTGTTCTATTACCTCTAAGTGATGAACGATATGCTTGACGTGCATTGTAAACTTATTTTATTGTCGTCAAACTTTCAACATTATGATCCCTTAGTGTCATTAAAATGTTTTTTGGTTTTACCAAGTTCTTCGTCATATCACCAAGTACATTTTTCTAGTCTTGAGACAATCGGCCTAAGAAAGAATGACCAGTCAGTTTTTTGACCAATTCGTGGTTATGGAGACCACATATTACATGCAGATACCATCCCTCACCAACACTTGATTGTGTTCCTATCAATCTAAATGGACATTCACATTTTCTAGTCCACGTACTCCTCGTAAGTTTAGGATTCTTCCAAGGTCTATATTTACCACTTCTTTCACAACCAAGAATTAATTTTGTCTTTGTTCTTGGTCGTGCTATCGCAGTTTCAAATCTAAAAATGACAACGACAATTCCATTTTCCCTTCCAACATTTCTAGCCCATTTCAATAAATCATCTCGCATATCAAACATAATGCCAGTGGTAAACACGCCAGTTACGTATCACATACGTGAACTGAATTCAAATAAACGTACGTGAACTCAGTTCACGTACGGCTCATATGCTTCACTATTATGACATGTACGTGAACCCAGTTCACGTACGTTTACTTGAATTTAGTTCACGTAGGTGATACGTGAATTGAGTTTACGGACACTTACGTCAACTCAGTTCACGTACCTTATGTGAATTCATAAACTCCATTTATGTAAACTTAAATCACGTAATATTTGAGATTTTTAAAAAATTTCACATACGTGAATTCAGTTCACGTACAAAACCCAGATTTTGAAAAAAAAAACGAAACTCAAAAACAGGACATCATACATACCTAGTTGGGTAACTTTAAACACAATGTGAATATGATGAAGATGATTCAAGATTTTTGAAGATGGAATGTATGAAGATGATTGAAGAAGATTGAAAAGGTTAGGTTAATGAAGATGAAGTTTATGAAGATGAAGAAGATAGAAATGATGGGGTTGAGTTAATAGAGAGGGAAGGGCATTTTGGGTATTTTAGTTTTTAAAAAATTTAGAAGGGTGTGGAAAGCAAAATTGTTATAATAATCGCTAACTTACACCATAAAATTGATCACTCTGATATTCCGATGTTAAACAAGATAATGTTGTTATGTTATTCCACCTGAATAGGGACAAATTTGAAAGCTTATATTTGATGCTTTAAAAAGTGAAGGGAAGAGCTTCCCTCTTTCTCTAAGTCATTTGCACTTATGTTTCCTTATATTTTTGAAAATTCTTGAAAACTTCTCTCTTCTCTTTTACTCTGTGAATGGTCAATCTAATATTAATCTCTGAAAAATAGACCTCAACTATTTTTATTAAATACTACATCTCTTCCTAATTTATTATTATTATTATTATTATTATTATTATTATTATTATTATTATTATTATTATTATTATTATTATCTCTTTCAATTTGGTTTATTTAATATTATTACTATGAGTTGCTAAATGTCATGCAATAAATCTTCGTAGGAGTTTGGTAATCATCAAGGTGGAAATTGTTGAGTATGCCTTATAGGTGGTATCAAGTGGGTGATGGGCAAACAAGTGCAGCGAACTTTGACCCTTCTGTGTTATTATGAGTTGCTATGCTGTAAACGTCATGCAGCAAATCTTCATAAGAGTTTGACAATCGTCAAGGTAGAGATTGTTGAGTATGCCTCATAGGTGGTATCAAGTGGGTAGAGGGCGAACAAGTGCAGCGAACCTTGACCCTTCCGTGTTACAATTTAGGGATATTGTTGTAATCTAGACCGTAATATCACTTATATAAGATTTGTAACAAAAATAAAACGAAACTACATCTATTTTGTAGTAAGAGACATATGCATCATTGGCCAAATATCGTTACCAAATGTCTTACGTTCTTATTAATGATTTCACTCATTTTATTCTTTTTGCAATTCTAATATATAAGCAAGGGTTAAATTTCACTCATAAATTATTTAGTACATGATGTGTAATTCTATAATTTTTATGCAACTGTAGAAAATAATGAATAATCTTAAAAAGTGATGGTGTAACCAAAAAGTCATCACTAGTATCTTATTAAATTACATACTATGGTGCATGTGTATTTGTAATGAAACATCATTCATATTTTATACTAGTATGTAGTCCCATGGGCATCATATTGTCAATATAAAATTATTCATTCTTTTTATTATGATTTAAAATCAAAATATGTTTGATTCATAATGTTTCTTTGTAATTATATAATAATTTATTTTTTCAATAATATATTCTTTGTAAATACCAATAGTTAAAATAATGTGTATATAATTTTTTTTTGTACATACTATGAAATATATTAGTTGTAGTTATTATTTTGGGTTTCTCATATATATTTTTTTTACCAAAAATAATTATATTTGAGACACTGATATCTATTAAAAGAGGATATCTCTTCCAAATAGGATATTCGAATTTTGGTTCAGTACACCGTGGAAGTGTACCCTTTTTTGCTAGACCCAATATTTCTTGTTAAATCTAAATCTTCGTTGGATATTAATTTTAAATTTATTAATGTAAATGCACATATTTTTTTATTATATTAATTTTTACCATAAAGTTATCGAATTTTAATTTATCATTATATCTCAATGACTTGTATATTAATGAGTTTTAGTGTAGCGTTGTAATTTACATGAATTTTATGTATTTATATCTTGAAATCTATATAATTAGTTTAATTTTGGGATATTGATAGTGTAAATATGTGTATTAAAGTGTCAATTAATTATAAATGTTTAATTTTCAACGTACTATTTTTAAAAATATTTACCATCAGATTATAAAAATTATTATATCAAAAACTTTTAAAAAAAATAAAACCTTTAAGTCAAATGTTCGTTTTCAGACATTATATGTTTACTTAATTTTTTTCGGGTAGAATATGTTTACTTTCTTTTTTCATGTAAATTATTGATTCATATGTATTATATTTTGTCTATAAGTGAAAGCATAATAAATTAGTGTCGCGTTATTTTATATATATATATATATTTTCATATTGTAATTAAACATTTGCTCCTCGTGTTAAAAATAAGTAAACATCAATCTATAAAAAAAATATTAATATTCTAACTTTCTTTCAAAATAAATAAATCAATACAATGTTAGATATAACTAATTAGATAAAAATCATGAAATAAGTGAAAATTGTGATTTTAAATTTAATGTAATTTTGATTAGATTTTATGAAATACAATTAATTTAAATTAATTACAAAAATAAAATTTAAATTTATGTATGTTACAAATGATTTTAAAAATTAATTAGATAATAATAAAATAAAATAATTAAAATTTTAAATAGATGCATAACTTGTCACAAATTATAATTTTTATAATCTATATTTCATATAAAGGGGACATTATGTTTCGTTGTTATCTTTTCTCCAAATTTTTTCAATTAGATAATTTAATTTATAATATTTTCTTTTTTACTCAATCACATAAATGTATTAATTACCTGTATGATTTTGTTACTTTCTTTATTTTATTTGACAAATGTTAACCATTGAGATATATTTTGGATAACATTTAATAGGCAAAAAAAAATGTCGGATAACATTTTACGATACTAACCAAATAAATGTTTCAAGTGGTAGTTTTAATACATCAGAGCTTCAAAATCATCACAAACCAGAACAACATCATGGGTGAACTTAACCTTCATTTGTCAATACAGTGAGAGTTGAGTATGTTGAAGGATATACTATGAAGTTAGGAGGGAAAGCGATGATGTGTTTCTTTTGCTTTTTTGACAAATTAGAATTTTATAATTATTTTTATTACTTATAGTTATTTGATATTTGATTGGTTATGTCCGACTATTAATGGTTAGGTGAGTGTTCAAGAATTTCTCCCCAAATTATATTGTTTTACGGTATCAATAAATTATTAATGTTTCTTTTTCTATTAAGCCTTTTACTATGTATCACTTTGTTTTTTTTCCAGTTTTTTAAATGTATCTTTCTTATATCATTATGAACGATATTTTATAAAATAACTCATATTTTATCATTTTTATACAACATTGATAATATTTCTTAATTTATGTGAAAGTGAAACTGAGAAAATGACATAATTTGGGACAAACAAAATATTAATACAAAAATAGTTTTTACAAAATTTGCACTATTTAATTAATGTAATTAAATTTAAGGGGGTCTGCTTAACCTCAAATTAATTACATCAATAACTTATTGTTTAAAATATTAAAAAATCATTTGGTGGAATATGGTTATGATAATTATCACTGCTTCTGTTCCACAATATTTGTTTGATAACTTCAATTTACTTATGGAAATAATATATGTTTCAAAAAGCAATGATACATTTTTATAGCATTTACATAATTCATATTATTGGTTAGTAATCCAAAAATGGAAATACATTAGTAAAAAAAAAATTGAAACAGGTTGATGGTGAAATATATATTTTCAAAACAAAAAAAAAGGCATTTATATGCATCAAAAGACAAATTAGAAAATAAAAACTTAAACTATTATGATATACTATTTTAAAATGGGCATCACATGCATGGTAGATGTAGCTGACAAATTTGAAATAAATTTTTTAAAATAATAAAAGTTGTTTAATGTGTTTTACTAATGCTCTATTGTCCACTTAACATGTTGAAGTTTGAATTTTTGTTGAAAGAGGTATCAACCTTAATATCTATTATAACTCAAATAAGATTACATTTGGTGAAGATAACTTATGGAAAACTAAAAAAATATGCATTTATGAATGAAATAAATGTTTAATGATCTTCTAATTTGTCACATGTACTTTTTCAAGAATTGTATTGTAATCTTTGTTTTTGGAGGATACTATTTTGTGTATATTCTTATATCATAATCTCAAATAGTTTAGAATATAAAGTATAATGTATATCATTTGCGTGATCAAGAAATTTGTTTAGTAAATCTATGTTTGGAACAAAGGAAAGGAAAATAAAAAGTTAGAGAAGGAAATAAAATATTTATATCGAAAAATTTCTTCTCCTTTGTTACACATTGAAAATTCAAAGAAAGAAGTATATTTGGTGGAATCCACTCAATCTGTCTTTCTCCTCAAATTAAAAATAAAACGCATCAAATTCATCAATTAATGTAAAATAACAACTACAATTCTACTTTATTTATTTTAATTTTATTCTTTTTACCATATCTCAATTTTTGGTAGGGATATTTATGTCATTTTAGAAAAATACTTCTTTCTTTCATCTCACTTTTTTATTTATAACAAACTATTAATTAATCATTTCATTTTCTACTACTTTTCCCTTCTTCTAACCTTCTTTCCTTTCACGTTATTTCCTAAACCAAACAAAGTATAAAAGAAGATAATAACAAATGTTAAAAAAATTACCTAATCCAATGTTAAGAAACTAAAATAATGTTATTACAATTGAAATAGTAATGCAGTTAAAAAAAATAGAAATGCACCGATTTGAAATACCATTTCCAAAAAAAATGCCAATATAAATAGAAACATTAATTTGATGTTTATGACTTACTAAGAGTAGAGTAAGGTTTGCTGTTTATAAAAATTAAATAAATTAAGGATAGATTTTTTTTTCATTAAGTGTCATTAAAAATGATCGCTTAAAAAAAAATGAAATCAATAAATATTAAGTGACATAATTTCATGCCACGTGTACTATATGTTATTTTGCAAGACATTTGTTTATAATTTAGATTAGATTCATTTGCGGAAAAACAACGTAAAAAAATGGTATGTAAAAAAATGGATCATTTGTGTCTTAAAAAAACTAGTTTTAACTAATTATTTAGTTTAAAAATATTTATTGATTTTATTATACATAAAGAAAAAAAATTAAATTTAACTAATTGATTAATGACAAATATATTTATCACCTATATGAATTGTAAGCTCTAAACAATGAAAAATTATAGTCAATGAATTATAATTTTTCACATTTTTATGTCGATGATATTTAAAAAAACACTTATTTTAATTAATTATATAGTGAAAAATATTTATCCCTTGTATAGTGAATATAATAATCTCCAATTAGTATATTCTAATTATTCTTATTTTGTTTAGAAAATATCAGAAAAAC
>JBBPBQ010020321.1:32692940-32703875 GCA_037974755.1 Cicer yamashitae
GTATATATTAGTTCTTATTTGAATATTGTTTTTCTAAAAAAATGTTTTGATATTTTTTTCAAAAGTAAATAGACATATTTTGAATATGACCATGTTTGTATCAATAATACAATTTCGAGTACTGCAAATATCATTTTTTAAATATTTTTTATAACCATTTATCATCTTTAAATGAAAATGAAAAATATGCTCATAAGCCAATTTAAATTCCCTAATTCAAATTTTGAAAATTGAAGTCAATATAAATAATTCAGTAATTAATTGGTTTAGTTCACAATATAAAATTGATACTTTGAAATGATTACAATTAATTGCTTTAATGTATATGAAATTTCCTTTTCCATATGATGCAAATAATTTTGGTGTAGAGTTTGAATTTTGAAATGCATCAAGAATATTCCTTGATATTGATCCTAGTGGTTGATTTTTTTGTCTTATCCTAGTGGTTGTTTTATTACAACGTTCGATGATTTTGAGAAGATCCGTCTGATTATATTTGACTAATGGACTTAATATATATATGTTTTCATAGTTAATAGAGTCTAAATTTTCATGATTAAAAGGAAAATCGTGTAAGGTTTACTTTTGAATAGAGAACTCATTCATTTGATATTCATGTAGATTAACCCAGGATCAATATTTGTTATGTGTATACTCATACAATAAATTATAATTAATGTATTAAAATTTTCTCACATTTTTACCAAATAGATATTCAGGTCATTGATGATTTATGTTCTTATGATTATTGCACTCAAAACCCTTAAGAGTTACATGAGTTTATTCAAAAAATTGAGAGAATTTTGGATTTGAATTTTGCTGATTTTAAATTAGGATTATCAGTGAAAACATTTACAAACATAAAAGCACAAACTTAACCCCAAAAGATAAATAAAGGACTATCTTGTTATGAAAAAATATAAAGAACTAATTTGTTATTTTCATGTAACTTAAATAATTACAGGATGCATTTTTTGCAAATATTATATTCGTTCTTCATTTTTTATTATTATAAAGTTTATTTTTTGAGAAGTTAATAATAATAATAATAATAATAATAATAATAATAATAATAATAATAATAATAATAATAATAATAATAATAATAATAAAATGTGTGTCATCAGCCAAATGTAAAAAGAAATAAACAACATTGCTTAGGTCCCAATGCATATATTATTATAATGATATAAAATTTAGAAATTAAATAAGACAAAATTCATAGATAATAATACGCAAATTATATGCAAAAAAATATGCAACTCCAATGGTAAAAAGGACAGGCATTGGACACGACAACATGCATGTTCTTCTCTCGTTGGACTGTGGCACCATCCCCTCACCCTAAATTAATATATATATATATATATATATATATATATATATATATATATATATATATATATATATATATATATATATAATTGTAAGAAATATAAAAGAAAAAAATTGCAAATATTAACCCCAATCTTTTAATTTTTGAATAAACTGTTGCTTTTTTGCATCAAACTAAATAATCAACATCAAACCTGTTAACAAAATATCTACCATATGTATAGAAGAACAAAATTATAATTTTGTAAAAAAAACATAGAACAAACTATAATTGTTTAAAGAAACAATCTATAAAGTAGTGCAAATTAAGTAGATGACAAAATTATGAGGAAAATAAGTTAAAAAAACAATAAAAATCATACTTTTTGATCCACAAATTCTATTTCAATTGCAAAATGAATCATCATATCTGTCAATCTGCAAATACATAATATTAATGTAAGAAAAAAATTGTATATCATCGTTAGTGTGATTATTTAGAAACCTAATAAAATATTACTAATGCTGCTCATTTGAATGCATATTTTTTATGAGATTTAAAGGGATCTTTAACATCTCAATGCAAACAAAACTATATGTAATTCATAGGCTAAATTATAAACAACATCATAAACGTTCATTAGGTTTGAAGCAAGTAAAATTGAAATAATGCATTCATGCATTTTTAATAAATCATAAGTAGTTATCTCTTGTCCATATATCCATTATTGTCTTTCAAGAAAAAAAATTTATAAGTACTACATAACAAAGTGATAAGAACAACAAATAAATGTATAGTGACAAGAGAATCATACAATAGATCTTTATCGTGCTTCAACTTCAATTTATGCTGCTGGAGGTCACTCTTGTGCATCTATCTTTGAATAAATCTAACATAACTGAAAAAAGTAAAACAAATGCATAAAATGCAATCAAAAGCAAATAATAATTGGTCATAGAAAAACATACACATATCATCGGTTGCAAAAAAAAAAAGTTCAATAGAATAAAGGCAAAAAAATTTGTATACAAAGTGAGATAGAGATTCAACAACAACAACAAAAAGTGAGATGGAGAAAATGATCACAATATGAAATGCAAGTTTTCTATTTCAATTATTATTAACTAATTATATTTGAAGGAAGCACTTTAATGGACCAATTATATTTAATTCAAGGGAGATATTTGTGGAATGCAATTTATTATCTTTTTGTGAATTTATTAAGTACATTTTTCATAGGTAAAAAAAAATTAAGTATTTTTTCAAAAAAGTTATTGTGAGGTATATTTCCATCGATAAATTTATTTTTTTAGGTAGATATAGGGTAGTAAAATTGACAGAATAATACGCCAATTTTTACTGATTTGTATTTTAGTTTTTTGGTGATATAATTTATTTCCTTAAGTATATCTATTTAATTTGAAAAACAAACTTTTTTTTAATACTAAGTGAATGTTCATTATTAGAGAATAATTAAATGTAGATTTGGTATTAAACTGAAAGATTAATTTATATATAGACAAAAGTCTAAGACTTCTAAGTTAAGCCTAAATATGATTTCAATTGGTTAACTATAATGAATATTCAATTAGTTTACATTTAAAATAATGTACAATTAATCTTTCGAAATTGTCATTTTAAAATCTTTCTAAAAAATTGTGTCGATATAAATGGAAACTATTTAAAAATATTTGTTAGTGTTACTATTAAATTGATTTGATTATTGTCATACTTTATTCATTACATAATAATTTGCTGTTTGACAACTATCATGACCTAATTATTAACTTTAGGACCTAATTGTGTCTGATTCATCTACTTAAATGGCATTAAATTTTGTTTTCAAAATAATTATGGCAATATAAATGGAAATTGTTCAAAAATCTGCGGTTTAGAATTTGAAATACCGATATTAGAAAATTGTAGGTTCTAATAGAATAAAATAAGTTTAGACAAATAAATTAATATAAAAAAATAAGTGTTATTTAGGGATAATATTTGTGTATATTATGCCTTCTATAATATTTTTTTTTTACTAATAACAAAATATATATTATATAGTTGATAACATGTCTTAAGTCTTAATAGTCTGTTATAATGCTTTCTTTTGACAAATCAATTATCGATACTAATTATAACTATTTATTAGTCTTAATATGTTTTTAATTATAATAATAGTTTTTTTTTTATTTTTATAATTATGACTTTATTTGTTCCATATGTTGAGACAAAATCTCTCTCAATTGATTTTAATGATAACAAAATTACTTAAAAGATTATGATTGTGATTAAGGACTAATCTGTGCTCTTGAGTGGATTTATAGTAGAGAACAGGTTATTAATCATAAAGACAAAAAGGATGAACATATGACTCAAAACCATCATATTTGCAAGCTAGAGGATGGACTGAACCTACGTGAGGATGGCCTCATAAAAGCTTTGTATACATCCAGCAATGTAACCATGATTCTCAATCAGGTTAAGATGTCAAGATTGTAACCAGGAATGACCAAATAAAGCATATTATCTAAAGAGGTCAGAAAGCACACTTGACTAGTACGAGGATAGGCTGTTCTAGGTAGAGGACGGCTAGTACTAGGTAAAAGGTTGAACAATTTGTCACATCATTCTTCAAAAGTTGAATTCAAACCTGGTACTACACGAAATCAGATGGCTGTAGCTCACACAGTCAAAGAAATAGCCTTTTCATGTCTTGGAGAAAGAAAGAGAAAAAGGCTACAAAGGACCAAGTACCTAGGAGGTTTGAACCTCAAGGCTGAGGATGGACTGGTCAGCTGGATGGCAGTTCTGTAATTTCAGCTCAAAGACCATTGGACTATTTGATGCATCCTCCTCAACGGTCATGAAGTTGTTTAACACATGAAAGAGCTGTACAAGGACTCTATAAAAGGCAGCAAGCTCTTCTTCAACAAACATACAACAATATTGCAGAAAAAGATCAAGAATCTTAAGTTTATCAAAAGCAATATCCATCCTCTCTTCAAACTTTCTACATCCATACACTAGATCTTTGAAATATTCTTTTAGAAAGTGTTTAAGAAAAGAGAGAGCAATCATACACATATCATTCTGTAATTTTCAAGTAAGTTGTACTTGAAAATATTTGAAAATTGATTGTAAGCTTGGTGAAGCTTGAAAATACACAAAGTGTAATCATCCTCGGTAAGAGGTTGATCTGTTTGATTGTTAGTGAAATCTCACAAGAGTGTGAGGACTGGACGTAGCCATATTTGGGTGAACCAGTATAAAAATTGTGTGTCTATCTCGTTATACTCTTCTTGCATTTATTTTGTTCTTGTTTAAAGAGTTTGAATTTCCATCCTCCATCGCATCCTCTCAAAGAGGACAGAAATTCATAAGCTCGTTAAAATATTTTTAAACGCCAAAATCCCTATTCAACCCCCCTTCTAGTGATATTTAGCTCCATCACCATAGTGATTTTTTTTTTTTGTCAACATCCCACCATGTGATCATTAAATATTAGGTGACCTAATATCAAGTTGCTGTACTATGTGTCATTTTGCAAGCATTTGTTTATAGGATAGATAACACAATAAACTATTTTATAATAGTTATTAGAAATCAGATCCGTGCTTGGTAAATCGATTGTTTTTTATTTCCATGTATATAAATATTTTTGAATTAAATATTAATCGATTTGTTTAATTATGAATCGATTGATCTCATTTATTTGTTTTAATTTGTTACTATTATGAATATGAATTAATTAGTTTATAAATAATATAATTATTAACCACGTCGCACTCTTTTAGAGCTTCCATTGTTTTACTCAAGTTTGAGGAACCCTTCTTCTTTTCAGCCATCCTATAAATATTGATAACAAATTTTAAATGTTGTTAATGAATATTTAGTGTTTAAATATATTAAACATAATGTATATGATGTTAGTTAAAATATATTAAAATACTTACATACCTTTTTTTAGAGCTATTGCAGTTGAGAACTCTGGATGGAATATCAACTTTGTTGAGTAGATAGAATTCTGAATCGTGTTGGAGTACCTATTCTCCTGTAAAGATGTTTCTTGTGAGAATTTAAACATAATGAGTAGTAGTAAGATTGTATGATTTTTAATATTCAAGAAATAAAATATTATTTGTAATTAGTCTAAGGGTTATTTATTTCTTGTAAATGTTTGTATGTCTTACAAATTTAAGGTCAATTCAATATATCAATAATAGCCAATAAAAATTAAAAAATATAAAAATATAAATAGTAATTTGGAATTTGACAAACTAAAAAATGACTAGCAAATTACCTTGCCATAGTTTTACTTTTGCTAGCATCACAATGACGATCACATTTTCGGCCTCACCAGCAGCAACGAATGAAGTTAAGTTCTTCGACATATTGACCAAATAACGTATCCTATAACATCAATCTGAAAAAATATAATAGTTGACATAATATATATAAAAGATATAGAATAAACACACCCTTTTGTAAGTCATTTTCAAACTTGTAAATCAAGGTTCTACGTACAGTTTCATGTATTCTATTAGCCTATAAAAAAAATTACCGATTAATAATTTAAATTCAATGCATATGTGAAATTTATTAAAGAAAATTAACCATACATCAACTTTATTAATAAATTCAACAAACAAATAATATATACATTTGAGTCCATGAGAATCATGTCAAGCGAGAACGAATATTTGGTACGTGCAACATCCCTGACAATGCATATGTGAAATTTATTAAAGAAAATTAACCATACATCAACTTTATTAATAAAATTCAACAAACAAATAATACATACATTTGAGTCCATGAGAATCATGTCAAGCGAGAATGAATATTTGGTACGTGCAACATCCCTGACAAACTATAGTCGTACCACACGAACATTCATTTAGCAAAATACATTTATGACTCAATATTTAATCATTACAGATAATATAATAAGTATTATCTTAAAATAAAAGTTATTGAAAAAAAATCTTATATTACAATACATATTAGAGTAATAAGTACTGACAGTCAAACCTCGATTTCTTTTTTGATTGAGATGGTTAAACCTCCATATAAAATACAATCGTGTGATTTCCCTGAAAAAGATAGTACTAAAATATTTATATGCTTAATAAAATGGCAAGCGTATGATTATCAAAATATGTAAAAAATAAAAATAAGAATAATACTCAAAAAAAATTAAACATTAAACATATATTTCAAAAAATCATATTGCCCATTGAAGAATTACATATATATAGATACAAAATTCATACTCAAGAACAATAAACTCAATCAAAGCACAAAATGGTAAACCCTATGACGCATCTCTTAGCGTAAAAAATGTGGTGATTACCTATCGATTGAAGTGAAAAAAAAAAAAAGAAATCATAAAAAAGAAATTAGAAAAATTAACTAACAAAGGAACAAAAAATATAGCAACAGACTAAGAAACATGTAAGTAAAAAAAATCAAGGTAAATAAGAGCTTGCGAATGATAGCTTTAGAAATTAACATGTACGTAAAAAAAAAATCAAGATAAGTCAGAGCTTGCAAATGATAGCTTTAGAAATTAAAATATCAAAATAAGCAGAAAAACATTTTCAATAGGGTGAGATAGCAGCGTGAAAATATATTGACGGTACTTATATATAGCAATAGCAAATGTATATGTATCAGTGATTGAAACTAGATTGTAGAGTTTTTTTTTTTTTAATTTTAAATTATGTTCGAAAGTAAATGTGAAACTTTTTTTGAGGCAAAGTGAATGTTTAATTGTTAAGTTGATTTTATACATTTTGTTAATGTAATACCCCAAGTTATTAATATTTTATTAATAACTCTATCATTTATAATTTTTATTACCGAAACTTAGATATTTATATTAATTTTTTAGGTCTTATTTAATTATAAATGATTGTTAGTTATTCAAGTGAAATTTAGTTTAGGAAATTCTTAATAGTGTGTTTATTATGGTTGGAGAAAGAATTAGAAATAAACTCAATAATATAAATCTCAAACCAAATTTTTATTAGTCAAATGTAACTTGTTATTAGTAAGGATTTGGAGGGGCATAATAGACAATTTCCATAAGTCCTACTTAATTGTTTTGTAGGTATGTTTGAGAACATCAAACAACAATTAGAAAATGATGCTCCAAATATTTGAACTTTGAAGGGTGATCTATCATATATGAAGGATATTTTAAAGGATTGACCACCTATACCAAAATCCAACAAAATGTAGAATTTCAATTTACATAATTTCTCTTGTCATTTGTTTAGAAACTCTACACAAATGTATGCTTATTAACTTTTTCATTGTTGAATTAGTTCAAGTATACTCTTTTGTGTCTTAGTTGTTTTCAACATGGATCAAAATCTCTCATATGTGAAATTAGTGCAATAAATATTTTATGTTCTGATCGTTGAACTAAATGTATTTAACATGTCAATTCTTAGTATTTTGATGTATTTTTATTTAACTAGTTTGTTCTAGTTGTTATTTGAGATGATTTTTCTTCGAACATTTTTTTTCTTATGTTGTGTCTATCGTATTAATTTATCTTCCTTTTATATTTTATATCATATTTGTTATGTGGTTCCTTAACCTTGATATTCATTTATGTACTTTGAATTTGAATTGTGTTGCTTTATGTTAGCGTTTCGAAGTTGATTTTGTATCAATTATTAGCTATGTGCATTATTTGGTTATTTGATTCTATATTTTGCACTTACAATTAGGGTATTTAACCAATCTTGTGCATCCAATAGTTGATTTTGTATCATTGATTGAACATTTATGTCATTTTCGTCATCCTTCGACTTATTCTAATCCAATTAGGGTTTTTAACCGATCCTATGCATCCAATAAGTGATTTTGTGTCATTGGTTGAACATTTGGGTCATTTTCGTCCTCCTAGGCTTATTCTAATCAAATTAAGGTTTTTCACCAATCTTGTGCATCCAATAAGTGATTTTGTTCCATTGGTTGAACATTTAGGATATTTTCGTCCTCCATAGGCTTATTCTAATCCAATTAGGGTTTTTAACCAATCTTTTGCATCCAATAAGTGATTTTGTGTCATTGGTTGAACATTTAGGTCATTTTCGTCCACCCTAGGGTTATTCTAATCCAATTAGGGTTTTTAACCAATCTTTTGCATCCAATAAGTGCATTTGTGTCATTGGTTTAACGTTTAGGTCAATTTCGTCCTCCCTAGGCTTATTCTAATCCAATTAGGGTTTTTAACCAATCTTGTGCATTCAATATGTGATTTTGTGTCATTGGTTGAACATTTAGGTCATTTTCGTCCTCGCTTGGCTTATTCTAATCTAATTAGGGTTTTTAACCAATCTTGTGCATCCAGTAATTGATTTTGTGTGATTGGTTGAACATTTAGGTCATTTTCGCGTCCTTCGACTTATTCTAATCCAATTAGGGTTGTTAACCAATCTTGTGCATCCAATAAGTGATTTTGTGTCATTGGTTGAACATTTAGGTCATTTTCGTCCTCCATAGGCTTATTCTAATCCAATTAGGATTTTTAACCAAGATTGTGCATCCAATAAGTGCGTTTGTGTCATTGCTTGAACATTAAGGTCATTTTCGTCATCCTTCGACTTATTTTAATCCAATTAGGGTTTTTTACCAATCTTGTATTTCCAATAAGTGCGTTTGTGTCATTGGTCTAACATTTAAGTCATTTATGTCCTTTCTAGGATTATTCTAATCCAATTAGGGTCTTTAACCAATCTGATGCATCCAGTAAGTGCGTTTGTGTCATTGGTTGAGTATTTAGGTCATTTTCGTCCTACCTAGGCTTATTCAAATCAAATTAGGGTTTTTAACCAATCTTGTGCATCCAATAAGTGATTTTGTGTCATCGGTTGAACATTTAGGATACTTTGGTCCTCCCTAGGCTTATTCTAATCCAATTAGGGTTTTTAACCAATCTTCTGCATCCAATAAGTGATTTAGTGTCATTGGTTGAACATTTAGGTCATTTTCGTCCTCCCTTGGCTTATTCTAATCCTATTAGGGTTTTTAACCAATCTTGTGCATCCAATAAGTGATTTTGTGTCATTGGTTTAACGTTTAGGTCATTTTCGTCCTCCCTAGGCTCATTCTAATCAAATTAGAGTTTTTAACCAATCTTGTGCATTCAATAAGTGATTTTGTGTCATTGGTTGAACATTTAGGTTATTTTCGTCCTCCCTAGGCTTATTCTAATCCAATTAGGGTTTTTAACCAATCTTGTGCATCCAATAATTGGTTTTGTGTCATTGGTGGAACATTTAGGTCATTTTCGTCTTCCCTAGGCATCTTCTAATCAAATTAGGGTTTCTAACCAAGCTTGTGCATCCAATAAGTGCGTTTGTGTCATTGGTTGAACATTTAGATCATTTTTGTCATCCTTCGACTTATTTTAATCCAATTAGGGTTTTTAACCAATCTTGTATTTCCAATAAGTGCGTTTGTGTCAATGGTTTAACATTTAGGTCATTTATGTCCTTTCTAGGATTATTCTAATCCAATTAGGGTCTTTAACCAATCTTATGCATCCAATAAGTGCGTTGGTGTCATTGGTTGAGTATTTAGGTCATTTTCGTCCTACCTAGGCTTATTATAATCAAATTAGGGTTTTTTACCAATCTTGTGCATCCAATAAGTGATTTTGTGTCATCGGTTGAACATTTAAGATATTTTCGTCCTCCCTAGGCTTATTCTAATCCAATTAGGGTTTTTAACCAATCTTGTGCATCCAATAAGTGATTTTGTGTCATTGGTTGAACATTTAGGTCATTTTCGTCCTCCCTTGGCTTATTCTAATCCTATTAGGGTTTTTAACCAATCTTGTGCATCCAATAAGTGATTTTGTGTCATTGGTTTAACGTTTAGGTCATTTTCGTCCTCCCTAGGCTCATTCTAATCAAATTAGGGTTTTTAACCAATCTTGTGCATTCAATAAGTGATTTTGTGTCATTGGTTGAACATTTAGGTTATTTTCGTCCTCCCTAGGCTTATTATAATCCAATTAGGGTTTTTAACCAATCTTGTGCATCCAATAATTGGTTTTGTGTCATTGGTTGAACATTTAGGTCATTTTCGTTTTCCCTAGGCATCTTCTAATCAAATTAGGGTTTCTAACCAAGCTTGTGCATCCAATAAGCGCGTTTGTGTCATTCGTTGAACATTTAGGTCATTTTTGTCATCCTTCGACTTATTTTAATCCAATTAGGGTTTTTAACCAATCTTGTATTTCCAATAAGTGCGTTTGTGTCAATGGTTTAACATTTAGGTCATTTACGTCCTTTCTAGGATTATTCTATTCCAATTAGGGTCTTTAACCAATCTTATGCATGCAATAAGTGCGTTTGTGTCATTGGTTGAGTATTTAGGTCATTTTCGTCGTACCTAGGTTTATTATAATCAAATTTGGGTTTTTAACCAAGCTTGTGCATCCAATAAGTGCGTTTGTGTCATTGGTTGAACATTTAGGTCATTTTTGTCATCCTTCGACTTATTTTAATCCAATTACGGGTTTTAACCAATCTTATATTTCCAATAAGTGCGTTTGTGTCATTGGTTTAACATTTAGGTCATTTACGTCCTTTCTAGGA
>JBBPBQ010020321.1:32703939-32714179 GCA_037974755.1 Cicer yamashitae
ATTTAGGTTATTTTCGTCCTCCCTAGGCTTATTATAATCCAATTAGGGTTTTTAACCAATCTTGTGCATCCAATAATTGGTTTTGTGTCATTGGTTGAACATTTAGGTCATTTTCGTCTTCCCTAGGCATCTTCTAATCAAATTAGGGTTTCTAACCAAGCTTGTGCATCCAATAAGCGCGTTTGTGTCATTGGTTGAACATTTAGGTCATTTTTGTCATCCTTCGACTTATTTTAATCCAATTAGGGTTTTTAACCAATCTTGTATTTCCAATAAGTGCGTTTGTGTCAATGGTTTAACATTTAGGTCATTTACGTCCTTTCTAGGATTATTCTATTCCAATTAGGGTCTTTAACCAATCTTATGCATGCAATAATTGCGTTTGTGTCATTGGTTGAGTATTTAGGTCATTTTCGTCGTACCTAGGTTTATTATAATCAAATTTGGGTTTTTAACCAAGCTTGTGCATCCAATAAGTGCGTTTGTGTCATTGGTTGAACATTTAGGTCATTTTTGTCATCCTTCGACTTATTTTAATCCAATTACGGGTTTTAACCAATCTTGTATTTCCAATAAGTGCGTTTATGTCATTGGTTTAACATTTAGGTCATTTACGTCCTTTCTAGGATTATTCTAATCCAATTAGGGTCTTTAACCAATCTTATGCATCCAATAAGTGCGTTGGTGTCATTGGTTGAGTATTTAGGTCATTTTCGTCCTACCTAGGTTTATTATAATCAAATTAGGGTTTTTAAACAATCTTGTGCATCCAATAAGTGATTTTGTGTCATCGGTTGAACATTTAAGATATTTTCGTCCTCCCTAGGCTTATTCTAATCCAATTAGGGTTTTTAACCAATCTTGTGCATCCAATAAGTGATTTTGTGTCATTGGTTGAACATTTAGGTCATTTTCGTCCTCCCTTGGCTTATTCTAATCCTATTAGGGTTTTTAACTAATCTTGTGCATCCAATAAGTGATTTTGTGTCATTGGTTTAACGTTTAGGTCATTTTCGTCCTCCCTAGGCTCATTCTAATCAAATTAACCAATCTTGTGCATTCAATAAGTGATTTTGTGTCATTGGTTGAACATTTAGGTTATTTTCGTCATCCCTAGGCTTATTCTAATCCAATTAGGGTTTTTAACCAATCTTGTGCATCCAATAATTGGTTTTGTGTCATTGGTTGAACATTTAGGTCATTTTCGTCCTCCCTTGGCTTATTCTAATCCTATTAGGGTTTTTAACCAATCTTGTGCATCCAATAAGTGATTTTGTGTCATTGGTTTAACGTTTTGGTCATTTTCGTCCTCCCTAGGCTCATTCTAATCAAATTAGGGTTTTTAACCAATCTTGTGCATTCAATAAGTAATTTTGTGTCATTGGTTGAACATTTAGGTTATTTTCGTCCTCCCTAGGCTTATTATAATCCAATTAGGGTTTTTAACCAATCTTGTGCATCCAATAATTGGTTTTGTGTCATTGGTTGAACATTTAGGTCATTTTCGTCTTCCCTAGGCATCTTCTAATCAAATTAGGGTTTCTAACCAAGCTTGTGCATCCAATAAGCGCGTTTGTGTCATTGGTTGAACATTTAGGTCATTTTTGTCATCCTTCGACTTATTTTAATCCAATTAGGGTTTTTAACCAATCTTGTATTTCCAATAAGTGCGTTTGTGTCAATGGTTTAACATTTAGGTCATTTACGTCCTTTCTAGGATTATTCTATTCCAATTAGGGTCTTTAACCAATCTTATGCATGCAATAAGTGCGTTTGTGTCATTGGTTGAGTATTTAGGTCATTTTCGTCGTACCTAGGTTTATTATAATCAAATTTGGGTTTTTAACCAAGCTTGTGCATCCAATAAGTGCGTTTGTGTCATTGGTTGAACATTTAGGTCATTTTTGTCATCCTTCGACTTATTTTAATCCAATTACGGGTTTTAACCAATCTTATATTTCCAATAAGTGCGTTTGTGTCATTGGTTTAACATTTAGGTCATTTACGTCCTTTCTAGGATTATTCTAATCCAATTAGGGTCTTTAACCAATCTTATGCATCCAATAAGTGCGTTGGTGTCATTGGTTGAGTATTTAGGTCATTTTCGTCCTACCTAGGTTTATTATAATCAAATTAGGGTTTTTAAACAATCTTGTGCATCCAATAAGTGATTTTGTGTCATCGGTTGAACATTTAAGATATTTTCGTCCTCCCTAGGCTTATTCTAATCCAATTAGGGTTTTTAACCAATCTTGTGCATCCAATAAGTGATTTTGTGTCATTTGTTGAACATTTAGGTCATTTTCGTCCTCCCTTGGCTTATTCTAATCCTATTAGGGTTTTTAACTAATCTTGTGCATCCAATAAGTGATTTTGTGTCATTGGTTTAACGTTTAGGTCATTTTCGTCCTCCCTAGGCTCATTCTAATCAAATTAACCAATCTTGTGCATTCAATAAGTGATTTTGTGTCATTGGTTGAACATTTAGGTTATTTTCGTCATCCCTAGGCTTATTCTAATCCAATTAGGGTTTTTAACCAATCTTGTGCATCCAATAATTGGTTTTGTGTCATTGGTTGAACATTTAGGTCATTTTCGTCCTCCCTTGGCTTATTCTAATCCTATTAGGGTTTTTAACCAATCTTGTGCATCCAATAAGTGATTTTGTGTCATTGGTTTAACGTTTTGGTCATTTTCGTCCTCCCTAGGCTCATTCTAATCAAATTAGGGTTTTTAACCAATCTTGTGCATTCAATAAGTAATTTTGTGTCATTGGTTGAACATTTAGGTTATTTTCGTCCTCCCTAGGCTTATTATAATCCAATTAGGGTTTTTAACCAATCTTGTGCATCCAATAATTGGTTTTGTGTCATTGGTTGAACATTTAGGTCATTTTCGTCTTCCCTAGGCATCTTCTAATCAAATTAGGGTTTCTAACCAAGCTTGTGCATCCAATAAGCGCGTTTGTGTCATTGGTTGAACATTTAGGTCATTTTTGTCATCCTTCGACTTATTTTAATCCAATTAGGGTTTTTAACCAATCTTGTATTTCCAATAAGTGCGTTTGTGTCAATGGTTTAACATTTAGGTCATTTACGTCCTTTCTAGGATTATTCTATTCCAATTAGGGTCTTTAACCAATCTTATGCATGCAATAATTGCGTTTGTGTCATTGGTTGAGTATTTAGGTCATTTTCGTCGTACCTAGGTTTATTATAATCAAATTTGGGTTTTTAACCAAGCTTGTGCATCCAATAAGTGCGTTTGTGTCATTGGTTGAACATTTAGGTCATTTTTGTCATCCTTCGACTTATTTTAATCCAATTACGGGTTTTAACCAATCTTGTATTTCCAATAAGTGCGTTTATGTCATTGGTTTAACATTTAGGTCATTTACGTCCTTTCTAGGATTATTCTAATCCAATTAGGGTCTTTAACCAATCTTATGCATCCAATAAGTGCGTTGGTGTCATTGGTTGAGTATTTAGGTCATTTTCGTCCTACCTAGGTTTATTATAATCAAATTAGGGTTTTTAAACAATCTTGTGCATCCAATAAGTGATTTTGTGTCATCGGTTGAACATTTAAGATATTTTCGTCCTCCCTAGGCTTATTCTAATCCAATTAGGGTTTTTAACCAATCTTGTGCATCCAATAAGTGATTTTGTGTCATTGGTTGAACATTTAGGTCATTTTCGTCCTCCCTTGGCTTATTCTAATCCTATTAGGGTTTTTAACTAATCTTGTGCATCCAATAAGTGATTTTGTGTCATTGGTTTAACGTTTAGGTCATTTTCGTCCTCCCTAGGCTCATTCTAATCAAATTAACCAATCTTGTGCATTCAATAAGTGATTTTGTGTCATTGGTTGAACATTTAGGTTATTTTCGTCATCCCTAGGCTTATTCTAATCCAATTAGGGTTTTTAACCAATCTTGTGCATCCAATAATTGGTTTTGTGTCATTGGTTGAACATTTAGGTCATTTTCGTCCTCCCTTGGCTTATTCTAATCCTATTAGGGTTTTTAACCAATCTTGTGCATCCAATAAGTGATTTTGTGTCATTGGTTTAACGTTTTGGTCATTTTCGTCCTCCCTAGGCTCATTCTAATCAAATTAGGGTTTTTAACCAATCTTGTGCATTCAATAAGTAATTTTGTGTCATTGGTTGAAAATTTAGGTTATTTTCGTCCTCCCTAGGCTTATTATAATCCAATTAGGGTTTTTAACCAATCTTGTGCATCCAATAATTGGTTTTGTGTCATTGGTTGAACATTTAGGTCATTTTCGTCTTCCCTAGGCATCTTCTAATCAAATTAGGGTTTCTAACCAAGCTTGTGCATCCAATAAGCGCGTTTGTGTCATTGGTTGAACATTTAGGTCATTTTTGTCATCCTTCGACTTATTCTAATCCAATTAGGGTTTTTAACCAATCTTGTGCATCCAAATAGTGATTTTCTGTCATTGGTTTAACATTTAGGTCATTTACGTCCTTTCTAGGATTATTCTAATCCAATTAGGGTCTTTAACCAATCTTATGCATCCAATAAGTGCGTTTGTGTCATTGGTTGAGTATTTAGGTCATTTTCGTCCTACCTAGGCTTATTATAATCAAATTAGGGTTTTTAACCAAGCTTGTGCATCCAATAAGTGCGTTTGTGTCATTGGTTGAACATTTAGGTCATTTTCGTCATCCTTCGACTTATTTTAATCCAATTAGGGTTTTTAACCAATCTTATACTTCCAATAAGTGCATTTGTGTCATTGGTTTAACATTTAGGTCATTTACGTCCTATCTAGGATTATTCTAATCCCATTAGGGTCTTTAACCAATCTTATGCATCCAATAAGTGCATTTGTGTCATTGGTAGAGTATTTAGGTCATTTTCGTCCTACCTAGGCTTATTCTAATCAAATTAGGGTTTTTAACCAATCTTGTGCATCTAATAAGTGATTTTGTGTCATCGGTTGAACATTTAGGATATTTTCGTCCTCCCTAGGCTTATTCTAATCCAATTAGGGTTTTTAACCAATCTTGTGCATCCAATAAGTGATTTTGTGTCATTGGTTTAAGGTTTAGGTCATTTTCGTCCTACCTAGGCTTATTATAATCAAATTAGGGTTTTTAACCAAGCTTGTGCATCCAATAAGTGCGTTTGTGTCATTGGTTGAACATTTAGGTCATTTTCGTCATCCTTCGACTTATTTTAATCAAATTAGGGTTTTTAACCAATCTTGTATTTCCAATAACTGCGTTTGTGTTATTGGTTTAACATTTAGGTCATTTATGTCTTTTCTAGGCTTATTCTTATCCAATTAGAGTTTTTAACCAATCTTGTGCATCCAATAAGTGCGTTTGATTCATTGGTTCAGTATTTAGGTCATTTTCTTCCTGCCTAGTCTTATTCTAATCAAATTAGGGTTTTTAACCAATCTTGTGCATCCAATAACTGATTTTGTGTCATCGGTTGAACATTTAGGATATTTTCGTCCTCCCTAGGCTTATTCTAATCCTATTAGGGTTTTTAACCAATCTTTTGCATCCAATAAGTGTGTTTGTGTCATTGGTTTAACGTTTGGGTCATTTTCGTCCTCCCTAGGCTTATTCTAATCCAATTAGGGTTTTTAACCAATCTTGTGCATTCAATATGTGATTTTGTGTCATTGGTTGAACATTTAGGTCGTTTCGTCCTCCCTAGGCTTATTCTAATCCAATTAGGGTTTTTAACCAATCTTGTGTGTCCAATAATTGATTTTGTGTCATTGGTTGAACATTTAGGTCATTTTTGTCATCCTTCAACTTATTCTAATCCAATAAGGGTTTTTAACCAATCTTGTGCATCCAATAAGTGATTTTCTGTCATTGGTTTAACGTTTACGTCATTTTCGTCCACCCTAGGCTTATTTTAATCAAATTAGGGTTTTTAACCAAGCTTGTGCATCCAATAAGTGCGTTTGTGTCATTGGTTGAACATTTAGGTCATTTTTGTCATCCTTCGACTTATTTTAATCCAATTAGGGTTTTTAGCCAATCTTGTATTTCCAATAGGTGCGTTTGTGTCATTGGTTTAACATGTAGGTCATTTACGTCCTTTCTAGGATTATTCTAAACCAATTAGGGTCTTTAACCAATCTTATGCATCCAATAAGTGCATTTGTGTCATTGGTAGAGTATTTAGGTCATTTTCGTCCTACCTAGGCTTATTCTAATCAAATTAGGGTTTTTAACCAATCTTGTGCATCTAATAAGTGATTTTGTGTCATCGGTTGAACATTTAGGATATTTTTGTCCTCCATAGGCTTATTCTAATCTAATTAGGGTTTTTAACCAATCTTGTGCATCCAATAAGTGATTTTGTGTCATTGGTTGAACATTTAGGTCATTTTCGTCTTTCCAAGGCTTATTCTAATCCTATTAGGGTTTTTAACCAATCCTTATGCATCCAATAATTGATTTTGTGTCATTGGTTGAACATTTAGGTCATTTTCGTCATCCTTCGACTTATTGTAATCCAATTAGGGTTTTAACCAATCTTGTGCATCCAATAAGTGATTTTGTGTCATTGGTTTAACGTTTAGGTCATTTTTCGTCCTCCCTAGGCTTATTCTAATACAATTAGGGTTTTTAACCAATCTTGTGCATTAAATAAGTGATTTTGTGTCATTGGTTGAACATATAGGTCATTTTCGTCCTCCCTAGGCTTATTCTAATCCAATTAGGGTTTTTAACCAATCTTGTGCGTCCAATAATTGATTTTGTGTCATTGGTTGAACATTTAGGTCATTTTTGTCATCCTTCGACTTATTCTAATCCAATAAGGGTTTTTAACCAATCTTGTGCATCCAATAAGTGATTTTTTGTCATTGGTTTAACGTTTAGGTCATTTTCGTCCACCCTAGGCTTATTTTAATCAAATTAGGGTTTTTAACCAAGCTTGTGCATCCAATAAGTGCGTTTGTGTCATTGGTTGAACATTTAGGTCATTTTGGTCCTCCCTATGCTTATTTTAATCCAATTAGGGTTTTTAACCAATCTTGTATTTCCAATAAGTGCGTTTGTGTCATTGGTTTAACATTTAGGTCATTTACGTCCTTTCTAGGATTATTCTAATCCAATTAGGGTCTTTAACCAATCTTATGCATCCAATAAGTGCGTTGGTGTCATTGGTTGAGTATTTAGGTCATTTTCGACCTACCTATGCTTATTATAATCAAATTAGGGTTTTTAACCAATCCTGTGCATCCAATAAGTGATTTTGTGTCATCGGTTGAACATTTAGGATATTTTCGTCCTCCCTAGGTTTATTCTAATCCAATTAGGGTTTTTAACCATTCTTGTGCATCCAATAAGTGATTTTGTGTCATTGGATGAACATTTAAGTCATTTTCGTCCTCCCTTGGCTTATTCTAATCCTATTAGGGTTTTTAACCAATCTTGTGCATCCAATAACTGATTTTGTGTCATTGGTTTAACGTTTAGGTCATTTTCGTCCTCCCTAGGCTCATTCTAATCAAATTAGGGTTTTTAACCAATCTTGTGCATTCAATAAGTGATTTTGTGTCATTGGTTGAACATTTAGGTTATTTTCGTCCTCCCTAGGCTTATTCAAATCAAATTAGGGTTTTTAACCAATCTTGTGCATCCAATAAATGATTTTGTGTCATTGGTTGAACATTTAGGTCATTTTCGTCTTCCCTAGGCTTATTCTAATCCTATTAGGGTTTTTAACCAATGCTTATGCATCCAATAATTGATTTTGTGTCATTGGTTGAACATTTAGGTCATTTTCGTCATCCTTCGACTTATTCTAATCCAATTAGGGTTTTAACCAATCTTGTGCATCCAATAAGTGATTTTGTGTCATTGGTTTAACGTTTAGGTCATTTTTCGTCCTCCCTAGGCTTATTCTAATACAATTAGGGCTTTTAACCAATCTTGTGCATTAAGTAAGTGATTTTGTGTCATTGGTTGAACATATAGGTCATTTTCGTCCTCCCTAGGCTTATTCTAATCCAATTAAGGTGTTTAACCAATCTTGTGCGTCCAATAATTGATTTTGTGTCATTGGTTGAACATTTAGGTCAATTTTGTCATCCTTCGACTTATTCTAATCCAATAAGGGTTTTTAACCAATCTTGTGCATCCAATAAGTGATTTTCTGTCATTGGTTTAACGTTTAGGTCATTTTCGTCCACCCTAGGCTTATTTTAGTCAAATTAGGGTTTTTAACAAAGCTTGTGCATCCAATAAGTGCATTTGTGTCATTGGTTGAACATTTAGGTCATTTTGATCATCCTTCGACTTATTTTAATCCAATTAGGGTTTTTGACCAATCTTGTATTTCCAATAAGTGCGTTTGTGTCATTGGTTTAACATTTAGGTCATTTACGTCCTTTCTAGGATTATTCTAATCCAATTAGGGTCTTTAACCAATCTTATGCATCCAATAAGTGCGTTGGGGTCATTGGTTGAGTATTTAGGTCATTTTCGTCCTTCCTATGCTTATTATAATCAAATTAGGGTTTTTAACCAATCTTGTGCATCCAATAAGTGATTTTGTGTCATCGGTTGAACATTTAGGATATTTTCGTCCTCCCTAGGCTTATTCTAATCCAATTAGGGTTTTTAACCAAGCTTGTGCATCCAATAAGTGATTTTGTGTCATTGGTTGAACATTTAGGTCATTTTCGTCCTCCCTTGGCTTATTCTAATCCAATTAGGGTTTTTAACCAATCTTGTGCATCCAATAACTGATTTTGTGTCATTGGTTTAACGTTTAGGTCATTTTCGTCCTCCCTAGGCTCATTCTAATCAAATTAGGGTTTTTAACCAATCTTGTGCATTCAATAAGTGATTTTGTGTCATTGGTTGAACATTTAGGTTATTTTCGTCTCCCTAGGCTTATTCTAATCCAATTAGGGTTTTTAACCAATCTTGTGCATCCAATAAGTGATTTTGTGTCATTGGTTGAACATTTAGGTCATTTTCGTCATCCTTAGACTTATTCTAATCCAATTAGGGTTTTTAACCAATCTTGTGCATCCAATAAGTGATTTTGTGTCATTGGTTTAACGTTTAGGTCATTTTCGTCCTACCTAGGCTTATTCTAATACAATTAGGGTTTTTAACCAATCTTGTGCATTAAGTAAGTGATTTTGTGTCATCGGTTGATCATATAGGTCATTTTCGTCCTCCCTAGGCTTATTGTAATCCAATTAGGGTTTTTAACCAATCTTGTGCGTCCAATAATTGATTTTGTGTCATTGGTTGAACATTTAGGTCATTTTTGTCATCCTTTGACTTATTCTAATCCAATTAGGGTTTTTAACCAATCTTTTGGATCCAATAAGTGATTTTCTGTCATTGGTTTAACGTTTAGGTCATTTTCGTCCACCCTAGGCTTATTTTAATCAAATTAGGGTTTTTAACCAAGCTTGTGCATCCAATAAGTGCGTTTGTGTCATTGGTTGAACATTTAGGTCATTTTTGTCATCCTTCGACTTATTTTAATCCAATTAGGGTTTTTAACCAATCTTGTATTTCCAATAAGTGCGTTTGTGTCATTGGTTTAACATTTACGTCATTTACGTCCTTTCTAGGATTATTCTAATCCAATTAGGGTCTTTAACCAATCTTATGCATCCAATAAGTGCGTTGGTGTCATTGGTTGAGTATTTAGGTCATTTTCGTCCTACCTATGCTTATTATAATCAAATTAGGGTTTTTAACCAATCTTGTGCATCCAATAAGTGATTTTGTGTCATCGGTTGAACATTTAGGATATTTTCGTCCTCCCTAGGCTTATTCTAATCCAATTAGGGTTTTTAACGAATCTTGTGCATCCAATAAGTGATTTTGTGTCATTGGTTGAACATTTAGGTCATTTTCGTCATCCCTAGGCTTAATCCAATCGAATTAGGGTTTTTAACCAATCTTGTGCATCCAATAATTGATTTTGTGTCATTGGTTGAACATTAAGGTCATTTTCGTCATCCTTCGACTTATTCTAATCCAATTAGGGTTTTTAACCAGTCTTGTGCATCCAATAAGTGATTTTGTGTCAGTGGTTGAACATTTAGGTCATTTTCGTCTTCCCTAGGCTTATTCCAATCCAATTAGGGTTTTTAACCAAGCTTGTGCATCCAATAAGTGATTTTGTGTCATCGGTTGAACATTTAGGATATTTTCGTCCTCCCTAGGCTTATTCTAATCCAATTAGGGTTTTTAACCAATCTTGTGC
>JBBPBQ010020321.1:32714189-32726170 GCA_037974755.1 Cicer yamashitae
AATTAGGGTTTTTAACCAAGCTTGTGCATCCAATAAGTGCGTTTGTGTCATTGGTTGAACATTTAGGTCATTTTTGTCATCCTTCGACTTATTTTAATCCAATTAGGGTTTTTAACCAATCTTGTATTTCCAATAAGTGCGTTTGTGTCATTGGTTTAACATTTAGGTCATTTACGTCCTTTCTAGGATTATTCTAATCCAATTAGGGTCTTTAACCAATCTTATGCATCCAATAAGTGCGTTGGTGTCATTGGTTGAGTATTTAGGTCATTTTCGTCCTACCTAGGTTTATTATAATCAAATTAGGGTTTTTAAACAATCTTGTGCATCCAATAAGTGATTTTGTGTCATCGGTTGAACATTTAAGATATTTTCGTCCTCCCTAGGCTTATTCTAATCCAATTAGGGTTTTTAACCAATCTTGTGCATCCAATAAGTGATTTTGTGTCATTGGTTGAACATTTAGGTCATTTTCGTCCTCCCTTGGCTTATTCTAATCCTATTAGGGTTTTTAACCAATCTTGTGCATCCAATAAGTGATTTTGTGTCATTGGTTGAACATTTAGGTCATTTTTCCTCCTCCCTAGGCTTATTCTAATCCAATTATGGTTTTTGACAAATCTTGTGCATCCAATAAGTGATTTTGTGTCATTGGTTGAACATTTAGGACATTTTCGTCCTCCCCTTGCTTATTCTAATCCAATTAGGGTTTTTAACCAATCTTGTGCATCCAAAAAGTGGGTTTGTACCATTCGTTGAACATTTAGGTCATTTTCCTCCTCCCTAGTCTTATTCTAATCCAATTAGGGTTTTTAACCAATCTTGTGCATCCAATAAGTGATTTTGTGTCATTGGTTGAACATTTAGGTCATTTTCGTCCTCCCTTGGCTTATTCTAATCCGATTAGGGTTTTTAACCAATCTTGTGCATCCAATAAGTGATTTTGTGTCATTGGTTGAACATTTAGGTCATTTTCGTCATCCTTCGACTTATTCTAATCCAATTAGGGTTTTTAACCAATCTTGTGCATCCAATATGTGATTTTGTGTCATTGGTTGAACATTTAGGTCATTTTCGTCCTCCCTAGGCTTATTCTAATCCAATTAGGGTTTTTAACAAAACTTGTGCATCCAATATGTGATTT
Organism: Cicer yamashitae; assembly: GCA_037974755.1. NCBI lineage: Eukaryota > Viridiplantae > Streptophyta > Magnoliopsida > Fabales > Fabaceae > Cicer > Cicer yamashitae. The sequence continues at coordinate 32,715,334 of JBBPBQ010020321.1, forward strand.
TGTGTCATTGGTTGAACATTTAGGTCATTTTCGTCCTCCCTAGGCTTATTCTAATCCAATTAGGGTTTTTAACCAATCTTGTGCATCCAATATGTGATTTTGTGTCATTGGTTGAACATTTAGGTCATATTCGTCCTCCTTAGGCTTATTCTAATCCAATTAGGGTTTTTAACCAATCTTGTGCATCCAATATGTGATTTTGTGTCATTGGTTGAACATTTAGGTCATTTTCGTCCTCCCTAGGCTTATTCTAATCCAATTAGGGTTTTTAACCAACCTTGTGCATCCAATATGTGATTTTGTGTCATTGGTTGAACATTTTTGTCATTTTCGTCCTCCCTAGGCTTATTCTAATCCAATTAGGGTTTTTAACCAATCTTGTGCATCCAATATGTGATTTTGTGTCATTTTGTGTCATTGGTTGAACATTTAGGTCATTTTCGTCCTCCCTAGGCTTATTCTAATCCAATTAGGGTTTTTAACCAATCTTGTGCATTTAATATGTGATTTTGTGTCATTGGTTGAACATTTAGGTCATTTTCGTCCTCCCTAGGCTTATTCTAATCCAATTAGGGTTTTTAACAAATCCTTATGCATCCAATAATTGATTTTTTGTCATTGGTTGAACATTTAGGTCATTTTCGTCATCCTTCGACTTATTCTAATCCAATTAGGGTTTTTAACCAATCTTGTGCATCCAATAAGTGTATTTGTGTCATTGGTTGAACATTTAGGTCATTTTCGTCCTCCCTAGGCTTATTCTATTCCAATTAGGATTTTTAACCAAGCTTGTGCATCCAATAAGTGCGTTTGTCTCATTGGTTGAACATTTAGGTCATTTTCGTCATCCTTCGACTTATTTTAATCCAATTAGGGTTTTTAACCAATCTTGTATTTCCATTAAGTGCGTTTGTGTCATTGGTTTAACATTTAGGTCATTTACGTCCTTTCTAGGATTATTCTAATCCAATTAGGGTCTTTAATCAATCTTATGCAACCAATAAGTGCGTTTGTGTCATTGGTTGAGTATTTAGGTCATTTTCGTCCTACCTAGGCTTATTCTAATCAAATTATGGTTTTTAATCAATCTTGTGCATCTAATTAGTGATTTTGTGTCATCGGTTGAACATTCAGGATATTTTCGTCCTCCCTAGGCTTATTCTAATCCAATTAGGGTTTTTAACCAATCTTGTGCATCCAATAAGTGATTTTGTGTCATTGGTTGAACATGTAGGTCATTTTCGTCCTCCCTTGGCTTATTCTAATCCTGTTAGGGTTTTTAACCAATCTTGTGCATCCAATAACTTATTTTGTGTCATTGGTTTAACGTTTAGGTCATTTTCGTCCTACCTAGGCTTATTCTAATACAATTAGGGTTTTTAACCAATCTTGTGCATTAAGTAAGTGATTTTGTGTCATTGGTTGATCATATAGGTCATTTTCGTCCTCCCTAGGCTTATTCGAATCCAATTAGGGGTTTTAACCAATCTTGTGCGTCCAATAATTGATTTTGTGTCATTGGTTGAAGATTTAGGTCATTTTTGTCTTCCTTCGACTTATTCTAATCCAATTAGGGTTTTTAACCAATCTTGTGTATCCAATAAGTGTTTTTCTGTCATTGGTTTAACGTTTAAGTCATTTTCGTCCACCCTAGGCTTATTTTAATCAAATTAGGGTTTTTAACCAAGCTTGTGCATCCAATAAGTGCGTTTGTGTCATTGGTTGAACATTTAGGTCATTTTTGTCATCCTTCGACTTATTTTAATCCAATTAGGGTTTTTAACCAATCTTGTATTTCCAATAAGTGCGTTTGTGTCATTGGTTTAACATTTAGGTCATTTACGTCCTTTCTAGGATTATTCTAATCCAATTAGGGTCTTTAACCAATCTTATGCATCCAATAAGTGCGTTGGTGTCATTGGTTGAGTATTTAGGTCATTTTCGTCCTACCTAGGCTCATTCTAATCAAATTAGGGTTTTTAACCAATCTTGTGCATTCAATAAGTGATTTTGTGTCATTGGTTGAACATTTAGGTCATTTTCGTCATCCCTAGGCTTAATCCAAATCGAATAAGGGTTTTTAACCAATCTTGTGCATCCAATAATTGATTTTGTGTCATTGGTTGAACATTAAGGTCATTTTCGTCATCCTTCGACTTATTCTAATCCAATTAGGGTTTTTAACCAGTCTTGTGCATCCAATAAGCGATTTTGTGTCAGTGGTTGAACATTTAGGTCATTTTCGTCCTCCCTAGGCTTATTCCAATCCAATTAGGGTTTTTAACCAAGCTTGTGCATCCAATAAGTGATTTTGTGTCATCGGTTGAACATTTAGGATATTTTCGTCCTCCCTAGGCTTATTCTAATCCAATTAGGGTTTTTAACCAATCTTGTGCGTCCAATAATTGATTTTGTCTCATTGGTTGAACATTTAGGTCATTTTTGTCATCCTTTGACTTATTCTAATCCAATTAGGGTTTTTAACCAATCTTGTGGATCATATAAGTGATTTTCTGTCATTGGTTTAACGTTTAGGTCGTTTTCGTCCACCCTAGGCTTATTTTAATCAAATTAGGGTTTTTAACCAAGCTTGTGCATCCAATAAGTGCGTTTGTGTCATTGGTTGAACATTTAGGTCATTTTTGTCATCCTTCGACTTATTTTAATCCAATTAGGGTTTTTAACCAATCTTGTATTTCCAATAAGTGCGTTTGTGTCATTGGTTTAACATTTACGTCATTTACGTCCTTTCTAGGATTATTCTAATCCAATAAGGGTCTTTAACCAATCTTATGCATCCAATAAGTGCGTTGGTGTCATTGGTTGAGTATTTAGATCATTTTCGTCCTACCTATGCTTATTATAATCAAATTAGGGTTTTTAACCAATCTTGTGCATCCAATAAGTGATTTTGTGTCATCGGTTGAACATTTAGGATATTTTCGTCCTCCCTAGGCTTATTCTAATCCAATTAGGGTTTTTAACCAATCTTGTGCATCCAATAAGTGATTTTGTGTCATTGGTTGAACATGTAGGTCATTTTCGTCCTCCCTTGGCTTATTCTAATCCTATTAGGGTTTTTAACCAATCTTGTGCATCCAATAACTGATTTTGTGTCATTGGTTTAACGTTTAGGTCATTTTCGTCCTACCTAGGCTTATTCTAATACAATTAGGGTTTTTAACCAATCTTGTGCATTAAGTAAGTGATTTTGTGTCATCGGTTGATCATATAGGTCATTTTCGTCCTCCCTAGGCTTATTGTAATCCAATTAGGGTTTTTAACCAATCTTGTGCGTCCAATAATTGATTTTGTGTCATTGGTTGAACATTTAGGTCATTTTTGTCATCCTTTGACTTATTCTAATCCAATTAGGGTTTTTAACCAATCTTTTGGATCCAATAAGTGATTTTCTGTCATTGGTTTAACGTTTAGGTCATTTTCGTCCACCCTAGGCTTATTTTAATCAAATTAGGGTTTTTAACCAAGCTTGTGCATCCAATAAGTGCGTTTGTGTCATTGGTTGAACATTTAGGTCATTTTTGTCATCCTTCGACTTATTTTAATCCAATTAGGGTTTTTAACCAATCTTGTATTTCCAATAAGTGCGTTTGTGTCATTGGTTTAACATTTACGTCATTTACGTCCTTTCTAGGATTATTCTAATCCAATAAGGGTCTTTAACCAATCTTATGCATCCAATAAGTGCGTTGGTGTCATTGGTTGAGTATTTAGATCATTTTCGTCCTACCTATGCTTATTATAATCAAATTAGGGTTTTTAACCAATCTTGTGCATCCAATAAGTGATTTTGTGTCATCGGTTGAACATTTCGGATATTTTCGTCCTCAATAGGCTTATTCTAATCCAATTAGGGTTTTTAACCAATCTTGTGCATCCAATAAGTGATTTTGTGTCATTGGTTGAACATGTAGGTCATTTTCGTCCTCCCTTGGCTTATTCTAATCCTGTTAGGGTTTTTAACCAATCTTGTGCATCCAATAACTTATTTTGTGTCATTGGTTTAACGTTTAGGTCATTTTCGTCCTACCTAGGCTTATTCTAATACAATTAGGGTTTTTAACCAATCTTGTGCATTAAGTAAGTGATTTTGTGTCATTGGTTGATCATATAGGTCATTTTCGTCCTCCCTAGGCTTATTCGAATCCAATTTGGGGTTTTAACCAGTCTTGTGCGTCCAATAATTGATTTTGTGTCATTGGTTGAACATTTAGGTCATTTTTGTCTTCCTTCGACTTATTCTAATCCAATTAGGGTTTTTAACCAAGCTTGTGCATCCAATAAGTGCGTTTGTGTCATTGGTTGAACATTTAGGTCATTTTTGTCATCCTTCGACTTATTTTAATCCAATTAGGGTTTTTAACCAATCTTGTATTTCCAATAAGTGCGTTTGTGTCATTGGTTTAACATTTAGGTCATTTACGTCCTTTCTAGGATTATTCTAATCCAATTAGGGTCTTTAACCAATCTTATGCATCCAATAAGTGCGTTGGTGTCATTGGTTGAGTATTTAGGTCATTTTCGTCCTACCTATGCTTATTATAATCAAATTAGGGTTTTTAACCAATCTTGTGCATCCAATAAGTGATTTTGTGTCATCGGTTGAACATTTAGGATATTTTCGTCCTCCCTAGGCTTATTCTAATCCAATTAGGGTTTTTAACCAATCTTGTGCATCCAATAAGTGATTTTGTGTCATTGGTTGAACATGTAGGTCATTTTCGTCCTCCCTTGGCTTATTCTAATCCTATTAGGGTTTTTAACCAATCTTGTGCATCCAATAACTGATTTTGTGTCATTGGTTTAACGTTTAGGTCATTTTCGTCCTACCTAGGCTTATTCTAATACAATTAGGGTTTTTAACCAATCTTGTGCATTAAGTAAGTGATTTTGTGTCATCGGTTGATCATATAGGTCATTTTCGTCCTCCCTAGGCTTATTGTAATCCAATTAGGGTTTTTAACCAATCTTGTGCGTCCAATAATTGATTTTGTGTCATTGGTTGAACATTTAGGTCATTTTTGTCATCCTTTGACTTATTCTAATCCAATTAGGGTTTTTAACCAATCTTTTGGATCCAATAAGTGATTTTCTGTCATTGGTTTAACGTTTAGGTCATTTTCGTCCACCCTAGGCTTATTTTAATCAAATTAGGGTTTTTAACCAAGCTTGTGCATCCAATAAGTGCGTTTGTGTCATTGGTTGAACATTTAGGTCATTTTTGTCATCCTTCGACTTATTTTAATCCAATTAGGGTTTTTAACCAATCTTGTATTTCCAATAAGTGCGTTTGTGTCATTGGTTTAACATTTACGTCATTTACGTCCTTTCTAGGATTATTCTAATCCAATAAGGGTCTTTAACCAATCTTATGCATCCAATAAGTGCGTTGGTGTCATTGGTTGAGTATTTAGATCATTTTCGTCCTACCTATGCTTATTATAATCAAATTAGGGTTTTTAACCAATCTTGTGCATCCAATAAGTGATTTTGTGTCATCGGTTGAACATTTCGGATATTTTCGTCCTCAATAGGCTTATTCTAATCCAATTAGGGTTTTTAACCAATCTTGTGCATCCAATAAGTGATTTTGTGTCATTGGTTGAACATGTAGGTCATTTTCGTCCTCCCTTGGCTTATTCTAATCCTGTTAGGGTTTTTAACCAATCTTGTGCATCCAATAACTTATTTTGTGTCATTGGTTTAACGTTTAGGTCATTTTCGTCCTACCTAGGCTTATTCTAATACAATTAGGGTTTTTAACCAATCTTGTGCATTAAGTAAGTGATTTTGTGTCATTGGTTGATCATATAGGTCATTTTCGTCCTCCCTAGGCTTATTCGAATCCAATTTGGGGTTTTAACCAGTCTTGTGCGTCCAATAATTGATTTTGTGTCATTGGTTGAACATTTAGGTCATTTTTGTCTTCCTTCGACTTATTCTAATCCAATTAGGGTTTTTAACCAAGCTTGTGCATCCAATAAGTGCGTTTGTGTCATTGGTTGAACATTTAGGTCATTTTTGTCATCCTTCGACTTATTTTAATCCAATTAGGGTTTTTAACCAATCTTGTATTTCCAATAAGTGCGTTTGTGTCATTGGTTTAACATTTAGGTCATTTACGTCCTTTCTAGGATTATTCTAATCCAATTAGGGTCTTTAACCAATCTTATGCATCCAATAAGTGCGTTGGTGTCATTGGTTGAGTATTTAGGTCATTTTCGTCCTACCTATGCTTATTATAATCAAATTAGGGTTTTTAACCAATCTTGTGCATCCAATAAGTGATTTTGTGTCATCGGTTGAACATTTAGGATATTTTCGTCCTCCCTAGGCTTATTCTAATCCAATTAGGGTTTTTAACCAATCTTGTGCATCCAATAAGTGATTTTGTGTCATTGGTTGAACATGTAGGTCATTTTCGTCCTCCCTTGGCTTATTCTAATCCTATTAGGGTTTTTAACCAATCTTGTGCATCCAATAACTGATTTTGTGTCATTGGTTTAACGTTTAGGTCATTTTCGTCCTACCTAGGCTTATTCTAATACAATTAGGGTTTTTAACCAATCTTGTGCATTAAGTAAGTGATTTTGTGTCATTGGTTGATCATATAGGTCATTTTCGTCCTCCCTAGGCTTATTCGAATCCAATTACGGGTTTTAACCAATCTTGTGCGTCCAATAATTGATTTTGTGTCATTGGTTGAAGATTTAGGTCATTTTTGTCTTCCTTCGACTTATTCTAATCCAATTAGGGTTTTTAACCAATCTTGTGTATCCAATAAGTGTTTTTCTTTCATTGGTTTGACGTTTAAGTCATTTTCGTCCACCCTAGGCTTATTTTAATCAAATTAGGGTTTTTAACCAAGCTTGTGCATCCAATAAGTGCGTTTGTGTCATTGGTTGAACATTTAGGTCATTTTTGTCATCCTTCGACTTATTTTAATCCAGTTAGGGTTTTTAACCAATCTTGTATTTCCAATAAGTGCGTTTGTGTCATTGGTTTAACATTTAGGTCATTTACGTCCTTTCTAGGATTATTCTAATCCAATTAGGGTCTTTAACCAATCTTATGCATCCAATAAGTGCGTTGGTGTCATTGGTTGAGTATTTAGGTCATTTTCGTCCTACCTATGCTTATTATAATCAAATTAGAGTTTTTAACAATTCTTGTGCATCCAATAAGTGATTTTGTGTCATCGGTTGAACATTTAGGATATTTTCATCCTCCCTAGGCTTATTCTAATCCAATTAGGGTTTTTAACCACTCTTGTGCATCCAATAAGTGATTTTGTGTCATTGGTTGAACATTTAGGTCATTTTCGTCCTCCCTTGGCTTATTCTAATCCTATTAGGGTTTTTAACCAATCTTGTGCATCCAATAACTGATTTTGTGTCATTGGTTTAACGTTTAGGTCATTTTCGTCCTCCCTAGGCTCATTCTAATCAAATTAGGGTTTTTAACCAATCTTGTGCATTCAATAAGTGATTTTGTGTCATTGGTTGAACATTTAGGTCATTTTCGTCATCCCTAGGCTTAATCCAATCAAATAAGGGTTTTTAACCAATCTTGTGCATCCAATAATTGATTTTGTGTCATTGGTTGAACATTAAGGTCATTTTCGTCATCCTTCGACTTATTCTAATCCAATTAGGGTTTTTAACCAGTCTTGTGCATCCAATAAGCGATTTTGTGTCAGTGGTTGAACATTTAGGTCATTTTCGTCCTCCCTAGGCTTATTCCAATCCAATTAGGGTTTTTAACAAAGCTTGTGCATCCAATAAGTGATTTTGTGTCATCGGTTGAACATTTAGGATATTTTCATCCTCCCTAGGCTTATTCTAATCCAATTAGGGTTTTTAACCAATCTTGTGCATCCAATAAGTGATTTTGTGTCATTTGTTGAACATTTAGGTCATTTTCGTCCTCCCTTGGCTTATTCTAATCCTATTAGTGTTTTTAACCAATCTTTTGCATCCAATAAGTGTGTTTGTGTGTCATTGGTTTAACGTTTGGGTCATTTTCGTCCTCCCTAAGCTTATTCTAATCCAATTAGGGTTTTTAACCAATCTTGTGCATTTAATATGCGATTTTGTGTCATTGGTTGAACATTTAGGTCATTTTCGTCCTCCCTAGGCTTATTCTAATCCAATTAGGGTTTTTAACCAATCCTTATGCATCCAATAATTGATTTTTTGTCATTGGTTGAACATTTAGGTCATTTTCGTCATCCTTCGACTTATTCTAATCCAATTAGGGTTTTTAACCAATCTTGTGCATCCAATAAGTGTATTTGTGTCATTCGTTGAACATTTAGGTCATTTTCGTCCTCCCAAGGCTTATTCTAATCCAATTAGGGTTTTTAACCAATCTTGTGCATCCGATAATTGATTTTGTGTCATGTGTTCAACATTTAGGTCATTTTCGTCATCCTTCGACTTATTCTAATCCAATTAGGGTTTTGAATCAATCTTTTGCATCCGATAAGTGTGTTTGTGTCATTGGTTTAACATTTAGGTAATTTTCGTCCTCCCTAGTCTTATTCTAATCCTATTAGGGTTTTTAACCAATGCTTATGCATCCAATAATTGATTTTGTGTCATTGGTTGAACATTTAGGTCATTTTCGTCATCCTTCGACTTATTCTAATCCAATTAGGGTTTTTAACCAATCTTGTGCATCCAATTAGTTATTTTGTGTCATTGGTTAAACATTTACGACATTTTCGTCCTCCCTAGGCTTATTCAAATCCAATTAGAATTTTAAACCAAGCTTGTGCATCCAATAAGTGCGTTTGTGTCATTGGTTGAACATTTAGGTCATTTTCGTCATCCTTCGACTTATTCTAATCCAATTAGGGTTTTTAACCAATCTTGTATTTCCTATAACTGCGTTTGTGTTATTGGTTTAACATTTAGGTCATTTATGTCCTTTCTAGGCTTATTCTAATCCAATTAGGGTTTTTAACCAATCTTGTGCATCCAGTAAGTGGGTTTGTGTCATTGGTTGAGTATTTAGTTCATTTTCGTCCTCCCTAGGCTTATTCTAATCAAATTAGGGTTTTTAACATATCTTGTGCATCCAATAATTGATTTTGTGTCATCGGTTGAACATTTTGGATATTTTCGTCCTCCCTAGGCTTATTCTAATCCAATTAGGGTTTTTAACCAATCTTGTGCATCCAATAAGTGATTTTGTGTCATTGGTTGAACATTTAGGTCATTTTCGTCCTCCCTTGGCTTATTATAATCCTATTAGGGTTTTTAACCAATCTTGTGCATCCAATAACTGATTTTGTGTCATTGGTTTAACGTTTAGGTCATTTTCGTCCTACCTAGGGTTGTTCTAATACAATTAGGGTTTTTAACCAATCTTGTGCATTAAGTAAGTGATTTTGTGTCATTGGTTGATCATATAGGTCATTTTCGTCCTCCCTAGGCTTATTCGAATCCAATTTGGGGTTTTAACCAGTCTTGTGCGTCCAATAATTGATTTTGTGTCATTGGTTGAACATTTAGGTCATTTTTGTCTTCCTTCGACTTATTCTAATCCAATTAGGGTTTTTAACCAAGCTTGTGCATCCAATAAGTGCGTTTGTGTCATTGGTTGAACATTTAGGTCATTTTTGTCATCCTTCGACTTATTTTAATCCAATTAGGGTTTTTAACCAATCTTGTATTTCCAATAAGTGCGTTTGTGTCATTGGTTTAACATTTAGGTCATTTACGTCCTTTCTAGGATTATTCTAATCCAATTAGGGTCTTTAACCAATCTTATGCATCCAATAAGTGCGTTGGTGTCATTGGTTGAGTATTTAGGTCATTTTCGTCCTACCTATGCTTATTATAATCAAATTAGGGTTTTTAACCAATCTTGTGCATCCAATAAGTGATTTTGTGTCATCGGTTGAACATTTAGGATATTTTCGTCCTCCCTAGGCTTATTCTAATCCAATTAGGGTTTTTAACCAATCTTGTGCATCCAATAAGTGATTTTGTGTCATTGGTTGAACATGTAGGTCATTTTCGTCCTCCCTTGGCTTATTCTAATCCTATTAGGGTTTTTAACCAATCTTGTGCATCCAATAACTGATTTTGTGTCATTGGTTTAACGTTTAGGTCATTTTCGTCCTACCTAGGCTTATTCTAATACAATTAGGGTTTTTAACCAATCTTGTGCATTAAGTAAGTGATTTTGTGTCATCGGTTGATCATATAGGTCATTTTCGTCCTCCCTAGGCTTATTGTAATCCAATTAGGGTTTTTAACCAATCTTGTGCGTCCAATAATTGATTTTGTGTCATTGGTTGAACATTTAGGTCATTTTTGTCATCCTTTGACTTATTCTAATCCAATTAGGGTTTTTAACCAATCTTTTGGATCCAATAAGTGATTTTCTGTCATTGGTTTAACGTTTAGGTCATTTTCGTCCACCCTAGGCTTATTTTAATCAAATTAGGGTTTTTAACCAAGCTTGTGCATCCAATAAGTGCGTTTGTGTCATTGGTTGAACATTTAGGTCATTTTTGTCATCCTTCGACTTATTTTAATCCAATTAGGGTTTTTAACCAATCTTGTATTTCCAATAAGTGCGTTTGTGTCATTGGTTTAACATTTACGTCATTTACGTCCTTTCTAGGATTATTCTAATCCAATAAGGGTCTTTAACCAATCTTATGCATCCAATAAGTGCGTTGGTGTCATTGGTTGAGTATTTAGATCATTTTCGTCCTACCTATGCTTATTATAATCAAATTAGGGTTTTTAACCAATCTTGTGCATCCAATAAGTGATTTTGTGTCATCGGTTGAACATTT
>JBBPBQ010020321.1:32726180-32762174 GCA_037974755.1 Cicer yamashitae
TTCTAATACAATTAGGGTTTTTAACCAATCTTGTGCATTAAGTAAGTGATTTTGTGTCATTGGTTGATCATATAGGTCATTTTCGTCCTCCCTAGGCTTATTCGAATCCAATTTGGGGTTTTAACCAGTCTTGTGCGTTCAATAATTGATTTTGTGTCATTGGTTGAACATTTAGGTCATTTTTGTCTTCCTTCGACTTATTCTAATCCAATTAGGGTTTTTAACCAAGCTTGTGCATCCAATAAGTGCGTTTGTGTCATTGGTTGAACATTTAGGTCATTTTTGTCATCCTTCGACTTATTTTAATCCAATTAGGGTTTTTAACCAATCTTGTATTTCCAATAAGTGCGTTTGTGTCATTGGTTTAACATTTAGGTCATTTACGTCCTTTCTAGGATTATTCTAATCCAATTAGGGTCTTTAACCAATCTTATGCATCCAATAAGTGCGTTGGTGTCATTGGTTGAGTATTTAGGTCATTTTCGTCCTACCTATGCTTATTATAATCAAATTAGGGTTTTTAACCAATCTTGTGCATCCAATAAGTGATTTTGTGTCATCGGTTGAACATTTAGGATATTTTCGTCCTCCCTAGGCTTATTCTAATCCAATTAGGGTTTTTAACGAATCTTGTGCATCCAATAAGTGATTTTGTGTCATTGGTTGAACATTTAGGTCATTTTCGTCATCCCTAGGCTTAATCCAATCGAATTAGGGTTTTTAACCAATCTTGTGCATCCAATAATTGATTTTGTGACATTGGTTGAACATTAAGGTCATTTTCGTCATCCTTCGACTTATTCTAATCCAATTAGGGTTTTTAACCAGTCTTGTGCATCCAATAAGTGATTTTGTGTCAGTGGTTGAACATTTAGGTCATTGTCGTCTTCCCTAGTCTTATTCCAATCCAATTAGGGTTTTTAACCAAGCTTGTGCATCCAATAAGTGATTTTCTGTCATTGGTTTAATGTTTAGGTCGTTTTCGTCCACCCTAGGCTTATTTTAATCAAATTAGGGTTTTTAACCAAGCTTGTGAATCCAATAAGTGCGTTTGTGTCATTGGTTGAACATTTAGGTCATTTTTGTCATCCTTCGACTTATTTTAATCCAATTAGGGTTTTTAACCAATCTTGTATTTCCAATAAGTGCGTTTGTGTCATTGGTTTAACATTTACGTCATTTACGTCCTTTCTAGGATTATTCTAATCCAATAAGGGTCTTTAACCAATCTTATGCATCCAATAAGTGCGTTGGTGTCATTGGTTGAGTATTTAGATCATTTTCGTCCTACCTATGCTTATTATAATCAAATTAGGGTTTTTAACCAATCTTGTGCATCCAATAAGTGATTTTGTGTCATCGGTTGAACATTTCGGATATTTTCGTCCTCAATAGGCTTATTCTAATCCAATTAGGGTTTTTAACCAATCTTGTGCATCCAATAAGTGATTTTGTGTCATTGGTTGAACATGTAGGTCATTTTCGTCCTCCCTTGGCTTATTCTAATCCTGTTAGGGTTTTTAACCAATCTTGTGCATCCAATAACTTATTTTGTGTCATTGGTTTAACGTTTAGGTCATTTTCGTCCTACCTAGGCTTATTCTAATACAATTAGGGTTTTTAACCAATCTTGTGCATTAAGTAAGTGATTTTGTGTCATTGGTTGATCATATAGGTCATTTTCGTCCTCCCTAGGCTTATTCGAATCCAATTTGGGGTTTTAACCAGTCTTGTGCGTCCAATAATTGATTTTGTGTCATTGGTTGAACATTTAGGTCATTTTTGTCTTCCTTCGACTTATTCTAATCCAATTAGGGTTTTTAACCAAGCTTGTGCATCCAATAAGTGCGTTTGTGTCATTGGTTGAACATTTAGGTCATTTTTGTCATCCTTCGACTTATTTTAATCCAATTAGGGTTTTTAACCAATCTTGTATTTCCAATAAGTGCGTTTGTGTCATTGGTTTAACATTTAGGTCATTTACGTCCTTTCTAGGATTATTCTAATCCAATTAGGGTCTTTAACCAATCTTATGCATCCAATAAGTGCGTTGGTGTCATTGGTTGAGTATTTAGGTCATTTTCGTCCTACCTATGCTTATTATAATCAAATTAGGGTTTTTAACCAATCTTGTGCATCCAATAAGTGATTTTGTGTCATCGGTTGAACATTTAGGATATTTTCGTCCTCCCTAGGCTTATTCTAATCCAATTAGGGTTTTTAACCACTCTTGTGCATCCAATAAGTGATTTTGTGTCATTGGTTGAACATTTAGGTCATTTTCGTCCTCCCTTGGCTTATTCTAATCCTATTAGGGTTTTTAACCAATCTTGTGCATCCAATAACTGATTTTGTGTCATTGGTTTAACGTTTAGGTCATTTTCGTCCTCCCTAGGCTCATTCTAATCAAATTAGGGTTTTTAACCAATCTTGTGCATTCAATAAGTGATTTTGTGTCATTGGTTGAACATTTAGGTCATTTTCGTCATCCCTAGGCTTAATCCAATCAAATAAGGGTTTTTAACCAATCTTGTGCATCCAATAATTGATTTTGTGTCATTGGTTGAACATTAAGGTCATTTTCGTCATCCTTCGACTTATTCTAATCCAATTAGGGTTTTTAACCAGTCTTGTGCATCCAATAAGCGATTTTGTGTCAGTGGTTGAACATTTAGGTCATTTTCGTCCTCCCTAGGCTTATTCCAATCCAATTAGGGTTTTTAACCAAGCTTGTGCATCCAATAAGTGATTTTGTGTCATCGGTTGAACATTTAGGATATTTTCATCCTCCCTAGGCTTATTCTAATCCAATTAGGGTTTTTAACCAATCTTGTGCATCCAATAAGTGATTTTGTGTCATTTGTTGAACATTTAGGTCATTTTCGTCCTCCTTTGGCTTATTCTAATCCTATTAGTGTTTTTAACCAATCTTTTGCATCCAATAAGTGTGTTTGTGTGTCATTGGCTTAACGTTTGGGTCATTTTCGTCCTCCCTAAGCTTATTCTAATCCAATTAGGGTTTTTAACCAATCTTGTGCATTTAATATGTGATTTTGTGTCATTGGTTGAACATTTAGGTCATTTTCGTCCTCCCTAGGCTTATTCTAATCCAATTAGGGTTTTTAACAAATCCTTATGCATCCAATAATTGATTTTTTGTCATTGGTTGAACATTTAGGTCATTTTCGTCATCCTTCGACTTATTCTAATCCAATTAGGGTTTTTAACCAATCTTGTGCATCCAATAAGTGTATTTGTGTCATTGGTTGAACATTTAGGTCATTTTCGTCCTCCCTAGGCTTATTCTATTCCAATTAGGATTTTTAACCAAGCTTGTGCATCCAATAAGTGCGTTTGTCTCATTGGTTGAACATTTAGGTCATTTTCGTCATCCTTCGACTTATTTTAATCCAATTAGGGTTTTTAACCAATCTTGTATTTCCATTAAGTGCGTTTGTGTCATTGGTTTAACATTTAGGTCATTTACGTCCTTTCTAGGATTATTCTAATCCAATTAGGGTCTTTAATCAATCTTATGCAACCAATAAGTGCGTTTGTGTCATTGGTTGAGTATTTAGGTCATTTTCGTCCTACCTAGGCTTATTCTAATCAAATTATGGTTTTTAATCAATCTTGTGCATCTAATTAGTGATTTTGTGTCATCGGTTGAACATTCAGGATATTTTCGTCCTCCCTAGGCTTATTCTAATCCAATTAGGGTTTTTAACCAATCTTGTGCATCCAATAAGTGATTTTGTGTCATTGGTTGAACATGTAGGTCATTTTCGTCCTCCCTTGGCTTATTCTAATCCTGTTAGGGTTTTTAACCAATCTTGTGCATCCAATAACTTATTTTGTGTCATTGGTTTAACGTTTAGGTCATTTTCGTCCTACCTAGGCTTATTCTAATACAATTAGGGTTTTTAACCAATCTTGTGCATTAAGTAAGTGATTTTGTGTCATTGGTTGATCATATAGGTCATTTTCGTCCTCCCTAGGCTTATTCGAATCCAATTAGGGGTTTTAACCAATCTTGTGCGTCCAATAATTGATTTTGTGTCATTGGTTGAAGATTTAGGTCATTTTTGTCTTCCTTCGACTTATTCTAATCCAATTAGGGTTTTTAACCAATCTTGTGTATCCAATAAGTGTTTTTCTGTCATTGGTTTAACGTTTAAGTCATTTTCGTCCACCCTAGGCTTATTTTAATCAAATTAGGGTTTTTAACCAAGCTTGTGCATCCAATAAGTGCGTTTGTGTCATTGGTTGAACATTTAGGTCATTTTTGTCATCCTTCGACTTATTTTAATCCAATTAGGGTTTTTAACCAATCTTGTATTTCCAATAAGTGCGTTTGTGTCATTGGTTTAACATTTAGGTCATTTACGTCCTTTCTAGGATTATTCTAATCCAATTAGGGTCTTTAACCAATCTTATGCATCCAATAAGTGCGTTGGTGTCATTGGTTGAGTATTTAGGTCATTTTCGTCCTACCTATGCTTATTATAATCAAATTAGGGTTTTTAACCAATCTTGTGCATCCAATAAGTGATTTTGTGTCATCGGTTGAACATTTAGGATATTTTCGTCCTCCCTAGGCTTATTCTAATCCAATTAGGGTTTTTAACGAATCTTGTGCATCCAATAAGTGATTTTGTGTCATTGGTTGAACATTTAGGTCATTTTCGTCATCCCTAGGCTTAATCCAATCGAATTAGGGTTTTTAACCAATCTTGTGCATCCAATAATTGATTTTGTGTCATTGGTTGAACATTAAGGTCATTTTCGTCATCCTTCGACTTATTCTAATCCAATTAGGGTTTTTAACCAGTCTTGTGCATCCAATAAGTGATTTTGTGTCAGTGGTTGAACATTTAGGTCATTTTCGTCTTCCCTAGTCTTATTCCAATCCAATTAGGGTTTTTAACCAAGCTTGTGCATCCAATAAGTGATTTTCTGTCATTGGTTTAATGTTTAGGTCGTTTTCGTCCACCCTAGGCTTATTTTAATCAAATTAGGGTTTTTAACCAAGCTTGTGCATCCAATAAGTGCGTTTGTGTCATTGGTTGAACATTTAGGTCATTTTTGTCATCCTTCGACTTATTTTAATCCAATTAGGGTTTTTAACCAATCTTGTATTTCCAATAAGTGCGTTTGTGTCATTGGTTTAACATTTACGTCATTTACGTCCTTTCTAGGATTATTCTAATCCAATAAGGGTCTTTAACCAATCTTATGCATCCAATAAGTGCGTTGGTGTCATTGGTTGAGTATTTAGATCATTTTCGTCCTACCTATGCTTATTATAATCAAATTAGGGTTTTTAACCAATCTTGTGCATCCAATAAGTGATTTTGTGTCATCGGTTGAACATTTCGGATATTTTCGTCCTCCCTAGGCTTATTCTAATCCAATTAGGGTTTTTAACCAATCTTGTGCATCCAATAAGTGATTTTGTGTCATTGGTTGAACATGTAGGTCATTTTCGTCCTCCCTTGGCTTATTCTAATCCTGTTAGGGTTTTTAACCAATCTTGTGCATCCAATAACTTATTTTGTGTCATTGGTTTAACGTTTAGGTCATTTTCGTCCTACCTAGGCTTATTCTAATACAATTAGGGTTTTTAACCAATCTTGTGCATTAAGTAAGTGATTTTGTGTCATTGGTTGATCATATAGGTCATTTTCGTCCTCTCTAGGCTTATTCGAATCCAATTAGGGGTTTTAACCAATCTTGTGCGTCCAATAATTGATTTTGTGTCATTGGTTGAAGATTTAGGTCATTTTTGTCTTCCTTCGACTTATTCTAATCCAATTAGGGTTTTTAACCAATCTTGTGTATCCAATAAGTGTTTTTCTGTCATTGGTTTAACGTTTAAGTCATTTTCGTCCACCCTAGGCTTATTTTAATCAAATTAGGGTTTTTAACCAAGCTTGTGCATCCAATAAGTGCGTTTGTGTCATTGGTTGAACATTTAGGTCATTTTTGTCATCCTTCGACTTATTTTAATCCAATTAGGGTTTTTAACCAATCTTGTATTTCCAATAAGTGCGTTTGTGTCATTGGTTTAACATTTAGGTCATTTACGTCCTTTCTAGGATTATTCTAATCCAATTAGGGTCTTTAACCAATCTTATGCATCCAATAAGTGCGTTGGTGTCATTGGTTGAGTATTTAGGTCATTTTCGTCCTACCTATGCTTATTATAATCAAATTAGGGTTTTTAACCAATCTTGTGCATCCAATAAGTGATTTTGTGTCATCGGTTGAACATTTAGGATATTTTCGTCCTCCCTAGGCTTATTCTAATCCAATTAGGGTTTTTAACCACTCTTGTGCATCCAATAAGTGATTTTGTGTCATTGGTTGAACATTTAGGTCATTTTCGTCCTCCCTTGGCTTATTCTAATCCTATTAGGGTTTTTAACCAATCTTGTGCATCCAATAACTGATTTTGTGTCATTGGTTTAACATTTAGGTCATTTTCGTCCTCCCTAGGCTCATTCTAATCAAATTAGGGTTTTTAACCAATCTTGTGCATTCAATAAGTGATTTTGTGTCATTTGTTGAACATTTAGGTCATTTTCGTCATCCCTAGGCTTAATCCAAATCGAATAAGGGTTTTTAACCAATCTTGTGCATCCAATAATTGATTTTGTGTCATTGGTTGAACATTAAGGTCATTTTCGTCATCCTTCGACTTATTCTAATCCAATTAGGGTTTTTAACCAGTCTTGTGCATCCAATAAGCGATTTTGTGTCAGTGGTTGAACATTTAGGTCATTTTCGTCCTCCCTAGGCTTATTCCAATCCAATTAGGGTTTTTAACCAAGCTTGTGCATCCAATAAGTGATTTTGTGTCATCGGTTGAACATTTAGGATATTTTCATCCTCCCTAGGCTTATTCTAATCCAATTAGGGTTTTTAACCAATCTTGTGCATCCAATAAGTGATTTTGTGTCATTTGTTGAACATTTAGGTCATTTTCGTCCTCCCTTGGCTTATTCTAATCCTATTAGTGTTTTTAACCAATCTTTTGCATCCAATAAGTGTGTTTGTGTGTCATTGGTTTAACGTTTGGGTCATTTTCGTCCTCCCTAAGCTTATTCTAATCAAATTAGGGTTTTTAACCAATCTTGTGCATTTAATATGTGATTTTGTGTCATTGGTTGAACATTTAGGTCATTTTCGTCCTCCCTAGGCTTATTCTAATCCAATTAGGGTTTTTAACAAATCCTTATGCATCCAATAATTGATTTTTTGTCATTGGTTGAACATTTAGGTCATTTTCGTCATCCTTCGACTTATTCTAATCCAATTAGGGTTTTTAACCAATCTTGTGCATCCAATAAGTGTATTTGTGTCATTGGTTGAACATTTAGGTCATTTTCGTCCTCCCTAGGCTTATTCTATTCCAATTAGGATTTTTAACCAAGCTTGTGCATCCAATAAGTGCGTTTGTCTCATTGGTTGAACATTTAGGTCATTTTCGTCATCCTTCGACTTATTTTAATCCAATTAGGGTTTTTAACCAATCTTGTATTTCCATTAAGTGCGTTTGTGTCATTGGTTTAACATTTAGGTCATTTACGTCCTTTCTAGGATGATTCTAATCCAATTAGGGTCTTTAATCAATCTTATGCAACCAATAAGTGCGTTTGTGTCATTGGTTGAGTATTTAGGTCATTTTCGTCCTACCTAGGCTTATTCTAATCAAATTATGGTTTTTAATCAATCTTGTGCATCTAATTAGTGATTTTGTGTCATCGGTTGAACATTTCGGATATTTTCGTCCTCCCTAGGCTTATTCTAATCCAATTAGGGTTTTTAACCAATCTTGTGCATCCAATAAGTGATTTTGTGTCATTGGTTGAACATGTAGGTCATTTTCGTCCTCCCTTGGCTTATTCTAATCCTGTTAGGGTTTTTAACCAATCTTGTGCATCCAATAACTTATTTTGTGTCATTGGTTTAACGTTTAGGTCATTTTCGTCCTACCTAGGCTTATTCTAATACAATTAGGGTTTTTAACCAATCTTGTGCATTAAGTAAGTGATTTTGTGTCATTGGTTGATCATATAGGTCATTTTCGTCCTCCCTAGGCTTATTCGAATCCAATTAGGGGTTTTAACCAATCTTGTGCGTCCAATAATTGATTTTGTGTCATTGGTTGAAGATTTAGGTCATTTTTGTCTTCCTTCGACTTATTCTAATCCAATTAGGGTTTTTAACCAATCTTGTGTATCCAATAAGTGTTTTTCTGTCATTGGTTTAACGTTTAAGTCATTTTCGTCCACCCTAGGCTTATTTTAATCAAATTAGGGTTTTTAACCAAGCTTGTGCATCCAATAAGTGCGTTTGTGTCATTGGTTGAACATTTAGGTCATTTTTGTCATCCTTCGACTTATTTTAATCCAATTAGGGTTTTTAACCAATCTTGTATTTCCAATAAGTGCGTTTGTGTCATTGGTTTAACATTTAGGTCATTTACGTCCTTTCTAGGATTATTCTAATCCAATTAGGGTCTTTAACCAATCTTATGCATCCAATAAGTGCGTTGGTGTCATTGGTTGAGTATTTAGGTCATTTTCGTCCTACCTATGCTTATTATAATCAAATTAGGGTTTTTAACCAATCTTGTGCATCCAATAAGTGATTTTGTGTCATCGGTTGAACATTTAGGATATTTTCGTCCTCCCTAGGCTTATTCTAATCCAATTAGGGTTTTTAACCAATCTTGTGCATCCAATAAGTGATTTTGTGTCATTTGTTGAACATTTAGGTCATTTTCGTCCTCCCTTGGCTTATTCTAATCCTATTAGTGTTTTTAACCAATCTTTTGCATCCAATAAGTGTGTTTGTGTGTCATTGGTTTAACGTTTGGGTCATTTTCGTCCTCCCTAAGCTTATTCTAATCCAATTAGGGTTTTTAACCAATCTTGTGCATTTAATATGCGATTTTGTGTCATTGGTTGAACATTTAGGTCATTTTCGTCCTCCCTAGGCTTATTCTAATCCAATTAGGGTTTTTAACCAATCCTTATGCATCCAATAATTGATTTTTTGTCATTGGTTGAACATTTAGGTCATTTTCGTCATCCTTCGACTTATTCTAATCCAATTAGGGTTTTTAACCAATCTTGTGCATCCAATAAGTGTATTTGTGTCATTGGTTGAACATTTAGGTCATTTTCGTCCTCCCTAGGCTTATTCTATTCCAATTAGGATTTTTAACCAAGCTTGTGCATCCAATAAGTGCGTTTGTCTCATTGGTTGAACATTTAGGTCATTTTCGTCATCCTTCGACTTATTTTAATCCAATTAGGGTTTTTAACCAATCTTGTATTTCCATTAAGTGCGTTTGTGTCATTGGTTTAACATTTAGGTCATTTACGTCCTTTCTAGGATGATTCTAATCCAATTAGGGTCTTTAATCAATCTTATGCAACCAATAAGTGCGTTTGTGTCATTGGTTGAGTATTTAGGTCATTTTCGTCCTACCTAGGCTTATTCTAATCAAATTATGGTTTTTAATCAATCTTGTGCATCTAATTAGTGATTTTGTGTCATCGGTTGAACATTTCGGATATTTTCGTCCTCCCTAGGCTTATTCTAATCCAATTAGGGTTTTTAACCAATCTTGTGCATCCAATAAGTGATTTTGTGTCATTGGTTGAACATGTAGGTCATTTTCGTCCTCCCTTGGCTTATTCTAATCCTGTTAGGGTTTTTAACCAATCTTGTGCATCCAATAACTTATTTTGTGTCATTGGTTTAACGTTTAGGTCATTTTCGTCCTACCTAGGCTTATTCTAATACAATTAGGGTTTTTAACCAATCTTGTGCATTAAGTAAGTTATTTTGTGTCATTGGTTGATCATATAGGTCATTTTCGTCCTCCCTAGGCTTATTCGAATCCAATTAGGGGTTTTAACCAATCTTGTGCGTCCAATAATTGATTTTGTGTCATTGGTTGAAGATTTAGGTCATTTTTGTCTTCCTTCGACTTATTCTAATCCAATTAGGGTTTTTAACCAATCTTGTGTATCCAATAAGTGTTTTTCTGTCATTGGTTTAACGTTTAAGTCATTTTCGTCCACCCTAGGCTTATTTTAATCAAATTAGGGTTTTTAACCAAGCTTGTGCATCCAATAAGTGCGTTTGTGTCATTGGTTGAACATTTAGGTCATTTTTGTCATCCTTCGACTTATTTTAATCCAATTAGGGTTTTTAACCAATCTTGTATTTCCAATAAGTGCGTTTGTGTCATTGGTTTAACATTTAGGTCATTTACGTCCTTTCTAGGATTATTCTAATCCAATTAGGGTCTTTAACCAATCTTATGCATCCAATAAGTGCGTTGGTGTCATTGGTTGAGTATTTAGGTCATTTTCGTCCTACCTATGCTTATTATAATCAAATTAGGGTTTTTAACCAATCTTGTGCATCCAATAAGTGATTTTGTGTCATCGGTTGAACATTTAGGATATTTTCGTCCTCCCTAGGCTTATTCTAATCCAATTAGGGTTTTTAACCACTCTTGTGCATCCAATAAGTGATTTTGTGTCATTGGTTGAACATTTAGGTCATTTTCGTCCTCCCTTGGCTTATTCTAATCCTATTAGGGTTTTTAACCAATCTTGTGCATCCAATAACTGATTTTGTGTCATTGGTTTAACGTTTAGGTCATTTTCGTACTCCCTAGGCTCATTCTAATCAAATTAGGGTTTTTAACCAATCTTGTGCATTCAATAAGTGATTTTGTGTCATTGGTTGAACATTTAGGTCATTTTCGTCTTCCCTAGGCTTAATCCAAATCGAATAAGGGTTTTTAACCAATCTTGTGCATCCAATAATTGATTTTGTGTCATTGGTTGAACATTAAGGTCATTTTCGTCATCCTTCGACTTATTCTAATCCAATTAGGGTTTTTAACCAGTCTTGTGCATCCAATAAGCGATTTTGTGTCAGTGGTTGAACATTTAGGTCATTTTCGTCCTCCCTAGGCTTATTCCAATCCAATTAGGGTTTTTAACCAAGCTTGTGCATCCAATAAGTGATTTTGTGTCATCGGTTGAACATTTAGGATATTTTCATCCTCCCTAGGCTTATTCTAATCCAATTAGGGTTTTTAACCAATCTTGTGCATCCAATAAGTGATTTTGTGTCATTTGTTGAACATTTAGGTCATTTTCGTCCTCCCTTGGCTTATTCTAATCCTATTAGTGTTTTTAACCAATCTTTTGCATCCAATAAGTGTGTTTGTGTGTCATTGGTTTAACGTTTGGGTCATTTTCGTCCTCCCTAAGCTTATTCTAATCCAATTAGGGTTTTTAACCAATCTTGTGCATTTAATATGCGATTTTGTGTCATTGGTTGAACATTTAGGTCATTTTCGTCCTCCCTAGGCTTATTCTAATCCAATTAGGGTTTTTAACCAATCCTTATGCATCCAATAATTGATTTTTTGTCATTGGTTGAACATTTAGGTCATTTTCGTCATCCTTCGACTTATTCTAATCCAATTAGGGTTTTTAACCAATCTTGTGCATCCAATAAGTGTATTTGTGTCATTGGTTGAACATTTAGGTCATTTTCGTCCTCCCTAGGCTTATTCTATTCCAATTAGGATTTTTAACCAAGCTTGTGCATCCAATAAGTGCGTTTGTCTCATTGGTTGAACATTTAGGTCATTTTCGTCATCCTTCGACTTATTTTAATCCAATTAGGGTTTTTAACCAATCTTGTATTTCCATTAAGTGCGTTTGTGTCATTGGTTTAACATTTAGGTCATTTACGTCCTTTCTAGGATTATTCTAATCCAATTAGGGTCTTTAATCAATCTTATGCAACCAATAAGTGCGTTTGTGTCATTGGTTGAGTATTTAGGTCATTTTCGTCCTACCTAGGCTTATTCTAATCAAATTATGGTTTTTAATCAATCTTGTGCATCTAATTAGTGATTTTGTGTCATCGGTTGAACATTCAGGATATTTTCGTCCTCCCTAGGCTTATTCTAATCCAATTAGGGTTTTTAACCAATCTTGTGCATCCAATAAGTGATTTTGTGTCATTGGTTGAACATGTAGGTCATTTTCGTCCTCCCTTGGCTTATTCTAATCCTGTTAGGGTTTTTAACCAATCTTGTGCATCCAATAACTTATTTTGTGTCATTGGTTTAACGTTTAGGTCATTTTCGTCCTACCTAGGCTTATTCTAATACAATTAGGGTTTTTAACCAATCTTGTGCATTAAGTAAGTGATTTTGTGTCATTGGTTGATCATATAGGTCATTTTCGTCCTCCCTAGGCTTATTCGAATCCAATTAGGGGTTTTAACCAATCTTGTGCGTCCAATAATTGATTTTGTGTCATTGGTTGAAGATTTAGGTCATTTTTGTCTTCCTTCGACTTATTCTAATCCAATTAGGGTTTTTAACCAATCTTGTGTATCCAATAAGTGTTTTTCTGTCATTGGTTTAACGTTTAAGTCATTTTCGTCCACCCTAGGCTTATTTTAATCAAATTAGGGTTTTTAACCAAGCTTGTGCATCCAATAAGTGCGTTTGTGTCATTGGTTGAACATTTAGGTCATTTTTGTCATCCTTCGACTTATTTTAATCCAATTAGGGTTTTTAACCAATCTTGTATTTCCAATAAGTGCGTTTGTGTCATTGGTTTAACATTTAGGTCATTTACGTCCTTTCTAGGATTATTCTAATCCAATTAGGGTCTTTAACCAATCTTATGCATCCAATAAGTGCGTTGGTGTCATTGGTTGAGTATTTAGGTCATTTTCGTCCTACCTATGCTTATTATAATCAAATTAGGGTTTTTAACCAATCTTGTGCATCCAATAAGTGATTTTGTGTCATCGGTTGAACATTTAGGATATTTTCGTCCTCCCTAGGCTTATTCTAATCCAATTAGGGTTTTTAACGAATCTTGTGCATCCAATAAGTGATTTTGTGTCATTGGTTGAACATTTAGGTCATTTTCGTCATCCCTAGGCTTAATCCAATCGAATTAGGGTTTTTAACCAATCTTGTGCATCCAATAATTGATTTTGTGTCATTGGTTGAACATTAAGGTCATTTTCGTCATCCTTCGACTTATTCTAATCCAATTAGGGTTTTTAACCAGTCTTGTGCATCCAATAAGTGATTTTGTGTCAGTGGTTGAACATTTAGGTCATTTTCGTCTTCCCTAGTCTTATTCCAATCCAATTAGGGTTTTTAACCAAGCTTGTGCATCCAATAAGTGATTTTCTGTCATTGGTTTAATGTTTAGGTCGTTTTCGTCCACCCTAGGCTTATTTTAATCAAATTAGGGTTTTTAACCAAGCTTGTGCATCCAATAAGTGCGTTTGTGTCATTGGTTGAACATTTAGGTCATTTTTGTCATCCTTCGACTTATTTTAATCCAATTAGGGTTTTTAACCAATCTTGTATTTCCAATAAGTGCGTTTGTGTCATTGGTTTAACATTTACGTCATTTACGTCCTTTCTAGGATTATTCTAATCCAATAAGGGTCTTTAACCAATCTTATGCATCCAATAAGTGCGTTGGTGTCATTGGTTGAGTATTTAGATCATTTTCGTCCTACCTATGCTTATTATAATCAAATTAGGGTTTTTAACCAATCTTGTGCATCCAATAAGTGATTTTGTGTCATCGGTTGAACATTTCGGATATTTTCGTCCTCCCTAGGCTTATTCTAATCCAATTAGGGTTTTTAACCAATCTTGTGCATCCAATAAGTGATTTTGTGTCATTGGTTGAACATGTAGGTCATTTTCGTCCTCCCTTGGCTTATTCTAATCCTGTTAGGGTTTTTAACCAATCTTGTGCATCCAATAACTTATTTTGTGTCATTGGTTTAACGTTTAGGTCATTTTCGTCCTACCTAGGCTTATTCTAATACAATTAGGGTTTTTAACCAATCTTGTGCATTAAGTAAGTTATTTTGTGTCATTGGTTGATCATGTAGGTCATTTTCGTCCTCCCTAGGCTTATTCGAATCCAATTAGGGGTTTTAACCAATCTTGTGCGTCCAATAATTGATTTTGTGTCATTGGTTGAAGATTTAGGTCATTTTTGTCTTCCTTCGACTTATTCTAATCCAATTAGGGTTTTTAACCAATCTTGTGTATCCAATAAGTGTTTTTCTGTCATTGGTTTAACGTTTAAGTCATTTTCGTCCACCCTAGGCTTATTTTAATCAAATTAGGGTTTTTAACCAAGCTTGTGCATCCAATAAGTGCGTTTGTGTCATTGGTTGAACATTTAGGTCATTTTTGTCATCCTTCGACTTATTTTAATCCAATTAGGGTTTTTAACCAATCTTGTATTTCCAATAAGTGCGTTTGTGTCATTGGTTTAACATTTAGGTCATTTACGTCCTTTCTAGGATTATTCTAATCCAATTAGGGTCTTTAACCAATCTTATGCATCCAATAAGTGCGTTGGTGTCATTGGTTGAGTATTTAGGTCATTTTCGTCCTACCTATGCTTATTATAATCAAATTAGGGTTTTTAACCAATCTTGTGCATCCAATAAGTGATTTTGTGTCATCGGTTGAACATTTAGGATATTTTCGTCCTCCCTAGGCTTATTCTAATCCAATTAGGGTTTTTAACCACTCTTGTGCATCCAATAAGTGATTTTGTGTCATTGGTTGAACATTTAGGTCATTTTCGTCCTCCCTTGGCTTATTCTAATCCTATTAGGGTTTTTAACCAATCTTGTGCATCCAATAACTGATTTTGTGTCATTGGTTTAACGTTTAGGTCATTTTCGTCCTCCCTAGGCTCATTCTAATCAAATTAGGGTTTTTAACCAATCTTGTGCATTCAATAAGTGATTTTGTGTCATTGGTTGAACATTTAGGTCATTTTCGTCATCCCTAGGCTTAATCCAAATCGAATAAGGGTTTTTAACCAATCTTGTGCATCCAATAATTGATTTTGTGTCATTGGTTGAACATTAAGGTCATTTTCGTCATCCTTCGACTTATTCTAATCCAATTAGGGTTTTTAACCAGTCTTGTGCATCCAATAAGTGATTTTGTGTCAGTGGTTGAACATTTAGGTCATTTTCGTCCTCCCTAGGCTTATTCCAATCCAATTAGGGTTTTTAACCAAGCTTGTGCATCCAATAAGTGATTTTGTGTCATCGGTTGAACATTTAGGATATTTTCATCCTCCCTAGGCTTATTCTAATCCAATTAGGGTTTTTAACCAATCTTGTGCATCCAATAAGTGATTTTGTGTCATTTGTTGAACATTTAGGTCATTTTCGTCCTCCCTTGGCTTATTCTAATCCTATTAGTGTTTTTAACCAATCTTTTGCATCCAATAAGTGTGTTTGTGTGTCATTGGTTTAACGTTTGGGTCATTTTCGTCCTCCCTAAGCTTATTCTAATCAAATTAGGGTTTTTAACCAATCTTGTGCATTTAATATGTGATTTTGTGTCATTGGTTGAACATTTAGGTCATTTTCGTCCTCCCTAGGCTTATTCTAATCCAATTAGGGTTTTTAACAAATCCTTATGCATCCAATAATTGATTTTTTGTCATTGGTTGAACATTTAGGTCATTTTCGTCATCCTTCGACTTATTCTAATCCAATTAGGGTTTTTAACCAATCTTGTGCATCCAATAAGTGTATTTGTGTCATTGGTTGAACATTTAGGTCATTTTCGTCCTCCCTAGGCTTATTCTATTCCAATTAGGATTTTTAACCAAGCTTGTGCATCCAATAAGTGCGTTTGTCTCATTGGTTGAACATTTAGGTCATTTTCGTCATCCTTCGACTTATTTTAATCCAATTAGGGTTTTTAACCAATCTTGTATTTCCATTAAGTGCGTTTGTGTCATTGGTTTAACATTTAGGTCATTTACGTCCTTTCTAGGATGATTCTAATCCAATTAGGGTCTTTAATCAATCTTATGCAACCAATAAGTGCGTTTGTGTCATTGGTTGAGTATTTAGGTCATTTTCGTCCTACCTAGGCTTATTCTAATCAAATTATGGTTTTTAATCAATCTTGTGCATCTAATTAGTGATTTTGTGTCATCGGTTGAACATTTCGGATATTTTCGTCCTCCCTAGGCTTATTCTAATCCAATTAGGGTTTTTAACCAATCTTGTGCATCCAATAAGTGATTTTGTGTCATTGGTTGAACATGTAGGTCATTTTCGTCCTCCCTTGGCTTATTCTAATCCTGTTAGGGTTTTTAACCAATCTTGTGCATCCAATAACTTATTTTGTGTCATTGGTTTAACGTTTAGGTCATTTTCGTCCTACCTAGGCTTATTCTAATACAATTAGGGTTTTTAACCAATCTTGTGCATTAAGTAAGTTATTTTGTGTCATTGGTTGATCATATAGGTCATTTTCGTCCTCCCTAGGCTTATTCGAATCCAATTAGGGGTTTTAACCAATCTTGTGCGTCCAATAATTGATTTTGTGTCATTGGTTGAAGATTTAGGTCATTTTTGTCTTCCTTCGACTTATTCTAATCCAATTAGGGTTTTTAACCAATCTTGTGTATCCAATAAGTGTTTTTCTGTCATTGGTTTAACGTTTAAGTCATTTTCGTCCACCCTAGGCTTATTTTAATCAAATTAGGGTTTTTAACCAAGCTTGTGCATCCAATAAGTGCGTTTGTGTCATTGGTTGAACATTTAGGTCATTTTTGTCATCCTTCGACTTATTTTAATCCAATTAGGGTTTTTAACCAATCTTGTATTTCCAATAAGTGCGTTTGTGTCATTGGTTTAACATTTAGGTCATTTACGTCCTTTCTAGGATTATTCTAATCCAATTAGGGTCTTTAACCAATCTTATGCATCCAATAAGTGCGTTGGTGTCATTGGTTGAGTATTTAGGTCATTTTCGTCCTACCTAGGCTCATTCTAATCAAATTAGGGTTTTTAACCAATCTTGTGCATTCAATAAGTGATTTTGTGTCATTGGTTGAACATTTAGGTCATTTTCGTCATCCCTAGGCTTAATCCAAATCGAATAAGGGTTTTTAACCAATCTTGTGCATCCAATAATTGATTTTGTGTCATTGGTTGAACATTAAGGTCATTTTCGTCATCCTTCGACTTATTCTAATCCAATTAGGGTTTTTAACCAGTCTTGTGCATCCAATAAGCGATTTTGTGTCAGTGGTTGAACATTTAGGTCATTTTCGTCCTCCCTAGGCTTATTCCAATCCAATTAGGGTTTTTAACCAAGCTTGTGCATCCAATAAGTGATTTTGTGTCATCGGTTGAACATTTAGGATATTTTCATCCTCCCTAGGCTTATTCTAATCCAATTAGGGTTTTTAACCAATCTTGTGCATCCAATAAGTGATTTTGTGTCATTTGTTGAACATTTAGGTCATTTTTGTCCTCCCTTGGCTTATTCTAATCCTATTAGTGTTTTTAACCAATCTTTTGCATCCAATAAGTGTGTTTGTGTGTCATTGGTTTAACGTTTGGGTCATTTTCGTCCTCCCTAAGCTTATTCTAATCAAATTAGGGTTTTTAACCAATCTTGTGCATTTAATATGTGATTTTGTGTCATTGGTTGAACATTTAGGTCATTTTCGTCCTCCCTAGGCTTATTCTAATCCAATTAGGGTTTTTAACAAATCCTTATGCATCCAATAATTGATTTTTTGTCATTGGTTGAACATTTAGGTCATTTTCGTCATCCTTCGACTTATTCTAATCCAATTAGGGTTTTTAACCAATCTTGTGCATCCAATAAGTGTATTTGTGTCATTGGTTGAACATTTAGGTCATTTTCGTCCTCCCTAGGCTTATTCTATTCCAATTAGGATTTTTAACCAAGCTTGTGCATCCAATTAGTGCGTTTGTCTCATTGGTTGAACATTTAGGTCATTTTCGTCATCCTTCGACTTATTTTAATCCAATTAGGGTTTTTAACCAATGTTGTATTTCCATTAAGTGCGTTTGTGTCATTGGTTTAACATTTAGGTCATTTACGTCCTTTCTAGGATTATTCTAATCCAATTAGGGTCTTTAATCAATCTTATGCAACCAATAAGTGCGTTTGTGTCATTGGTTGAGTATTTAGGTCATTTTCGTCCTACCTAGGCTTATTCTAATCAAATTATGGTTTTTAATCAATCTTGTGCATCTAATTAGTGATTTTGTGTCATCGGTTGAACATTCAGGATATTTTCGTCCTCCCTAGGCTTATTCTAATCCAATTAGGGTTTTTAACCAATCTTGTGCATCCAATAAGTGATTTTGTGTCATTGGTTGAACATTTAGGTCATTTTCGTCTTCCCTAGGCTTATTCTAATCCTATTAGGGTTTTTAACCAATCTTTTGCATCCAATAAGTGCGTTTATGTCATTGGTTTAACGTTTAGGCCATTTTCGTCCTCCCTAGGCTTATTCTAATCCAATTAGGGTTTTTAACCAATCTTGTGCATCCGATAATTGATTTTGTGTCATGTGTTGAACATTTAGGTCATTTTCGTCATCCTTCGACTTATTCTAATCCAATTTGGGTTTTTAACCAATCTTGTACATCCAATAATTGATTTTGTGTCATTGGTTGAACATTTAGGTCATTTTCGTCATCCTTCGACTTATTCTAATCCAATTAGGGTTTTGAACCAATCTTTTGCATCCAATAAGTGTGTTTGTGTCATTGGTTTAACATTTAGGTCATTTTCGTCCTCCCTAGTCTTATTCTAATCCTATTAGGGTTTTTAACCAATCCTTATGCATCCAATAATTGATTTTGTGTCATTGGTTGAACATTTAGGTCATTTTCGTCATCCCTAGGCTTAATCCAATCGAATTAGGGTTTTTAACCAATCTTGTGCATCCAATAATTGATTTTGTGTCATTGGTTGAACATTAAGGTCATTTTCGTCATCCTTCGACTTATTCTAATCCAATTAGGGTTTTTAACCAGTCTTGTGCATCCAATAAGTGATTTTGTGTCAGTGGTTGAACATTTAGGTCATTTTCGTCCTCCCTAGGCTTATTCCAATCCAATTAGGGTTTTTAACCAAGCTTGTGCATCCAATAAGTGATTTTGTGTCATCGGTTGAACATTTAGGATATTTTCATCCTCCCTAGGCTTATTCTAATCCAATTAGGGTTTTTAACCAATCTTGTGCATCCAATAAGTGATTTTGTGTCATTTGTTGAACATTTAGGTCATTTTCGTCCTCCCTTGGCTTATTCTAATCCTATTAGTGTTTTTAACCAATCTTTTGCATCCAATAAGTGTGTTTGTGTGTCATTGGTTTAACGTTTGGGTCATTTTCGTCCTCCCTAAGCTTATTCTAATCAAATTAGGGTTTTTAACCAATCTTGTGCATTTAATATGTGATTTTGTGTCATTGGTTGAACATTTAGGTCATTTTCGTCCTCCCTAGGCTTATTCTAATCCAATTAGGGTTTTTAACAAATCCTTATGCATCCAATAATTGATTTTTTGTCATTGGTTGAACATTTAGGTCATTTTCGTCATCCTTCGACTTATTCTAATCCAATTAGGGTTTTTAACCAATCTTGTGCATCCAATAAGTGTATTTGTGTCATTGGTTGAACATTTAGGTCATTTTCGTCCTCCCTAGGCTTATTCTATTCCAATTAGGATTTTTAACCAAGCTTGTGCATCCAATAAGTGCGTTTGTCTCATTGGTTGAACATTTAGGTCATTTTCGTCATCCTTCGACTTATTTTAATCCAATTAGGGTTTTTAACCAATCTTGTATTTCCATTAAGTGCGTTTGTGTCATTGGTTTAACATTTAGGTCATTTACGTCCTTTCTAGGATTATTCTAATCCAATTAGGGTCTTTAATCAATCTTATGCAACCAATAAGTGCGTTTGTGTCATTGGTTGAGTATTTAGGTCATTTTCGTCCTACCTAGGCTTATTCTAATCAAATTATGGTTTTTAATCAATCTTGTGCATCTAATTAGTGATTTTGTGTCATCGGTTGAACATTCAGGATATTTTCGTCCTCCCTAGGCTTATTCTAATCCAATTAGGGTTTTTAACCAATCTTGTGCATCCAATAAGTGATTTTGTGTCATTGGTTGAACATGTAGGTCATTTTCGTCCTCCCTTGGCTTATTCTAATCCTGTTAGGGTTTTTAACCAATCTTGTGCATCCAATAACTTATTTTGTGTCATTGGTTTAACGTTTAGGTCATTTTCGTCCTACCTAGGCTTATTCTAATACAATTAGGGTTTTTAACCAATCTTGTGCATTAAGTAAGTGATTTTGTGTCATTGGTTGATCATATAGGTCATTTTCGTCCTCCCTAGGCTTATTCGAATCCAATTAGGGGTTTTAACCAATCTTGTGCGTCCAATAATTGATTTTGTGTCATTGGTTGAAGATTTAGGTCATTTTTGTCTTCCTTCGACTTATTCTAATCCAATTAGGGTTTTTAACCAATCTTGTGTATCCAATAAGTATTTTTCTGTCATTGGTTTAACGTTTAAGTCATTTTCGTCCACCCTAGGCTTATTTTAATCAAATTAGGGTTTTTAACCAAGCTTGTGCATCCAATAAGTGCGTTTGTGTCATTGGTTGAACATTTAGGTCATTTTTGTCATCCTTCGACTTATTTTAATCCAATTAGGGTTTTTAACCAATCTTGTATTTCCAATAAGTGCGTTTGTGTCATTGGTTTAACATTTAGGTCATTTACGTCCTTTCTAGGATTATTCTAATCCAATTAGGGTCTTTAACCAATCTTATGCATCCAATAAGTGCGTTGGTGTCATTGGTTGAGTATTTAGGTCATTTTCGTCCTACCTATGCTTATTATAATCAAATTAGGGTTTTTAACCAATCTTGTGCATCCAATAAGTGATTTTGTGTCATCGGTTGAACATTTAGGATATTTTCGTCCTCCCTAGGCTTATTCTAATCCAATTAGGGTTTTTAACCACTCTTGTGCATCCAATAAGTGATTTTGTGTCATTGGTTGAACATTTAGGTCATTTTCGTCCTCCCTTGGCTTATTCTAATCCTATTAGGGTTTTTAACCAATCTTGTGCATCCAATAACTGATTTTGTGTCATTGGTTTAACATTTAGGTCATTTTCGTCCTCCCTAGGCTCATTCTAATCAAATTAGGGTTTTTAACCAATCTTGTGCATTCAATAAGTGATTTTGTGTCATTTGTTGAACATTTAGGTCATTTTCGTCATCCCTAGGCTTAATCCAAATCGAATAAGGGTTTTTAACCAATCTTGTGCATCCAATAATTGATTTTGTGTCATTGGTTGAACATTAAGGTCATTTTCGTCATCCTTCGACTTATTCTAATCCAATTAGGGTTTTTAACCAGTCTTGTGCATCCAATAAGCGATTTTGTGTCAGTGGTTGAACATTTAGGTCATTTTCGTCCTCCCTAGGCTTATTCCAATCCAATTAGGGTTTTTAACCAAGCTTGTGCATCCAATAAGTGATTTTGTGTCATCGGTTGAACATTTAGGATATTTTCATCCTCCCTAGGCTTATTCTAATCCAATTAGGGTTTTTAACCAATCTTGTGCATCCAATAAGTGATTTTGTGTCATTTGTTGAACATTTAGGTCATTTTCGTCCTCCCTTGGCTTATTCTAATCCTATTAGTGTTTTTAACCAATCTTTTGCATCCAATAAGTGTGTTTGTGTGTCATTGGTTTAACGTTTGGGTCATTTTCGTCCTCCCTAAGCTTATTCTAATCAAATTAGGGTTTTTAACCAATCTTGTGCATTTAATATGTGATTTTGTGTCATTGGTTGAACATTTAGGTCATTTTCGTCCTCCCTAGGCTTATTCTAATCCAATTAGGGTTTTTAACAAATCCTTATGCATCCAATAATTGATTTTTTGTCATTGGTTGAACATTTAGGTCATTTTCGTCATCCTTCGACTTATTCTAATCCAATTAGGGTTTTTAACCAATCTTGTGCATCCAATAAGTGTATTTGTGTCATTGGTTGAACATTTAGGTCATTTTCGTCCTCCCTAGGCTTATTCTATTCCAATTAGGATTTTTAACCAAGCTTGTGCATCCAATAAGTGCGTTTGTCTCATTGGTTGAACATTTAGGTCATTTTCGTCATCCTTCGACTTATTTTAATCCAATTAGGGTTTTTAACCAATCTTGTATTTCCATTAAGTGCGTTTGTGTCATTGGTTTAACATTTAGGTCATTTACGTCCTTTCTAGGATTATTCTAATCCAATTAGGGTCTTTAATCAATCTTATGCAACCAATAAGTGCGTTTGTGTCATTGGTTGAGTATTTAGGTCATTTTCGTCCTACCTAGGCTTATTCTAATCAAATTATGGTTTTTAATCAATCTTGTGCATCTAATTAGTGATTTTGTGTCATCGGTTGAACATTCAGGATATTTTCGTCCTCCCTAGGCTTATTCTAATCCAATTAGGGTTTTTAACCAATCTTGTGCATCCAATAAGTGATTTTGTGTCATTGGTTGAACATGTAGGTCATTTTCGTCCTCCCTTGGCTTATTCTAATCCTGTTAGGGTTTTTAACCAATCTTGTGCATCCAATAACTTATTTTGTGTCATTGGTTTAACGTTTAGGTCATTTTCGTCCTACCTAGGCTTATTCTAATACAATTAGGGTTTTTAACCAATCTTGTGCATTAAGTAAGTGATTTTGTGTCATTGGTTGATCATATAGGTCATTTTCGTCCTCCCTAGGCTTATTCGAATCCAATTAGGGGTTTTAACCAATCTTGTGCGTCCAATAATTGATTTTGTGTCATTGGTTGAAGATTTAGGTCATTTTTGTCTTCCTTCGACTTATTCTAATCCAATTAGGGTTTTTAACCAATCTTGTGTATCCAATAAGTGTTTTTCTGTCATTGGTTTAACGTTTAAGTCATTTTCGTCCACCCTAGGCTTATTTTAATCAAATTAGGGTTTTTAACCAAGCTTGTGCATCCAATAAGTGCGTTTGTGTCATTGGTTGAACATTTAGGTCATTTTTGTCATCCTTCGACTTATTTTAATCCAATTAGGGTTTTTAACCAATCTTGTATTTCCAATAAGTGCGTTTGTGTCATTGGTTTAACATTTAGGTCATTTACGTCCTTTCTAGGATTATTCTAATCCAATTAGGGTCTTTAACCAATCTTATGCATCCAATAAGTGCGTTGGTGTCATTGGTTGAGTATTTAGGTCATTTTCGTCCTACCTATGCTTATTATAATCAAATTAGGGTTTTTAACCAATCTTGTGCATCCAATAAGTGATTTTGTGTCATCGGTTGAACATTTAGGATATTTTCGTCCTCCCTAGGCTTATTCTAATCCAATTAGGGTTTTTAACCAATCTTGTGCATCCAATAAGTGATTTTGTGTCATTTGTTGAACATTTAGGTCATTTTCGTCCTCCCTTGGCTTATTCTAATCCTATTAGTGTTTTTAACCAATCTTTTGCATCCAATAAGTGTGTTTGTGTGTCATTGGTTTAACGTTTGGGTCATTTTCGTCCTCCCTAAGCTTATTCTAATCCAATTAGGGTTTTTAACCAATCTTGTGCATTTAATATGCGATTTTGTGTCATTGGTTGAACATTTAGGTCATTTTCGTCCTCCCTAGGCTTATTCTAATCCAATTAGGGTTTTTAACCAATCCTTATGCATCCAATAATTGATTTTTTGTCATTGGTTGAACATTTAGGTCATTTTCGTCATCCTTCGACTTATTCTAATCCAATTAGGGTTTTTAACCAATCTTGTGCATCCAATAAGTGTATTTGTGTCATTGGTTGAACATTTAGGTCATTTTCGTCCTCCCTAGGCTTATTCTATTCCAATTAGGATTTTTAACCAAGCTTGTGCATCCAATAAGTGCGTTTGTCTCATTGGTTGAACATTTAGGTCATTTTCGTCATCCTTCGACTTATTTTAATCCAATTAGGGTTTTTAACCAATCTTGTATTTCCATTAAGTGCGTTTGTGTCATTGGTTTAACATTTAGGTCATTTACGTCCTTTCTAGGATTATTCTAATCCAATTAGGGTCTTTAATCAATCTTATGCAACCAATAAGTGCGTTTGTGTCATTGGTTGAGTATTTAGGTCATTTTCGTCCTACCTAGGCTTATTCTAATCAAATTATGGTTTTTAATCAATCTTGTGCATCTAATTAGTGATTTTGTGTCATCGGTTGAACATTCAGGATATTTTCGTCCTCCCTAGGCTTATTCTAATCCAATTAGGGTTTTTAACCAATCTTGTGCATCCAATAAGTGATTTTGTGTCATTGGTTGAACATGTAGGTCATTTTCGTCCTCCCTTGGCTTATTCTAATCCTGTTAGGGTTTTTAACCAATCTTGTGCATCCAATAACTTATTTTGTGTCATTGGTTTAACGTTTAGGTCATTTTCGTCCTACCTAGGCTTATTCTAATACAATTAGGGTTTTTAACCAATCTTGTGCATTAAGTAAGTGATTTTGTGTCATTGGTTGATCATATAGGTCATTTTCGTCCTCCCTAGGCTTATTCGAATCCAATTAGGGGTTTTAACCAATCTTGTGCGTCCAATAATTGATTTTGTGTCATTGGTTGAAGATTTAGGTCATTTTTGTCTTCCTTCGACTTATTCTAATCCAATTAGGGTTTTTAACCAATCTTGTGTATCCAATAAGTGTTTTTCTGTCATTGGTTTAACGTTTAAGTCATTTTCGTCCACCCTAGGCTTATTTTAATCAAATTAGGGTTTTTAACCAAGCTTGTGCATCCAATAAGTGCGTTTGTGTCATTGGTTGAACATTTAGGTCATTTTTGTCATCCTTCGACTTATTTTAATCCAATTAGGGTTTTTAACCAATCTTGTATTTCCAATAAGTGCGTTTGTGTCATTGGTTTAACATTTAGGTCATTTACGTCCTTTCTAGGATTATTCTAATCCAATTAGGGTCTTTAACCAATCTTATGCATCCAATAAGTGCGTTGGTGTCATTGGTTGAGTATTTAGGTCATTTTCGTCCTACCTAGGCTCATTCTAATCAAATTAGGGTTTTTAACCAATCTTGTGCATTCAATAAGTGATTTTGTGTCATTGGTTGAACATTTAGGTCATTTTCGTCATCCCTAGGCTTAATCCAAATCGAATAAGGGTTTTTAACCAATCTTGTGCATCCAATAATTGATTTTGTGTCATTGGTTGAACATTAAGGTCATTTTCGTCATCCTTCGACTTATTCTAATCCAATTAGGGTTTTTAACCAGTCTTGTGCATCCAATAAGCGATTTTGTGTCAGTGGTTGAACATTTAGGTCATTTTCGTCCTCCCTAGGCTTATTCCAATCCAATTAGGGTTTTTAACCAAGCTTGTGCATCCAATAAGTGATTTTGTGTCATCGGTTGAACATTTAGGATATTTTCATCCTCCCTAGGCTTATTCTAATCCAATTAGGGTTTTTAACCAATCTTGTGCATCCAATAAGTGATTTTGTGTCATTTGTTGAACATTTAGGTCATTTTCGTCCTCCCTTGGCTTATTCTAATCCTATTAGTGTTTTTAACCAATCTTTTGCATCCAATAAGTGTGTTTGTGTGTCATTGGTTTAACGTTTGGGTCATTTTCGTCCTCCCTAAGCTTATTCTAATCAAATTAGGGTTTTTAACCAATCTTGTGCATTTAATATGTGATTTTGTGTCATTGGTTGAACATTTAGGTCATTTTCGTCCTCCCTAGGCTTATTCTAATCCAATTAGGGTTTTTAACAAATCCTTATGCATCCAATAATTGATTTTTTGTCATTGGTTGAA
The DNA here is from genome assembly GCA_037974755.1 of Cicer yamashitae. Classification (NCBI taxonomy): domain Eukaryota; kingdom Viridiplantae; phylum Streptophyta; class Magnoliopsida; order Fabales; family Fabaceae; genus Cicer; species Cicer yamashitae. Next base: position 32,751,986 of record JBBPBQ010020321.1, read on the forward strand.
CATTTAGGTCATTTTCGTCATCCTTCGACTTATTCTAATCCAATTAGGGTTTTTAACCAATCTTGTGCATCCAATAAGTGTATTTGTGTCATTGGTTGAACATTTAGGTCATTTTCGTCCTCCCTAGGCTTATTCTATTCCAATTAGGATTTTTAACCAAGCTTGTGCATCCAATAAGTGCGTTTGTCTCATTGGTTGAACATTTAGGTCATTTTCGTCATTCTTCGACTTATTTTAATCCAATTAGGGTTTTTAACCAATCTTGTATTTCCATTAAGTGCGTTTGTGTCATTGGTTTAACATTTAGGTCATTTACGTCCTTTCTAAGATTATTCTAATCCAATTAGGGTCTTTAATCAATCTTATGCAACCAATAAGTGCGTTTGTGTCATTGGTTGAGTATTTAGGTCATTTTCGTCCTACCTAGGCTTATTCTAATCAAATTATGGTTTTTAATCAATCTTGTGCATCTAATTAGTGATTTTGTGTCATCGGTTGAACATTCAGGATATTTTCGTCCTCCCTAGGCTTATTCTAATCCAATTAGGGTTTTTAACCAATCTTGTGCATCCAATAAGTGATTTTGTGTCATTGGTTGAACATTTAGGTCATTTTCGTCTTCCCTAGGCTTATTCTAATCCTATTAGGGTTTTTAACCAATCTTTTGCATCCAATAAGTGCGTTTATGTCATTGGTTTAACGTTTAGGCCATTTTCGTCCTCCCTAGGCTTATTCTAATCCAATTAGGGTTTTTAACCAATCTTGTGCATCCGATAATTGATTTTGTGTCATGTGTTGAACATTTAGGTCATTTTCGTCATCCTTCGACTTATTCTAATCATATTTGGGTTTTTAACCAATCTTGTACATCCAATAATTGATTTTGTGTCATTGGTTGAACATTTAGGTCATTTTCGTCATCCTTCGACTTATTCTAATCCAATTAGGGTTTTGAACCCATCTTTTGCATCCAATAAGTGTGTTTGTGTCATTGGTTTAACATTTAGGTCATTTTCGTCCTCCCTAGTCTTATTCTAATCCTATTAGGGTTTTTAACCAATCCTTATGCATCCAATAATTGATTTTGTGTCATTGGTTGAACATTTAGGTCATTTTCGTCATCCCTAGGCTTAATCCAATCGAATTAGGGTTTTTAACCAATCTTGTGCATCCAATAATTGATTTTGTGTCATTGGTTGAACATTAAGGTCATTTTCGTCATCCTTCGACTTATTCTAATCCAATTAGGGTTTTTAACCAGTCTTGTGCATCCAATAAGTGATTTTGTGTCAGTGGTTGAACATTTAGGTCATTTTCGTCCTCCCTAGGCTTATTCCAATCCAATTAGGGTTTTTAACCAAGCTTGTGCATCCAATAAGTGATTTTGTGTCATCGGTTGAACATTTAGGATATTTTCATCCTTCCTAGGCTTATTCTAATCCAATTAGGGTTTTTAACCAATCTTGTGCATCCAATAAGTGATTTTGTGTCATTTGTTGAACATTTAGGTCATTTTCGTCCTCCCTTGGCTTATTCTAATCCTATTAGTGTTTTTAACCAATCTTTTGTATCCAATAAGTGTGTTTGTGTAATTGGTTTAACGTTTGGGTCATTTTCGTCCTCCCTAAGCTTATTCTAATCCAATTAGGGTTTTTAACCAATCTTGTGCATTTAATATGTGATTTTGTGTCATTGGTTGAACATTTAGGTCATTTTCGTCCTCCCTAGGCTTATTCTAATCCAATTAGGGTTTTTAACCAATCCTTATGCATCCAATAATTGATTTTTTGTCATTGGTTGAACATTTAGGTCATTTTCGTCATCCTTCGACTTATTCTAATCCAATTAGGGTTTTTAACCAATCTTGTGCATCCAATAAGTGTATTTGTGTCATTGGTTGAACATTTAGGTCATTTTCGTCCTCCCTAGGCTTATTCTATTCCAATTAGGATTTTTAACCAAGCTTGTGCATCCAATAAGTGCGTTTGTCTCATTGGTTGAACATTTAGGTCATTTTCGTCATCCTTCGACTTATTTTAATCCAATTAGGGTTTTTAACCAATCTTGTATTTCCATTAAGTGCGTTTGTGTCATTGGTTTAACATTTAGGTGATTTACGTCCTTTCTAGGATTATTCTAATCCAATTAGGGTCTTTAATCAATCTTATGCAACCAATAAGTGCGTTTGTGTCATTGGTTGAGTATTTAGGTCATTTTCGTCCTACCTAGGCTTATTCTAATCAAATTATGGTTTTTAATCAATCTTGTGCATCTAATTAGTGATTTTGTGTCATCGGTTGAACATTCAGGATATTTTCGTCCTCCCTAGGCTTATTCTAATCCAATTAGGGTTTTTAACCAATCTTGTGCATCCAATAAGTGATTTTGTGTCATTGGTTGAACATTTAGGTCATTTTCGTCTTCCCTAGGCTTATTCTAATCCTATTAGGGTTTTTAACCAATCTTTTGCATCCAATAAGTGCGTTTATGTCATTGGTTTAACGTTTAGGCCATTTTCGTCCTCCCTAGGCTTATTCTAATCCAATTAGGGTTTTTAACCAATCTTGTGCATCCGATAATTGATTTTGTGTCATGTGTTGAACATTTAGGTCATTTTCGTCATCCTTCGACTTATTCTAATCCAATTTGGGTTTTTAACCAATCTTGTACATCCAATAATTGATTTTGTGTCATTGGTTGAACATTTAGGTCATTTTCGTCATCCTTCGACTTATTCTAATCCAATTAGGGTTTTGAACCAATCTTTTGCATCCAATAAGTGTGTTTGTGTCATTGGTTTAACATTTAGGTCATTTTCGTCCTCCCTAGTCTTATTCTAATCCTATTAGGGTTTTTAACCAATCCTTATGCATCCAATAATTGATTTTGTGTCATTGGTTGAACATTTAGGTCATTTTCGTCATCCCTAGGCTTAATCCAGTCGAATTAGGGTTTTTAACCAATCTTGTGCATCCAATAATTGATTTTGTGTCATTGGTTGAACATTAAGGTCATTTTCGTCATCCTTCGACTTATTCTAATCCAATTAGGGTTTTTAACCAGTCTTGTGCATCCAATAAGTGATTTTGTGTCAGTGGTTGAACATTTAGGTCATTTTCGTCCTCCCTAGGCTTATTCCAATCCAATTAGGGTTTTTAACCAAGCTTGTGCATCCAATAAGTGATTTTGTGTCATCGGTTGAACATTTAGGATATTTTCATCCTTCCTAGGCTTATTCTAATCCAATTAGGGTTTTTAACCAATCTTGGGCATCCAATAAGTGATTTTGTGTCATTTGTTGAACATTTAGGTCATTTTCGTCCTCCCTTGGCTTATTCTAATCCTATTAGTGTTTTTAACCAATCTTTTGTATCCAATAAGTGTGTTTGTGTAATTGGTTTAACGTTTGGGTCATTTTCGTCCTCCCTAAGCTTATTCTAATCCAATTAGGGTTTTTAACCAATCTTGTGCATTTAATATGTGATTTTGTGTCATTGGTTGAACATTTAGGTCATTTTCGTCCTCCCTAGGCTTATTCTAATCCAATTAGGGTTTTTAACCAATCCTTATGCATCCAATAATTGATTTTTTGTCATTGGTTGAACAATTAGGTCATTTTCGTCATCCTTCGACTTATTCTAATCCAATTAGGGTTTTTAACCAATCTTGTGCATCCAATAAGTGTATTTGTGTCATTCGTTGAACATTTAGGTCATTTTCGTCCTACCTAGGCTTATTCTAATCAAATTATGGTTTTTAATCAATCTTGTGCATCTAATAAGTGATTTTGTGTCATCGGTTGAACATTTAGGATATTTTCGTCCTCCCTAGGCTTATTCTAATCCAATTAGGGTTTTTAACCAATCTTGTGCATCCAATAAGTGATTTTGTGTCATTGGTTGAACATTTAGGTCATTTTCGTCTTCCCTAGGCTTATTCTAATCCTATTAGGGTTTTTAACCAATCTTTTGCATCCAATAAGTGCGTTTATGTCATTGGTTTAACGTTTAGGTCATTTTCGTCCTCCCAAGGCTTATTCTAATCCAATTAGGGTTTTTAACCAATCTTGTGCATCCGATAATTGATTTTGTGTCATGTGTTCAACATTTAGGTCATTTTCGTCATCCTTCGACTTATTCTAATCCAATAAGGGTTTTGAATCAATCTTTTGCATCCGATAAGTGTGTTTGTGTCATTGGTTTAACATTTAGGTAATTTTCGTCCTCCCTAGTCTTATTCTAATCCTATTAGGATTTTTAACCAATGCTTATGCATCCAATAATTGATTTTGTGTCATTGGTTGAACATTTAGGTCATTTTCGTCATCCTTCGACTTATTCTAATCCAATTAGGGTTTTTAACCAATCTTGTGCATCCAATTAGTGATTTTGTGTCATTGGTTAAACATTTACGACATTTTCGTCCTCCCTAAGCTTATTCAAATCCAATTAGAATTTTAAACCAAGCTTGTGCATCCAATAAGTGCGTTTGTGTCATTGGTTGAACATTTAGGTCATTTTCGTCATCCTTCGACTTATTCTAATCCAATTAGGGTTTTTAACCAATCTTGTATTTCCTATAACTGCGTTTGTGTTATTGGTTTAACATTTAGGTCATTTATGTCCTTTCTAGGCTTATTCTAATCCAATTAGGGTTTTTAACCAATCTTGTGCATCCAGTAAGTGGGTTTGTGTCATTGGTTGAGTATTTAGGTCATTTTCGTCCTCCCTAGGCTAATTCTAATCAAATTAGGGTTTTTAACATATCTTGTGCATCCAATAATTGATTTTGTGTCATCGGTTGAACATTTTGGATATTTTCGTCCTCCGTAGGCTTATTCTAATCCAATTAGGGTTTTTAACCAATCTTGTGCATTCAATATGTGATTTTGTGTCATTGGTTGAACATTTAGCTTATTTTCGTCCTCCCTAGGCTTATTCTAATCCAATTAGGGTTTTTAACCAATCCTTATGCATCCAATAATTGATTTTGTGTCATTGGTTGATCATTTAGGTCATTTTCGTTATCCTTCGACTTATTCTAATCCAATTAGGGTTTTTAACCAACCTTGTGCATCCAATAAGTGATTTTAAGTCATTGGTTGAACATTTAGGTCATTTTCGTCATCCTTCGACTTATTCTAATCCAATTAGGGTTTTTAACAAATCTTGTATTTCCAATAAGTGCGTTTGTGTCATTGGTTTAACATTTAGGTCATTTACGTCCTTTCTAGGATTATTCTAATCCAATTAGGGTCTTTAACCAATCTTATGCATCCAATAAGTGCGTTTGTGTCATTGGTTGAGTATTTAGGTCATTTTCGTCCTTCCTAGGCTTATTCTAATCAAATTAGGGTTTTTAACCAATCTTGTGCATCCAGTAAGTGATTTTGTGTCATTGGTTTAACGTTTAGGTCATTTTCGTCGTCCCTAGGCTTATTCTAATACAATTAGGGTTTTTAACCAATCTTGTGCATTAAGTAAGTGATTTTGTGTCATTGGTTGAACATATAGGTCATTTTTGTCCTCCCTAGGCTTATTCTAATCCAATTAGGGTTTTTAACCAATCTTGTACATCCAATAATTGATTTTGTGTCATTGGTTGAACATTTAGGTCATTTTCGTCATCCTTCGACTTATTCTAATCCAATTAGGGTTTTGAATCAATCTTTTGCATCCAATAAGTGTGTTTGTGTCATTGGTTTAACATTTAGGTCATTTTCGTCCTCCCTAGTCTTATTCTAATCCAATTAGGGTTTTTAACCAATCTTGTGCATCCAATAATTGATTTTGTGTCATTGGTTGAACATTTATGTCATTTTCGTCATCGTTCGACTTATTCTAATCCAATTAGGGTTTTTAACCAATCTTGTGCATCCAGTAAGTGCGTTTGTGTCATTGGTTGAGTATTTAGGTCATTTTCGTCCTCCCTAGGCTTATTCTAATCAAATTAGAGTTTTTATCCAATCTTGTGCATTCAATATGTGATTTTGTGTCATAGGTTGAACATTTAGGTCATTTTCGTCCTCCCTAGGCTTATTCTAATCAAATTAGGGTTTTGAACCAATCCTTATGCATCCAATAATTGATTTTGTGTCATTGGTTGAACATTTAGGTCATTTTCGTCCTCCATAGGCTTATTCTATTCCAATTAGGGTTTTTAACCATGCTTGTGCATCCAATAAGTGCGTTTGTGTCATTGGTTGAACATTTAGGTCATTTTCGTCATCCTTCGACTTATTTTAATCCAATTAGGGTTTTCAACCAATCTTGTATTTTCAATAAGTGCATTTGTGTCATTGGTTTAACATTTAGGTCATTTACGTCCTTTCTAGGATTATTCTAATCCAATTAGGGTCTTTAACCAATCTTATGCATCCAATAAGTGCGTTTGTGTCATTGGTTAAGTATTTAGGTCATTTTCATCCTACCTAGGATTATTCTAATCAAATTAGGGTTTTTAACCAATCTTGTGCATCTAATAAGTGATTTTGTGTCATCGATTGAACATTTAGGATATTTTCGTCCTCCCTAGGCTTATTCTAATCCAATTAGGGTTTTTAACCAATCCATTTTTTCCAATAAGTCCGTTTGTGTCATTGGTTTAACATTTAGGTCATTTACGTCCTTTGTAGGCTTATTCTAATCCAATTAGGGTTTTTTACCAATCTTGTATTTCCAATAACTGCGTTTGTGTCATTGGTTGAGTACTTAGGTAATTTACGTCCTTTCTAGGCTTATTCTAATCCAATTAGGGTTTTTAATCAATCTTTTGCATTCAATAAGTGCGTTTGTGTCATTGGTTGAACATTTAGGTCATTTTCGTCCTCCCTAAGCTTATTCTAATCCAATTAGGGTTTTTAACCAATCCTTATGCATCCAATAATTGATTTTGTGTCATTGGTTGAACATTTAGGTCATTTTCGTCATCCTTCGACTTATTCTAATCAAATTAGGGTTTTTGACGAATCTTGTGCATCCAATAAGTGATTTTGTGTCATTGGTTTAACGTTGAGGTCATTTTCGTCCTCCCTAGGCTTATTCTAATACAATTAGGGTTTTTAACCAATCTTGTGCATTAAGTAAGTGATTTTGTGTCATTGGATGAACATATAGGTCATTTTTGTCCTGCCTAGGCTTATTCTAATCCAATTAGGGTTTTTAACCAATCTTGTGCATCCGATAATTGATTTTGTGTCATGTGTTGAACATTTAGGTCATTTTCGTCATCCTTCGACTTATTCTAATCCAATTTGGGTTTTTAACAAATCTTGTACACCCAATAATTGATTTTATGTCATTGTTTGAACGTTTAGGTCATTTTCGTCATCCTTCGACTTATTCTAACCCAATTAGGGTTTTTAACCAATCTTGTGCATCCAATAAGTGACTTTGTGTCATTGGTTGAACATTTAGGTCATTTTCGTCTTCCCTAGGCTTATTCTAATCCAATTAGGGTTTTTAACCAAGCTTGTAAATCCAATAAGTGCGTTTGTGTCATTGGTTGAACAATAAGGTCATTTTTGTCATCCTTCGACTTATTCTAATCCAATTAGGGTTTTTAACCAATCTTATTTTTCCAATAATTGATTTTGTGTCATTGGTTGAACATTAAGGTCATTTTCGTCATCCTTCGACTTATTCTAATCCAATTAGGGTTTTTAACCAATCTTGTGCATCCAATAAGTGATTTTGTGTCATTGGTTGAACATTTAGGTCATTTTCGTCTTCCCTTGGCTTATTCTAATCCAATTAGGGTTTTTAACCAAGCTTGTGCATCCAATAAGTGCGTTTGTGTCATTGGTTGAACAATAAGGTAATTTTCGTCATTCTTCGACTTATTCTAATCCAATTAGGGTTTTTAACTAATCCTATTTTTACAATAAGTGCGTTTGTGTCATTGGTTTAACATTTAGGTCATTTACGTCCTTTTTAGGCGTATTCTAATCCAATTAGGGTTTTTAACCAATCTTGTATTTCCAATAACTGAGTTTGTGTCATTGGTTGAGTACTTAGGTAATTTACGTCCTTTCTATGCTTATTCTAATCCAATTAGGGTTTTTAATCAATCTTGTGCATTCAATAAGTGCGTTTGTGTCATTGGTTGAGTATTTAGGTCATTTTCGTCCTCCCTAGGCTTATTCTAGTCTAATTTGGGTTTTTTATCAATTCTTGTGCATTCAATAAGTGATTTTGTGTCATTGGTTGAACATTGAGGTCAATTTCGTCCTCCCTAGGCTTATTCTAATCCAATTAGGGTTTTTAACCAATCTTGTGCATCCAATAAGTGATTTTGTGTCATTGGTTGAAAATTTAGGTCATTTTTGTCATTCTTCGACTTATTCTAATTCAATTAGGGTTTTTAACCACTTTTGTGCATTCAGTAAGTGATTTTGTGTCATTGGTTGAACATATAGGTCATTTTCGTCCTCCCTAGGCGTATTCTAATCCAATTAGGGTTTTTAACCAATCTTATGCATCCAATAATTGATTTTGTGTCATTTGTTTAACATTTAGGTCATTTTCGTCATCGTTCGACTTATTCTAATCCAATTAGGGTTTTTAACCAATCTTGAGCATCCAATTAGTGATTTTGTGTCATTGGTTGAACATTTAGGATATTTTCGTCCTCTCTAGGTTTATTATAATCAAATTTAGGTTTTTAAGCAATCTTGTGCATCCAATAAGTGATTTTGTGCCATTGGTTGAACATTTAGGATATTTTCGTCCTCCATAGGCTTATTCTAATCCAATCAGGATTTTTAACCAATCTTGTGCATCCAATAATTGATTTTATGTCATTGGTTGAACATTTAGGTCATTTTCGTCATCCTTCGACTTATTCTAATCCAATTAGGGTTTTTAACCAATCTTGTGCATCCAATAAGTGATTTTGTGTCATTGGTTGAACATTCAGGTCATTTTCGTCCTCGCTAGGCTTATTCTAATCAATTAGGATTTTTAACCAAGCTTGTGCATCCAATAAGTGCGTTTGTGTCATTGGTTGAACGTTTAGGTCATTTTCGTCTTCCTTCGACTTATTCTAATCCAATTAGGGTTTTTAATCAATCTTGTATTTCCAATAACTTCGTTTGTGTCATTGGTTAATTATTTAGGTCATTAACGTCCTTTCTTGGCTTATTCTAATCCAATTAGGGTTTTTATCCAATCTTGTGATCCAATAAGTGCGTTTGTGTCATTGGTTGAGAATTTAGGTTATTTTCGTCATCCCTAGGCTTATTCTAATCCAATTAGGGTTTTTAACCAATCTTGTGGATCCAATAAGTGATTTTGTTTCATTGGTTGAACATTTAGGTCATTTTCGTCCTCCTTAGGCTTATTCTAATCCAATTAGGTTTTTAACCAATCTTGTGCATCGAATAAGTGCGTTTGTGTCATTGGTTGACTATTTAAGTCATTTTCGTCCTCCCTAGGCTTATTCTAGTCTAATTTGGGTTTTTAACCAATCTTGTGCATTCAATAAGTACGTTTGTGTTAGTGGTTGAGTATTTAGGTCATTTTCGTCCTCCCTAGGCTTATTCTAATCCAATTAGGGTTTTTAACCAATCTTTTCCATCCAATAAGTCCGTTTGTGTCATTGGTTTAACGTTTAGGTCATTTTCGTCCACCCTAGGCTTACTCTAATACAATTAGGGTTTTTAACCAATCTTGTACATTCAGTAAGGGATTTTGTGTCATTGGTTGAACATATAGGTCATTTTTTTCCTACCTAGGCTTATTCTAATCCAACTAGGGTTTTTAACCAATCTTGTGTATCCAATAAGTGTGTTTGTGTCATTGGTTGAGTATTTAGGTCATTTTCGTCCTTCCTAGGCTTATTCTAATCAAATTAGGGTTTTTAACCAATCTTGTGCATCCAATAAGTTATTTTGTGTCATCGGTTGAACATTTAGGATATTTTCATCCTCCCTAGGCTTATTCTAATCTAATTAGGGTTTTTAACCAATCTTGTGGATCCAATAAGTGATTTTGTGTCATTGGTTGAACATTTAGGTCATTTTCGTCCTCCCTAGGCTTATTCTAATCCAATTAGGGTTTTTAACCAATCTTGTGCATCGAATAAGTGCGTTTGTGTCATTGGTTGACTATTTAAGTCATTTTCGTCCTCCCTAGGCTTATTCTAGTCTAATTTGGGTTTTTAACCAATCTTGTGCATTCAATAAGTACGT
>JBBPBQ010020321.1:32768177-32802652 GCA_037974755.1 Cicer yamashitae
TTTTAACCAATCTTGTGTATCCAATAAGTGTGTTTGTGTCATTGGTTGAGTATTTAGGTCATTTTCGTCCTTCCTAGGCTTATTCTAATCAAATTAGGGTTTTTAACCAATCTTGCGCATCCAATAAGTTATTTTGTGTCATCGGTTGAACATTTAGGATATTTTCATCCTCCCTAGGCTTATTCTAATCCAATTAGGGTTTTTAACCAATCTTGTGGATCCAATAAGTGATTTTGTGTCATTGGTTGAACATTTAGGTCATTTTCGTCCTCCCTAGGCTTATTCTAATGCAATTAGGGTTTTTAACCAATCTTGTGCATCCAATAAGTGATTTTGTGTCATTGGTTGAACATTTAGGTCATTTTCGTTCTCCCTAGGCTTATTCTAATGCAATTAGGGTTTTTAACCAATCTTGTGCATCCAATAAGTGATTTTGTGTCATTGGTTGAACATTTAGGTCATTTTCGTTCTCCCTAGGCTTATTCTAGTCTGATTAGCGTTTTTAACCAATCATGTGCATCCAATAAGTGATTTATGTGTCATTGGTTAAACGTTTAGGTCATTTTCGTCCTCCCTAGGCTTATTCTAATCCAATTAGGGTTTTTAACCAATCTTGTGCATCGAATAAGTGCGTTTGTGTCATTGGTTGACTATTTAAGTCATTTTCGTCCTCCCTAGGCTTATTCTAGTCTAATTTGGGTTTTTAACCAATCTTGTGCATTCAATAAGTACGTTTGTGTTAGTGGTTGAGTATTTAGGTCATTTTCGTCCTCCCTAGGCTTATTCTAGTCTAATTAGGGTTTTTAACCAATCTTGTGCATTCAATAAGTGATTTTGTGTCATTGGTTAAACATTTAGGTCAATTTCGTTCTCCCTAGGCTTATTCCAATCCAATTAGGGTTTTTAACCAATCTTGTGCATCCAATAAGTGATTTTGTGCCATTGGTTGAACATATAGGTCATTTTCGTCATCCTTCGACTTATTCTAATCCAATTAGGGTTTTTTTACCAATCTTGTGCATCCAATATGTGATTTTGTGTCATTTTGTGTCATTGGTTGAACATTTAGGTCATTTTCGTCCTCCCTAAGCTTATTCTAATCCAATTAGGGTTTTTAACCAATATTGTGCATCCAATAAGTGATTTTGTGTCATTGGTTGAACATTTAGGTCATTTTCGTTCTCCCTAGGCTTATTCTAGTCTGATTAGCGTTTTTAACCAATCATGTGCATCCAATAAGTGATTTATGTGTCATTGGTTGAACGTTTAGGTCATTTTCGTCCTCCCTAGGCTTATTCTAATCCAATTAGGGTTTTTAACCAATCTTTTCCATCCAATAAGTCCGTTTGTGTCATTGGTTTAACGTTTAGGTCATTTTCTTCCACCCTAGGCTTACTCTAATACAATTAGGGTTTTTAACCAATCTTGTACATTTAGTAAGGGATTTTGTGTCATTGGTTGAACATATAGGTCATTTTTTTCCTACCTAGGCTTATTCTAATCCAACTAGGGTTTTTAACCAATCTTGTGCATCCAATAAGTGTGTTTGTGTCATTGGTTGAGTATTTAGGTCATTTTCGTCCTTCCTAGGCTTATTCTAATCAAATTAGGGTTTTTAACCAATCTTGCGCATCCAATAAGTTATTTTGTGTCATCGGTTGAACATTTAGGATATTTTCATCCTCCCTAGGCTTATTCTAATCCAATTAGGGTTTTTAACCAATCTTGTGGATCCAATAAGTGATTTTGTGTCATTGGTTGAACATTTAGGTCATTTTCGTCCTCCCTAGGCTTATTCTAATGCAATTAGGGTTTTTAACCAATCTTGTGCATCCAATAAGTGATTTTGTGTCATTGGTTGAACATTTAGGTCATTTTCGTTCTCCTTAGGCTTATTCTAGTCTGATTAGCGTTTTTAACCAATCATGTGCATCCAATAAGTGATTTATGTGTCATTGGTTGAACGTTTAGGTCATTTTCGTCCTCCCTAGGCTTATTCTAATCCAATTAGGGTTTTTAACCAATCTTTTCCATCCAATAAGTCCGTTTGTGTCATTGGTTTAACGTTTAAGTCATTTTCGTCCACCCTAGGCTTACTCTAATACAATTAGGGTTTTTAACCAATCTTGTACATTCAGTAAGGGATTTTGTGTCATTGGTTGAACATATAGGTCATTTTTTTCCTACCTAGGCTTATTCTAATCCAACTAGGGTTTTTAACCAATCTTGTGTATCCAATAAGTGTGTTTGTGTCATTGGTTGAGTATTTAGGTCATTTTCGTCCTTCCTAGGCTTATTCTAATCAAATTAGGGTTTTTAACCAATCTTGTGCATCCAATAAGTTATTTTGTGTCATCGGTTGAACATTTAGGATATTTTCATCCTCCCTAGGCTTATTCTAATCCAATTAGGGTTTTTAACCAATCTTGTGGATCCAATAAGTGATTTTGTGTCATTGGTTGAACATTTAGGTCATTTTCGTCCTCCCTAGGCTTATTCTAATCCAATTAGGGTTTTTAACCAATCTTGTGCATCGAATAAGTGTGTTTGTGTCATTGGTTGACTATTTAAGTCATTTTCGTCCTCCCTAGGCTTATTCTAGTCTAATTTGGGTTTTTAACCAATCTTGTGCATTCAATAAGTACGTTTGTGTTAGTGGTTGAGTATTTAGGTCATTTTCGTCCTCCCTAGGCTTATTCTAGTCTAATTAGGGTTTTTAACCAATCTTGTGCATTCAATAAGTGATTTTGTGTCATTGGTTAAACATTTAGGTCAATTTCGTTCTCCCTAGGCTTATTCCAATCCAATTAGGGTTTTTAACCAATCTTGTGCATCCAATAAGTGATTTTGTGCCATTGGTTGAACATATAGGTCATTTTCGTCATCCTTCGACTTATTCTAATCCAATTAGGGTTTTTTACCAATTTTGTGCATCCAATATGTGATTTTGTGTCATTTTGTGTCATTGGTTGAACATTTAGGTCATTTTCGTCCTCCCTAAGCTTATTCTAATCCAATTAGGGTTTTTAACCAATATTGTGCATCCAATAAGTGATTTTGTGTCATTGGTTGAACATTTAGGTCATTTTCGTTCTCCCTAGGCTTATTCTAGTCTGATTAGCGTTTTTAACCAATCATGTGCATCCAATAAGTGATTTATGTGTCATTGGTTGAACGTTTAGGTCATTTACGTCCTCCCTAGGCTTATTCTAATCCAATTAGGGTTTTTAACCAATCTTTTCCATCCAATAAGTCCGTTTGTGTCATTGGTTAAACGTTTAGGTCATTTTCGTCCACCCTAGGCTTACTCTAATACAATTAGGGTTTTTAACCAATCTTGTACATTCAGTAAGGGATTTTGTGTCATTGGTTGAACATATAGGTCATTTTTTTCCTACCTAGGCTTATTCTAATCCAACTAGGGTTTTTAACCAATCTTGTGTATCCAATAAGTGTGTTTGTGTCATTGGTTGAGTATTTAGGTCATTTTCGTCCTTCCTAGGCTTATTCTAATCAAATTACGGTTTTTAACCAATCTTGCGCATCCAATAAGTTATTTTGTGTCATCGGTTGAACATTTAGGATATTTTCATCCTCCCTAGGCTTATTCTAATCCAATTAGGGTTTTTAACCAATCTTGTGGATCCAATAAGTGATTTTGTGTCATTGGTTGAACATTTAGGTCATTTTCGTCCTCCCTAGGCTTATTCTAATCCAATTAGGGTTTTTAACCAATCTTGTGCATCCAATAAGTGATTTTGTGTCATTGGTTGAACATTTAGGTCATTTTTGTTCTCCCTAGGCTTATTCTAGTCTGATTAGCGTTTTTAACCAATCATGTGCATCCAATAAGTGATTTATGTGTCATTGGTTGAACATTTAGGTCATTTTCGTCCTCCCTAGGCTTATTCTAATCCAATTAGGGTTTTTAACCAATCTTGTGCATCGAATAAGTGCGTTTGTGTCATTGGTTGACTATTTAAGTCATTTTCGTCCTCCCTAGGCTTATTCTAGTCTAATTTGGGTTTTTAACCAATCTTGTGCATTCAATAAGTACGTTTGTGTTAGTGGTTGAGTATTTAGGTCATTTTCGTCCTCCCTAGGCTTATTGTAGTCTAATTAGGGTTTTTAACCAATCTTGTGCATTCAATAAGTGATTTTGTGTCATTGGTTAAACATTTAGGTCAATTTCGTTCTCCCTAGGCTTATTCCAATCCAATTAGGGTTTTTAACCAATCTTGTGCATCCAATAAGTGATTTTGTGCCATTGGTTGAACATATAGGTCATTTTCGTCATCCTTCGACTTATTCTAATCCAATTAGGGTTTTTAACCAATCTTGTGCATCCAATATGTGATTTTGTGTCATTTTGTGTCATTCGTTGAACATTTAGGTCATTTTCGTCCTCCCTAAGCTTATTCTAATCCAATTAGGGTTTTTAACCAATATTGTGCATCCAATAAGTGATTTTGTGTCATTGGTTGAACATTTAGGTCATTTTCGTTCTCCCTAGGCTTATTCTAGTCTGATTAGCGTTTTTAACCAATCATGTGCATCCAATAAGTGATTTATGTGTCATTGGTTGAACGTTTAGGTCATTTTCGTCCTCCCTAGGCTTATTCTAATCCAATTAGGGTTTTTAACCAATCTTTTCCATCCAATAAGTCCGTTTGTGTCATTGGTTTAACGTTTAGGTCATTTTCGTCCACCCTAGGCTTACTCTAATACAATTAGGGTTTTTAACCAATCTTGTACATTCAGTAAGGGATTTTGTGTCATTGGTTGAACATATAGGTCATTTTTTTCCTCCCTAGGCTTATTCTAATCCAACTAGGGTTTTTAACCAATCTTGTGTATCCAATAAGTGTGTTTGTGTCATTGGTTGAGTATTTAGGTCATTTTCGTCCTTCCTAGGCTTATTCTAATCAAATTAGGGTTTTTAACCAATCTTGTGCATCCAATAAGTTATTTTGTGTCATCGGTTGAACATTTAGGATATTTTCATCCTCCCTAGGCTTATTCTAATCCAATTAGGGTTTTTAACCAATCTTGTGGATCCAATAAGTGATTTTGTGTCATTGGTTGAACATTTAGGTCATTTTCGTCCTCCCTAGGCTTATTCTAATCCAATTAGGGTTTTTAACCAATCTTGTGCATCGAATAAGTGTGTTTGTGTCATTGGTTGACTATTTAAGTCATTTTCGTCCTCCCTAGGCTTATTCTAGTCTAATTTGGGTTTTTAACCAATCTTGTGCATTCAATAAGTACGTTTGTGTTAGTGGTTGAGTATTTAGGTCATTTTCGTCCTCCCTAGGCTTATTCTAGTCTAATTAGGGTTTTTAACCAATCTTGTGCATTCAATAAGTGATTTTGTGTCATTGGTTAAACATTTAGGTCAATTTCGTTCTCCCTAGGCTTATTCCAATCCAATTAGGGTTTTTAACCAATCTTGTGCATCCAATAAGTGATTTTGTGCCATTGGTTGAACATATAGGTCATTTTCGTCATCCTTCGACTTATTCTAATCCAATTAGGGTTTTTTACCAATTTTGTGCATCCAATATGTGATTTTGTGTCATTTTGTGTCATTGGTTGAACATTTAGGTCATTTTCGTCCTCCCTAAGCTTATTCTAATCCAATTAGGGTTTTTAACCAATATTGTGCATCCAATAAGTGATTTTGTGTCATTGGTTGAACATTTAGGTCATTTTCGTTCTCCCTAGGCTTATTCTAGTCTGATTAGCGTTTTTAACCAATCATGTGCATCCAATAAGTGATTTATGTGTCATTGGTTGAACGTTTAGGTCATTTTCGTCCTCCCTAGGCTTATTCTAATCCAATTAGGGTTTTTAACCAATCTTTTCCATCCAATAAGTCCGTTTGTGTCATTGGTTTAACGTTTAGGTCATTTTCGTCCACCCTAGGCTTACTCTAATACAATTAGGGTTTTTAACCAATCTTGTACATTCAGTAAGGGATTTTGTGTCATTGGTTGAACATATAGGTCATTTTTTTCCTACCTAGGCTTATTCTAATCCAACTAGGGTTTTTAACCAATCTTGTGTATCCAATAAGTGTGTTTGTGTCATTGGTTGAGTATTTAGGTCATTTTCGTCCTTCCTAGGCTTATTCTAATCAAATTAGGGTTTTTAACCAATCTTGTGCATCCAATAAGTTATTTTGTGTCATCGGTTGAACATTTAGGATATTTTCATCCTCCCTAAGCTTATTCTAATCCAATTAGGGTTTTTAACCAATCTTGTGGATCCAATAAGTGATTTTGTGTCATTGGTTGAACATTTAGGTCATTTTCGTCCTCCCTAGGCTTATTCTAATCCAATTAGGGTTTTTAACCAATCTTGTGCATCGAATAAGTGCGTTTGTGTCATTGGTTGACTATTTAAGTCATTTTCGTCCTCCCTAGGCTTATTCTAGTCTAATTTGGGTTTTTAACCAATCTTGTGCATTCAATAAGTACGTTTGTGTTAGTGGTTGAGTATTTAGGTCATTTTCGTCCTCCCTAGGCTTATTGTAGTCTAATTAGGGTTTTTAACCAATCTTGTGCATTCAATAAGTGATTTTGTGTCATTCGTTAAACATTTAGGTCAATTTCGTTCTCCCTAGGCTTATTCCAATCCAATTAGGGTTTTTAACCAATCTTGTGCATCCAATAAGTGATTTTGTGCCATTGGTTGAACATATAGGTCATTTTCGTCATCCTTCGACTTATTCTAATCCAATTAGGGTTTTTTACCAATCTTGTGCATCCAATATGTGATTTTGTGTCATTTTGTGTCATTGGTTGAACATTTAGGTCATTTTCGTCCTCCCTAAGCTTATTCTAATCCAATTAGGGTTTTTAACCAATATTGTGCATCCAATAAGTGATTTTGTGTCATTGGTTGAACATTTAGGTCATTTTCGTTCTCCCTAGGCTTATTCTAGTCTGATTAGCGTTTTTAACCAATCATGTGCATCCAATAAGTAATTTATGTGTCATTGGTTGAACGTTTAGGTCATTTTCGTCCTCCCTAGGCTTATTCTAATCCAATTAGGGTTTTTAACCAATCTTTTCCATCCAATAAGTCCGTTTGTGTCATTGGTTAAACGTTTAGGTCATTTTCGTCCACCCTAGGCTTACTCTAATACAATTAGGGTTTTTAACCAATCTTGTACATTCAGTAAGGGATTTTGTGTCATTGGTTGAACATATAGGTCATTTTTTTCCTACCTAGGCTTATTCTAATCCAACTAGGGTTTTTAACCAATCTTGTGTATCCAATAAGTGTGTTTGTGTCATTGGTTGAGTATTTAGGTCATTTTCGTCCTTCCTAGGCTTATTCTAATCAAATTAGGGTTTTTAACCAATCTTGCGCATCCAATAAGTTATTTTGTGTCATCGGTTGAACATTTAGGATATTTTCATCCTCCCTAGGCTTATTCTAATCCAATTAGGGTTTTTAACCAATCTTGTGCATCCAATAAGTGATTTTGTGTCATTGGATGAACATTTAGGTCATTTTTGTTCTCCCTAGGCTTATTCTAGTCTGATTAGCGTTTTTAACCAATCATGTGCATCCAATAAGTGATTTATGTGTCATTGGTTGAACATTTAGGTCATTTTCGTCCTCCCTAGGCTTATTCTAATCCAATTAGGGTTTTTAACCAATCTTGTGCATCGAATAAGTGCGTTTGTGTCATTGGTTGACTATTTAAGTCATTTTCGTCCTCCCTAGGCTTATTCTAGTCTAATTTGGGTTTTTAACCAATCTTGTGCATTCAATAAGTACGTTTGTGTTAGTGGTTGAGTATTTAGGTCATTTTCGTCCTCCCTAGGCTTATTCTAGTCTAATTAGGGTTTTTAACCAATCTTGTGCATTCAATAAGTGATTTTGTGTCATTGGTTAAACATTTAGGTCAATTTCGTTCTCCCTAGGCTTATTCCAATCCAATTAGGGTTTTTAACCAATCTTGTGCATCCAATAAGTGATTTTGTGCCATTGGTTGAACATATAGGTCATTTTCGTCATCCTTCGACTTATTCTAATCCAATTAGGGTTTTTTACCAATTTTGTGCATCCAATATGTGATTTTGTGTCATTTTGTGTCATTGGTTGAACATTTAGGTCATTTTCGTCCTCCCTAAGCTTATTCTAATCCAATTAGGGTTTTTAACCAATATTGTGCATCCAATAAGTGATTTTGTGTCATTGGTTGAACATTTAGGTCATTTTCGTTCTCCCTAGGCTTATTCTAGTCTGATTAGCGTTTTTAACCAATCATGTGCATCCAATAAGTGATTTATGTGTCATTGGTTGAACGTTTAGGTCATTTTCGTCCTCCCTAGGCTTATTCTAATCCAATTAGGGTTTTTAACCAATCTTTTCCATCCAATAAGTCCGTTTGTGTCATTGGTTTAACGTTTAGGTCATTTTCGTCCACCCTAGGCTTACTCTAATACAATTAGGGTTTTTAACCAATCTTGTACATTCAGTAAGGGATTTTGTGTCATTGGTTGAACATATAGGTCATTTTTTTCCTACCTAGGCTTATTCTAATCCAACTAGGGTTTTTAACCAATCTTGTGTATCCAATAAGTGTGTTTGTGTCATTGGTTGAGTATTTAGGTCATTTTCGTCCTTCCTAGGCTTATTCTAATCAAATTAGGGTTTTTAACCAATCTTGTGCATCCAATAAGTTATTTTGTGTCATCGGTTGAACATTTAGGATATTTTCATCCTCCCTAAGCTTATTCTAATCCAATTAGGGTTTTTAACCAATCTTGTGGATCCAATAAGTGATTTTGTGTCATTGGTTGAACATTTAGGTCATTTTCGTCCTCCCTAGGCTTATTCTAATCCAATTAGGGTTTTTAACCAATCTTGTGCATCCAATAAGTGATTTTGTGTCATTGGTTGAACATTTAGGTCATTTTCGTTCTCCCTAGGCTTATTCTAGTCTGATTAGCGTTTTTAACCAATCATGTGCATCCAATAAGTGATTTATGTGTCATTGGTTAAACGTTTAGGTCATTTTCGTCCTCCCTAGGCTTATTCTAATCCAATTAGGGTTTTTAACCAATCTTTTCCATCCAATAAGTCCGTTTGTGTCATTGGTTTAACGTTTAGGTCATTTTCGTCCACCCTAGGCTTACTCTAATACAATTAGGGTTTTTAACCAATCTTGTACATTTAGTAAGGGATTTTGTGTCATTGGTTGAACATTTATGTCATTTTCGTCAACGTTCGACATATTCTAATCCAATTAGGATTTTTAACCAATCTTGAGCATCCAATTAATGATTTTGTGTCATTGGTTGAACATTTAGGATATTTTCGTCCTCTCTAGGCATATTATAATCAAATTAAGGTTTTTAAGCAATCTTGTGAATCCAATAAGTTATTTTGTGTCATCGGTTCAACATTTAGGATATTTTCATCCTCCCTAGGCTTATTCTAATCCAATTAGGGTTTTTAACCAATCTTGTGGATCCAATAAGTGATTTTGTGTCATTGGTTGAACATTTAGGTCATTTTCGTCCTCCCTAGGCTTATTCTAATCCAATTAGGGTTTTTAACCAATCTTGTGCATCCAATAAGTGCGTTTGTGTCGTTGGTTGACTATTTAAGTCATTTTCGTCCTCCCTAGGCTTATTCTAGTCTAATTAGGGTTTTTAACCAATCTTGTGCATTCAATAAGTGCGTTTGTGTCAGTGGTTGAGTATTTAGGTCATTTTCGTCCTCCCTAGGCTTATTCTAGTCTAATTAGGGTTTTTAACCAATCTTGTGCATTCAATAAGTGATTTTGTGTCATTGGTTAAACATTTAGGTCAATTTCGTTCTCCCTAGGCTTATTCCAATCCAATTAGGGTTTTTAACCAATCTTGTGCATCCAATAAGTGATTTTGTGCCATTGGTTGAACATATAGGTCATTTTCGTCATCCTTCGACTTATTCTAATCCAATTAGGGTTTTTAACCAATCTTGTGCATCCAATATGTTATTTATTGTCATTTTGTGTCATTGGTTGAACATTTAGGTCATTTTCGTCCTCCCTAGGCTTATTCTAATCCAATTAGGGTTTTTAACCAATCTTGTGCATCCAATAAGTGATTTTGTGTCATTGGTTGAACATTTAGGTCATTTTCGTTCTCCCTAGGCTTATTCTAGTCTGATTAGCGTTTTTAACCAATCATGTGCATCCAATAAGTGATTTTGTGTCATTGGTTGAACGTTTAGGTCATTTTCGTCCTCCCTAGGCTTATTCTAATCCAATTAGGGTTTTTAACCAATCTTTTCCATCCAATAAGTCCGTTTGTGTCATTGGTTTAACGTTTAGGTCATTTTCGTCCACCCTAGGCTTACTCTAATACAATTAGGGTTTTTAACCAATCTTGTACATTTAGTAAGGGATTTTGTGTCATTGGTTGAACATATAGGTCATTTTTTTCCTCCCTAGGCTTATTCTAATCCAACTAGGGTTTTTAACCAATCTTGTGTATCCAATAAGTGTGTTTGTGTCATTGGTTGAGTATTTAGGTCATTTTCGTCCTTCCTAGGCTTATTCTAATCAAATTAGGGTTTTTAACCAATCTTGTGCATCCAATAAGTTATTTTGTGTCATCGGTTGAACATTTAGGATATTTTCATCCTCCCTAGGCTTATTCTAATCCAATTAGGGTTTTTAACCAATCTTGTGGATCCAATAAGTGATTTTGTGTCATTGGTTGAACATTTAGGTCATTTTCGTCCTCCCTAGGCTTATTCTAATCCAATTAGGGTTTTTAACCAATCTTGTGCATCGAATAAGTGCGTTTGTGTCATTGGTTGACTATTTAAGTCATTTTCGTCCTCCCTAGGCTTATTCTAGTCTAATTTGTGTTTTTAACCAATCTTGTGCATTCAATAAGTACGTTTGTGTTAGTGGTTGAGTATTTAGGTCATTTTCGTCCTCCCTAGGCTTATTCTAGTCTAATTAGGGTTTTTAACCAATCTTGTGCATTCAATAAGTGATTTTATGTCATTGGTTAAACATTTAGGTCAATTTCGTTCTCCCAAGGCTTATTCCAATCCAATTAGGGTTTTTAACCAATCTTGTGCATCCAATAAGTGATTTTGTGCCATTGGTTGAACATATAGGTCATTTTCGTCATCCTTCGACTTATTCTAATCCAATTAGGGTTTTTTACCAATCTTGTGCATCCAATATGTGATTTTGTGTCATTTTGTGTCATTGGTTGAACATTTAGGTCATTTTCGTCCTCCCTAAGCTTATTCTAATCCAATTAGGGTTTTTAACCAATATTGTGCATCCAATAAGTGATTTTGTGTCATTGGTTCAACATTTAGGTCATTTTCGTTCTCCCTAGGCTTATTCTAGTCTGATTAGCGTTTTTAACCAATCATGTGCATCCAATAAGTGATTTATGTGTCATTGGTTGAACGTTTAGGTCATTTTCGTCCTCCCTAGGCTTATTCTAATCCAATTAGGGTTTTTAACCAATCTTTTCCATCCAATAAGTCCGTTTGTGTCATTGGTTAAACGTTTAGGTCATTTTCGTCCACCCTAGGCTTACTCTAATACAATTAGGGTTTTTAACCAATCTTGTACATTCAGTAAGGGATTTTGTGTCATTGGTTGAACATATAGGTCATTTTTTTCCTACCTAGGCTTATTCTAATCCAACTAGGGTTTTTAACCAATCTTGTGTATCCAATAAGTGTGTTTGTGTCATTGGTTGAGTATTTAGGTCATTTTCGTCCTTCCTAGGCTTATTCTAATCAAATTACGGTTTTTAACCAATCTTGCGCATCCAATAAGTTATTTTGTGTCATCGGTTGAACATTTAGGATATTTTCATCCTCCCTAGGCTTATTCTAATCCAATTAGGGTTTTTAACCAATCTTGTGGATCCAATAAGTGATTTTGTGTCATTGGTTGAACATTTAGGTCATTTTCGTCCTCCCTAGGCTTATTCTAATCCAATTAGGGTTTTTAACCAATCTTGTGCATCCAATAAGTGATTTTGTGTCATTGGTTGAACATTTAGGTCATTTTTGTTCTCCCTATGCTTATTCTAGTCTGATTAGCGTTTTTAACCAATCATGTGCATCCAATAAGTGATTTATGTGTCATTGGTTGAACATTTAGGTCATTTTCGTCCTCCCTAGGCTTATTCTAATCCAATTAGGGTTTTTAACCAATCTTGTGCATCGAATAAGTGCGTTTGTGTCATTGGTTGACTATTTAAGTCATTTTCGTCCTCCCTAGGCTTATTCTAGTCTAATTTGGGTTTTTAACCAATCTTGTGCATTCAATAAGTACGTTTGTGTTAGTGGTTGAGTATTTAGGTCATTTTCGTCCTCCCTAGGCTTATTGTAGTCTAATTAGGGTTTTTAACCAATCTTGTGCATTCAATAAGTGATTTTGTGTCATTCGTTAAACATTTAGGTCAATTTCGTTCTCCCTAGGCTTATTCCAATCCAATTAGGGTTTTTAACCAATCTTGTGCATCCAATAAGTGATTTTGTGCCATTGGTTGAACATATAGGTCATTTTCGTCATCCTTCGACTTATTCTAATCCAATTAGGGTTTTTAACCAATCTTGTGCATCCAATATGTGATTTTGTGTCATTTTGTGTCATTGGTTGAACATTTAGGTCATTTTCGTCCTCCCTAAGCTTATTCTAATCCAATTAGGGTTTTTAACCAATATTGTGCATCCAATAAGTGATTTTGTGTCATTGGTTGAACATTTAGGTCATTTTCGTTCTCCCTAGGCTTATTCTAGTCTGATTAGCGTTTTTAACCAATCATGTGCATCCAATAAGTGATTTATGTGTCATTGGTTGAACATTTAGGTCATTTTCGTCCTCCCTAGGCTTATTCTAATCCAATTAGGGTTTTTAACCAATCTTGTGCATCGAATAAGTGCGTTTGTGTCATTGGTTGACTATTTAAGTCATTTTCGTCCTCCCTAGGCTTATTCTAGTCTAATTTGGGTTTTTAACCAATCTTGTGCATTCTATAAGTACGTTTGTGTTAGTGGTTGAGTATTTAGGTCATTTTCGTCCTCCCTAGGCTTATTCTAGTCTAATTAGGGTTTTTAACCAATCTTGTGCATTCAATAAGTGATTTTGTGTCATTGGTTAAACATTTAGGTCAATTTCGTTCTCCCTAGGCTTATTCCAATCCAATTAGGGTTTTTAACCAATCTTGTGCATCCAATAAGTGATTTTGTGCCATTGGTTGAACATATAGGTCATTTTCGTCATCCTTCGACTTATTCTAATCCAATTAGGGTTTTTAACCAATCTTGTGCATCCAATATGTGATTTTGTGTCATTTTGTGTCATTGGTTGAACATTTAGGTCATTTTCGTCCTCCCTAAGCTTATTCTAATCCAATTAGGGTTTTTAACCAATATTGTGCATCCAATAAGTGATTTTGTGTCATTGGTTGAACATTTAGGTCATTTTCGTTCTCCCTAGGCTTATTCTAGTCTGATTAGCGTTTTTAACCAATCATGTGCATCCAATAAGTGATTTATGTGTCATTGGTTGAACGTTTAGGTCATTTTCGTCCTCCCTAGGCTTATTTTAATCCAATTAGGGTTTTTAACCAATTTTTTCCATCCAATAAGTCCGTTTGTGTCATTGGTTTAACGTTTAGGTCATTTTCGTCCACCCTAGGCTTACTCTAATACAATTAGGGTTTTTAACCAATCTTGTACATTCAGTAAGGGATTTTGTGTCATTGGTTGAACATATAGGTCATTTTTTTCCTACCTAGGCTTATTCTAATCCAACTAGGGTTTTTAACCAATCTTGTGTATCCAATAAGTGTGTTTGTGTCATTGGTTGAGTATTTAGGTCATTTTCGTCCTTCCTAGGCTTATTCTAATCAAATTAGGGTTTTTAACCAATCTTGCGCATCCAATAAGTTATTTTGTGTCATCGGTTGAACATTTAGGATATTTTCATCCTCCCTAGGCTTATTCTAATCCAATTAGGGTTTTTAACCAATCTTGTGGATCCAATAAGTGATTTTGTGTCATTGGTTGAACATTTAGGTCATTTTCGTCCTCCCTAGGCTTATTCTAATCCAATTAGGGTTTTTAACCAATCTTTTCCATCCAATAAGTCCGTTTGTGTCATTGGTTTAACGTTTAGGTCATTTTCGTCCACCCTAGGCTTACTCTAATACAATTAGGGTTTTTAACCAATCTTGTACATTCAGTAAGGGATTTTGTGTCATTGGTTGAACATA
Source organism: Cicer yamashitae (assembly GCA_037974755.1). Taxonomy (NCBI): domain Eukaryota; kingdom Viridiplantae; phylum Streptophyta; class Magnoliopsida; order Fabales; family Fabaceae; genus Cicer; species Cicer yamashitae. The sequence goes on from JBBPBQ010020321.1 coordinate 32,782,448, forward strand.
TAGGTCATTTTTTTCCTACCTAGGCTTATTCTAATCCAACTAGGGTTTTTAACCAATCTTGTGTATCCAATAAGTGTGTTTGTGTCATTGGTTGAGTATTTAGGTCATTTTCGTCCTTCCTAGGCTTATTCTAATCAAATTAGGGTTTTTAACCAATCTTGTGCATCCAATAAGTTATTTTGTGTCATCGGTTGAACATTTAGGATATTTTCATCCTCCCTAAGCTTATTCTAATCCAATTAGGGTTTTTAACCAATCTTGTGGATCCAATAAGTGATTTTGTGTCATTGGTTGAACATTTAGGTCATTTTCGTCCTCCCTAGGCTTATTCTAATCCAATTAGGGTTTTTAACCAATCTTGTGCATCGAATAAGTGCGTTTGTGTCATTGGTTGACTATTTAAGTCATTTTCGTCCTCCCTAGGCTTATTCTAGTCTAATTTGGGTTTTTAACCAATCTTGTGCATTCAATAAGTACGTTTGTGTTAGTGGTTGAGTATTTAGGTCATTTTCGTCCTCCCTAGGCTTATTGTAGTCTAATTAGGGTTTTTAACCAATCTTGTGCATTCAATAAGTGATTTTGTGTCATTCGTTAAACATTTAGGTCAATTTCGTTCTCCCTAGGCTTATTCCAATCCAATTAGGGTTTTTAACCAATCTTGTGCATCCAATAAGTGATTTTGTGCCATTGGTTGAACATATAGGTCATTTTCGTCATCCTTCGACTTATTCTAATCCAATTAGGGTTTTTAACCAATCTTGTGCATCCAATATGTTATTTATTGTCATTTTGTGTCATTGGTTGAACATTTAGGTCATTTTCGTCCTCCCTAGGCTTATTCTAATCCAATTAGGGTTTTTAACCAATCTTGTGCATCCAATAAGTGATTTTGTGTCATTGGTTGAACATTTAGGTCATTTTCGTTCTCCCTAGGCTTATTCTAGTCTGATTAGCGTTTTTAACCAATCATGTGCATCCAATAAGTGATTTATGTGTCATTGGTTAAACGTTTAGGTCATTTTCGTCCTCCCTAGGCTTATTCTAATCCAATTAGGGTTTTTAACCAATCTTTTCCATCCAATAAGTCCGTTTGTGTCATTGGTTTAACGTTTAGGTCATTTTCGTCCACCCTAGGCTTACTCTAATACAATTAGGGTTTTTAACCAATCTTGTACATTTAGTAAGGGATTTTGTGTCATTGGTTGAACATTTATGTCATTTTCGTCAACGTTCGACATATTCTAATCCAATTAGGATTTTTAACCAATCTTGAGCATCCAATTAATGATTTTGTGTCATTGGTTGAACATTTAGGATATTTTCGTCCTCTCTAGGCATATTATAATCAAATTAAGGTTTTTAAGCAATCTTGTGAATCCAATAAGTTATTTTGTGTCATCGGTTCAACATTTAGGATATTTTCATCCTCCCTAGGCTTATTCTAATCCAATTAGGGTTTTTAACCAATCTTGTGGATCCAATAAGTGATTTTGTGTCATTGGTTGAACATTTAGGTCATTTTCGTCCTCCCTAGGCTTATTCTAATCCAATTAGGGTTTTTAACCAATCTTGTGCATCCAATAAGTGCGTTTGTGTCGTTGGTTGACTATTTAAGTCATTTTCGTCCTCCCTAGGCTTATTCTAGTCTAATTAGGGTTTTTAACCAATCTTGTGCATTCAATAAGTGCGTTTGTGTCAGTGGTTGAGTATTTAGGTCATTTTCGTCCTCCCTAGGCTTATTCTAGTCTAATTAGGGTTTTTAACCAATCTTGTGCATTCAATAAGTGATTTTGTGTCATTGGTTAAACATTTAGGTCAATTTCGTTCTCCCTAGGCTTATTCCAATCCAATTAGGGTTTTTAACCAATCTTGTGCATCCAATAAGTGATTTTGTGCCATTGGTTGAACATATAGGTCATTTTCGTCATCCTTCGACTTATTCTAATCCAATTAGGGTTTTTAACCAATCTTGTGCATCCAATATGTTATTTATTGTCATTTTGTGTCATTGGTTGAACATTTAGGTCATTTTCGTCCTCCCTAGGCTTATTCTAATCCAATTAGGGTTTTTAACCAATCTTGTGCATCCAATAAGTGATTTTGTGTCATTGGTTGAACATTTAGGTCATTTTCGTTCTCCCTAGGCTTATTCTAGTCTGATTAGCGTTTTTAACCAATCATGTGCATCCAATAAGTGATTTTGTGTCATTGGTTGAACGTTTAGGTCATTTTCGTCCTCCCTAGGCTTATTCTAATCCAATTAGGGTTTTTAACCAATCTTTTCCATCCAATAAGTCCGTTTGTGTCATTGGTTTAACGTTTAGGTCATTTTCGTCCACCCTAGGCTTACTCTAATACAATTAGGGTTTTTAACCAATCTTGTACATTTAGTAAGGGATTTTGTGTCATTGGTTGAACATATAGGTCATTTTTTTCCTCCCTAGGCTTATTCTAATCCAACTAGGGTTTTTAACCAATCTTGTGTATCCAATAAGTGTGTTTGTGTCATTGGTTGAGTATTTAGGTCATTTTCGTCCTTCCTAGGCTTATTCTAATCAAATTAGGGTTTTTAACCAATCTTGTGCATCCAATAAGTTATTTTGTGTCATCGGTTGAACATTTAGGATATTTTCATCCTCCCTAGGCTTATTCTAATCCAATTAGGGTTTTTAACCAATCTTGTGCATCCAATAAGTGAATTTGTGTCATTGGGTGACGATTTAGGTCATTTTCATCCTCCCTAGGCTTATTATAATCCTATTAGAGTTTTTAACAAATCTTTTGCATCCAATAAGTGTGTTTGTGTCATTGGTTTAACGTTTAGGTCATTTTCGTCCTCCCTAGGCTTATTCTAATCCAATTAGGGTTTTTAACCAATCTTAAGCACTCAATAAGGGATTTTGTGTCATTGGTTGAACATATAGGTCATCTTTGTCCTCCCTAGGCTTATTCTAATCCAATTAGGGTTTTTAACTAATCTTGTGCATCCAATAATTGATTTTGTGTCATTGGTTGAACATTTATGTCATTTTCGTCAACGTTCGACTTATTCTAATCCAATTAGGGTTTTTAACCAATCTTGAGCATCCAATTAATGATTTTGTGTCATTGGTTGAACATTTAGGATATTTTCGTCCTCTCTAGGCATATTATAATCAAATTAAGGTTTTTAAGCAATCTTGTGAATCCAATAAGTGATTTTGTGCCAATGGTTGAACATTTAGGATATTTTCGTCCTCCATAGGCTTATTCTAATCCAATTAGGATTTTTAACCAATCTTGTGCATCCAATAATTGCGTTTGTGTCATTGGTTGAACATTTAGGTCATTTTCGTCATCCTTCGACTTATTATAATCCAATTAGGGTTTTTAATCAATCTTGTATTTCCAATAACTGCGTTTGTGTCATTGGTTTAATATTTAGGTCATTGACTTCCTTTTTAGGCTTATTCTAGTCCAATTAGGGTTTTTATCCAATCTTGTGATCCAATAAGTGCGTTTGTGTCATTGGTTGAGAATTTAGGTCATTTTCGTCATCCCTAGGCTTATTCTAATCCAATTAGGGTTTTTAACCAATCTTGTGTTTCCAATAAGTGATTTTGTGTCATTGGTTGAACATTTAGGTCATTTTCGTCCTCCCTAGGCTTATTCTAATCCAATTAGGGTTTTTAACCAAGCTTGTGCATCCAATAAGTGCGTTTGTGTCATTGGTTGAACATTTAGGTCATTTACGTCCTTTCTAGGCTTATTCTAATACAGTTAGGGTTATTAACCAATCTTGTATTTTCAATAAGTGCGTTTGTGTCATTGGTTTAACATTTAGGTCAATTACGTCCTTTCTAGGCTTATTCTAATCCAATTAGGGTTTTTAACCAATCTTGTGCAACCAATAATTGATTTTGTGTCACTGGTTTAACATTTAGGTCATTTTCGTCATCGTTCGACTTATTCTAGTTCAATTAGGGTTTTTAACTAATCTTGAGCATCCAATTAGTGATTTTGTGTCATTGGTTGAACATTTAGGTTATTTTCGTCCTCTCTAGGCTTATTATAATCAAATTAAGGTTTTTAAGCAATCTTGTGCATCCAATAAGTGATTTTGTGCCATTGGTTGAACATTTAGGATATTTTCGTCCTCCATAGGCTTATTCTAATCCAATTAGGGTTTTTAACCAATCTTGTGCATCCAATAATTGATTTTATGTCATTGGTTGAGCATTTAGGTCATTTTCGTCATCCTTCGACTTATTCTAATCCAATTAGGGTTTTTAACCTATCTTGTGCATCCAATAAGTGATTTTGTGTCATAGGTTGAACATTTAGGTCACTTTCGTCCTCGCTAGGCTTATTCTAATCCAATTAGGGTTTTAAACCAAGCTTGTGCATCCATTAATTGCGTTTGTGTCATTGGTTGAACATTTAGGTCATTTTCGTCATCCTTCAACTTATTCTAATTCAATTAGGGTTTTTAATCAATCTTGTATTTCCAATAACTGCGTTTGTGTCATTGGTTTAATATTTAGGTCATTGACTTCCTTTTTAGGCTTATTCTAATCCAATTAGGGTTTTTATCCAATCTTGTGATCCAATAAGTGCGTTTGTGTCATTGGTTGAGAATTTAGGTCATTTTCGTCATCCCTACGCTTATTCTTATCCAATTAGGGTTTTTAACCAATCTTGTGTATCCAATAAGTGATTTTGTGTCATTGGTTGAAATTTAGGTCATTTTCATCCTCCCTAGGCTTATTCTAATCCAATTAGGGTTTTTAACCAAGCTTGTGCATCCAATAAGTTATTTTGTGTAATTGGTTGAACATTTAGGTCATTTTCGTCCTCCCTAGGCTTATTCTAATCCAATTAGGGTTTTTAACCAAGCTTGTGCATCCAATAAGTGCGTTTGTGTCATTGGTTGAACATTTAGGTCATTTACGTCCTTTCTAGGCTTATTCTAATACAGTTAGCGTTATTAACCAATCTTGTATTTTCAATAAGTGCGTTTGTGTCATTGGTTTAACATTTAGGTCAATTACGTCCTTTCTAGGCTTATTCTAATCCAATTAGGGTTTTTAACCAATCTTGTGCATCCAATAAGTGCGTTTGTGTCATTGGTTGAGTATTTAGGTCATTTTCGTCCTCCCTAGGCTTATTCTAGTCTAATTAGGGTTATTAACCAATCTTGTGCATTGAATAAGTGATTTTGTGTCATTGGTTCAACATTTAGGTCAATTTCGTCCTCCCAAGGCTTATTCCAATCCAATTAGGGTTTTACACCAATCTTGTGCATCCAATAAGTGATTTTGTGTCATTGGTTGAACATTTAGGTCATTTTCGTCATCCTTCGACTTATTCTAATCCAATTAGGGTTTTTAAACAATCTTGTGCATCCAATAACTGATTTTGTGTCATTGGTTGATCATTTACATCATTTTCGTCCTCCCTAGGCTTATTCTAATCCAATTACGGTTTTTAACTAATCTTTTGCATCCAATAAGTGCGTTTGTGTCATACGTTTAACGTTTAGGTCATTTTCGTTTTCCCTAGGCTTATTCTAATACAATTAGGGTTTTTAACCACTCTTGTGCATTCAGTAAGTGATTTTGTGTCATTGGTTGAACATATAGGTCATTTTCGTCCTCCCTAGGCTTATTCTAATCCAATTAGGGTTTTTAACCAATCTTGTGCAACCAATAATTGATTTTGTGTCACTGGTTTAACATTTAGGTCATTTTCGTCATCGTTCGACTTATTCTAATTCAATTAGGGTTTTTAACTAATCTTGAGCATCCAATTAGTGATTTTGTGTCATTGGTTGAACATTTAGGTTATTTTCGTCCTCTCTAGGCTTATTATAATCAAATTAAGGTTTTTAAGCAATCTTGTGCATCCAATAAGTGATTTTGTGCCATTGGTTGAACATTTAGGATATTTTCGTCCTCCATAGGCTTATTCTAATCCAATTAGGGTTTTTAACCAATCTTGTGCATCCAATAATTGATTTTATGTCATTGGTTGAGCATTTAGGTCATTTTCGTCATCCTTCGACTTATTCTAATCCAATTAGGGTTTTTAACCTATCTTGTGCATCCAATAAGTGATTTTGTGTCATAGGTTGAACATTTAGGTCACTTTCGTCCTCGCTAGGCTTATTCTAATCCAATTAGGGTTTTTAACCAAGCTTGTGCATCCATTAATTGCGTTTGTGTCATTGGTTGAACATTTAGGTCATTTTCGTCATCCTTCAACTTATTCTAATTCAATTAGGGTTTTTAATCAATCTTGTATTTCCAATAACTGCGTTTGTGTCATTGGTTTAATATTTAGGTCATTGACTTCCTTTTTAGGCTTATTCTAATCCAATTAGGGTTTTTATCCAATCTTGTGATCCAATAAGTGCGTTTGTGTCATTGGTTGAGAATTTAGGTCATTTTCGTCATCCCTACGCTTATTCTTATCCAATTAGGGTTTTTAACCAATCTTGTGTATCCAATAAGTGATTTTGTGTCATTGGTTGAAATTTAGGTCATTTTCATCCTCCCTAGGCTTATTCTAATCCAATTAGGGTTTTTAACCAAGCTTGTGCATCCAATATATTATTTTGTGTAATTGGTTGAACATTTAGGTCATTTTCGTCCTCCCTAGGCTTATTCTAATCCAATTAGGGTTTTTAACCAAGCTTGTGCATCCAATAAGTGCGTTTGTGTCATTGGTTGAACATTTAGGTCATTTACGTCCTTTCTAGGCTTATTCTAATACAGTTAGCGTTATTAACCAATCTTGTATTTTCAATAAGTGCGTTTGTGTCATTGGTTTAACATTTAGGTCAATTACGTCCTTTCTAGGCTTATTCTAATCCAATTAGGGTTTTTAACCAATCTTGTGCATCCAATAAGTGCGTTTGTGTCATTGGTTAACTATTTAAGTCATTTTCGTCCTCCCTAGGCTTATCCTAGTCTAATTTGGGTTTTTAACCAATCTTGTGCATTCAATAAGTGCGTTTGTGTCATTGGTTGAGTATTTAGGTCATTTTCGTCCTCCCTAGGCTTATTCTAGTCTAATTAGGGTTTTTAACCAATCTTGTGCATTGAATAAGTGATTTTGTGTCATTGGTTCAACATTTAGGTCAATTTCGTCCTCCCTAGGCTTATTCCAATCCAATTAGGGTTTTTAACCAATCTTGTGCATCCAATAAGTGATTTTGTGTCATAGGTTGAACATTTAGGTCACTTTCGTCCTCGCTAGGCTTATTCTAATCCAATTAGGGTTTTTAACCAAGCTTGTGCATCCAATAAGTGCGTTTGTGTCATTGGTTGAACATTTAGGTCATTTTCGTCATCCTTCGACTTATTCTAATCCAATTAGGGTTTTTAATCAATCTTGTATTTCCAATAACTGCGTTTGTGTCATTGGTTTAATATTTAGGTTATTGACGTCCTTTCTAGGCTTATTCTAATCCAATTAGGGTTTTTATCCAATCTTGTGCATCCAATAGGTGCGTTTGTGTCATTGGTTGAGTATTTAGGTCATTTTGGTCCTTCCTAGGCTTATTCTAATAAAATTAGGGTTTTTAACCAATCTTGTGCATCCAATAAGTTATTTTGTGTCATCGGTTGAACATTTAGGATATTTTCATCCTCCCTAGGCTTATTCTAATCCAATTAGGGTTTTTAACCAATCTTGTGCATCCAATAAGTGAATTTGTGTCTTTGGTTGACGATTTAGGTTATTTTCATCCTCCCTAGGCTTATTATAATCCTATTAGAGTTTTTAACAAATCTTTTGCATCCAATAAGTGTGTTTGTGTCATTGGTTTAACGTTTAGGTCATTTTCGTCCTCCCTAGGCTTATTCTAATCCAATTAGGGTTTTTAACCAATCTTAAGCACTCAATAAGGGATTTTGAGTCATTGGTTGAACATATAGGTCATATTTGTCCTCCCTAGGCTTATTCTAATCCAATTAGGGTTTTTAACTAATCTTGTGCATCCAATAATTGATTTTGTGTCATTGGTTGAACATTTATGTCATTTTCGTCATCGTTCGACTTATTCTAATCCAATTAGGGTTTTTAACCAATCTTGAGCATCCAATTAGTGATTTTGTGTCATTGGTTGAACATTTAAGATATTTTCGTCCTCTTTAGGCTTATTATAATCAAATTAAGGTTTTTAAGCAATCTTGTGCATCCAATAAGTGATTTTGTGTCATTGGTTAAACATTTAGGTCAATTTCGTCCTCCCAATGCTTATTCCAATCCAATTAGGGTTTTTACCCAAGCTTATGCATCCAATAAGTGCGTTTGTGTCATTGGTTGAACGTTTAGGTCATTTTCGTCATCCTTCGACTTATTCTAATCCAATTAGGGTTTTTAATCAATCTTGTATTTCCAATAACTGCGTTTGTGTCATTGGTTTAATATTTAGGTCATTGACGTCCCTTCTAGGCTTATTCTAATCCAATTAGGGTTTTTATCCAATCTTGTGATCCAATAAGTGCGTTTGTGTCATTGGTTGAGAATTTAGGTCATTTTCGTCATCCCTAGGCTTATTCTAATCCAATTAGGGTTTTTAACCAATCTTGTGCATCCAATAAGTGATTTTGTGTCATTGGTTCCACATTTAGGTCAATTTCGTCCTCCCTAGGCTTATTCCAATCCAATTAGGGTTTTTAACCAATCTTGTGCATCCAATAAGTGATTTTGTGTCATAGGTTGAACATTTAGGTCACTTTCGTCCTCGCTAGGCTTATTCTAATCCAATTAGGGTTTTTAACCAAGCTTGTGCGTCCAATAAGTGCGTTTGTGTCATTGGTTGAACATTTAGGTCATTTTCGTCATCCTTCGACTTATTCTAATCCAATTAGGGTTTTTAATCAATCTTGTATTTCCAATAACTGCGTTTGTGTCATTGGTTTAATATTTAGGTTATTGACGTCCTTTCTAGGCTTATTCTAATCCAATTAGGGTTTTTATCCAATCTTGTGCATCCAATAGGTGCGTTTGTGTCATTGGTTGAGTATTTAGGTCATTTTGGTCCTTCCTAGGCTTATTCTAATAAAATTAGGGTTTTTAACCAATCTTGTGCATCCAATAAGTTATTTTGTGTCATCGGTTGAACATTTAGGATATTTTCATCCTCCCTAGGCTTATTCTAATCCAATTAGGGTTTTTAACCAATCTTGTGCATCCAATAAGTGAATTTGTGTCTTTGGTTGACGATTTAGGTTATTTTCATCCTCCCTAGGCTTATTATAATCCTATTAGAGTTTTTAACAAATCTTTTGCATCCAATAAGTGTGTTTGTGTCATTGGTTTAACGTTTAGGTCATTTTCGTCCTCCCTAGGCTTATTCTAATCCAATTAGGGTTTTTAACCAATCTTAAGCACTCAATAAGGGATTTTGAGTCATTGGTTGAACATATAGGTCATATTTGTCCTCCCTAGGCTTATTCTAATCCAATTAGGGTTTTTAACTAATCTTGTGCATCCAATAATTGATTTTGTGTCATTGGTTGAATATTTATGTCATTTTCGTCATCGTTCGACTTATTCTAATCCAATTAGGGTTTTTAACCAATCTTGAGCATCCAATTAGTGATTTTGTGTCATTGGTTGAACATTTAAGATATTTTCGTCCTCTCTAGGCTTATTATAATCAAATTAAGGTTTTTAAGCAATCTTGTGCATCCAATAAGTGATTTTGTGTCATTGGTTAAACATTTAGGTCAATTTCGTCCTCCCAATGCTTATTCCAATCCAATTAGGGTTTTTACCCAAGCTTATGCATCCAATAAGTGCGTTTGTGTCATTGGTTGAACGTTTAGGTCATTTTCGTCATCCTTCGACTTATTCTAATCCAATTAGGGTTTTTAATCAATCTTGTATTTCCAATAACTGCGTTTGTGTCATTGGTTTAATATTTAGGTCATTGACGTCCTTTCTAGGCTTATTCTAATCCAATTAGGGTTTTTATCCAATCTTGTGATCCAATAAGTGCGTTTGTGTCATTGGTTGAGAATTTAGGTCATTTTCGTCATCCCTAGGCTTATTCTAATCCAATTAGGGTTTTTAACCAATCTTGTGCATCCAATAAGTGATTTTGTGTCATTGGTTCCACATTTAGGTCAATTTCGTCCTCCCTAGGCTTATTCCAATCCAATTAGGGTTTTTAACCAATCTTGTGCATCCAATAAGTGATTTTGTGTCATTGGTTGAACATTTAGGTCATTTTCGTCATCCTTCGACTTATTCTAATCCAATTAGGGTTTTTAAACAATCTTGTGCATCCAATAACTGATTTTGTGTCATTGGTTGAACATTTACATCATTTTCGTCCTCCCTAGGCTTATTCTAATCCAATTAGGGTTTTTAACTAATCTTTTGCATCCAATAAGTGCGTTTGTGTCATAGGTTTAACGTTTAGGTCATTTTCGTTTTCCCTAGGCTTATTCTAATACAATTAGGGTTTTTAACCACTCTTGTGCATTCAGTAAGTGATTTTGTGTCATTGGTTGAACATATAGGTCATTTTCGTCCTCCCTAGGCTTATTCTAATCCAATTAGGGTTTTTAACCAATCTTGTGCAACAAATAATTGATTTTGTGTCACTGGTTTAACATTTAGGTCATTTTCGTCATCGTTCGACTTATTCTAATTCAATTAGGGTTTTTAACTAATCTTGAGCATCCAATTAGTGATTTTGTGTCATTGGTTGAACATTTAGGTTATTTTCGTCCTCTCTAGGCTTATTATAATCAAATTAAGGTTTTTAAGCAATCTTGTGCATCCAATAAGTGATTTTGTGCCATTGGTTGAACGTTTAGGATATTTTCGTCCTCCATAGGCTTATTCCAATCCAATTAGGGTTTTTAACCAATCTTGTGCTTCCAATAAGTGATTTTGTGTCATTGGTTGAACATTTAGGTCATTTTCGTCATCCTTCGACTTATTCTAATCCAATTAGGGTTTTTAACCAATCTTGTGCATCCAATAAGTGATTTTGTGTCATAGGTTGAACATTTAGGTCACTTTCGTCCTCGCTAGGCTTATTCTAATCCAATTAGGGTTTTTAACTAATCTTGAGCATCCAATTAGTGATTTTGTGTCATTGGTTGAACATTTATGTTATTTTCGTCCTCTCTAGGCTTATTATAATCAAATTAAGGTTTTTAAGCAATCTTGTGCATCCAATAAGTGATTTTGTGCCATTGGTTGAACATTTAGGATATTTTCGTCCTCCATAGGCTTATTCTAATCCAATTAGGGTTTTTAACCAATCTTGTGCATCCAATAATTGATTTTATGTCATTGGTTGAACATTTAGGTCATTTTCGTCATCCTTCGACTTATTCTAATCCAATTAGGGTTTTTAACCAATCTTGTGCATCCAATAAGTGATTTTGTGTCATAGGTTGAACATTTAGGTCACTTTCGTCCTCGCTAGGCTTATTCTAATCCAATTAGGGTTTTTAACCAAGCTTGTGCATCCAATAATTGCGTTTGTGTCATTGGTTGAACATTTAGGTCATTTTCGTCATCCTTCGACTTATTCTAATCCAATTAGGGTTTTTAATCAATCTTGTATTTCCAATAATTGAGTTTGTGTCATTGGTTTAATATTTAGGTCATTGACTTCCTTTTTAGGCTTATTCTAATCCAATTAGGGTTTTTATCCAATCTTGTGATCCAATAAGTGCGTTTGTGTCATTGGTTGAGAATTTAGGTCATTTTCGTCATCCCTAGGCTTATTCTAATCCAATTAGGGTTTTTAACCAATCTTGTGCATCCAATAAGTGATTTTGTGTCATTGGTTCAACATTTAGGTCAATTTCGTCCTCCCTAGGCTTATTCCAATCCAATTAGGGTTTTTAACCAATCTTGTGCTTCCAATAAGTGATTTTGTGTCATTGGTTGAACATTTAGGTCATTTTCGTCATCCTTCGACTTATTCTAATCCAATTAGGGTTTTTAAACAATCTTGTGCATCCAATAACTGATTTTGTGTCATTGGTTGATCATTTACATCATTTCCGTCCTCCCTAGGCTTATTCTAATCCAATTAGGGTTTTTAACTAATCTTGAGCATCCAATTAGTGATTTTGTGTCATTGGTTGAACATTTAGGTTATTTTCGTCCTCTCTAGGCTTATTATAATCAAATTAAGGTTTTTAAGCAATCTTGTGCATCCAATAAGTGATTTTGTGTCATAGGTTGAACATTTAGGTCATTTTCGTCCTCCCTAGGCTTATTCTTATCCAATTAGGGTTTTTAACCAAGCTTGTGCATCCAATAAGTTATTTTGTGTCATTTGTTGAACATTTATGTCATTTTCGTCCTCCCTAGGCTTATTCTAATCCAATTAGGGTTTCTAACCAAGCTTGTGCATCCAATAAGTGCGTTTGTGTCATTGGTTGAACATTTAGGTCATTTACGTCCTTTCTAGGCTTATTCTAATACAGTTAGGGTTATTAACCAATCTTGTATTTTCAATAAGTGCGTTTGTGTCATTGGTTTAACATTTAGGTCAATTACGTCCTTTCTAGGCTTATTCTAATCCAATTAGGGTTTTTAACCAATCTTGTGCATCCAATAAGTGTGTTTGTGTCATTGGTTAACTATTTAAGTCATTTTCGTCCTCCCTAGGCTTATTCTAGTCTAATTTGGGTTTTTAACCAATCTTGTGCATTCAATAAGTGCGTTTGTGTCATTGGTTGAGTATTTAGGTCATTTTCGTCCTCCCTATGCTTATTCTAGTCTAATTAGGGTTTTTAACCAATCTTGTGCATTGAATAAGTGATTTTGTGTCATTGGTTCAACATTTAGGTCAATTTCGTCCTCCCTAGGCTTATTCCAATCCAATTAGGGTTTTTAACCAATCTTGTGCATCCAATAAGTGATTTTGTGTCATTGGTTGAACATTTAGGTCATTTTCGTCATCCTTCGACTTATTCTAATCCAATAAGGGTTTTTAAACATTCTTGTGCATCCAATAACTGATTTTGTGTCATTGGTTGAACATTTACGTCATTTTCGTCCTCCCTAGGCTTATTCTAATCCAATTAGGGTTTTTAACTAATCTTTTGCATCCAATAAGTGCGTTTGTGTCATAGGTTTAACGTTTAGGTCATTTTCATTTTCCCTAGGCTTATTCTAATACTATTAGGGTTTTTAACCACTCTTGTGCATTCAGTAAGTGATTTTGTGTCATTGGTTGAACATATAGGTCATTTTCGTCCTCCCTAGGCTTATTCTAATCCAATTAGGGTTTTTAACCAATCTTGTGCAACCAATAATTGATTTTGTGTCACTGGTTTAACATTTAGGTCATTTTCGTCATCGTTCGACTTATTCTAATTCAATTAGGGTTTTTAACTAATCTTGAGCATCCAATTAGTAATTTTGTGTCATTGGTTGAACATTTAGGTTATTTTCGTCCTCTCTAGGCTTATTATAATCAAATTAAGGTTTTTAAGCAATCTTGTGCATCCAATAAGTGATTTTGTGCCATTGGTTGAACATTTAGGATATTTTCGTCCTCCATAGGCTTATTCTAATCCAATTAGGGTTTTTAACCAGTCTTGTGCATCCAATAATTGATTTTATGTCATTGGTTGAACATTTAGGTCACTTTCGTCCTCGCTAGGCTTATTCTAATCCAATTAGGGTTTTTAACCAAGCTTGTGCATCCAATAAGTGCGTTTGTGTCATTGGTTGAACATTTAGGTCATTTTCGTCATCCTTCGACTTATTCTAATCCAATTAGGGTTTTTAATCAATCTTGTATTTCCAATAACTGCGTTTGTGTCATTGGTTTAATATTTAGGTCATTGACGTCCTTTATAGGCTTATTCTAATCCAATTAGGGTTTTTATCCAATCTTGTGCATCCAATAGGTGCGTTTGTGTCATTGGTTGAGTATTTAGGTCATTTTCGTCCTTCCTAGGCTTATTCTAATAAAATTAGAGTTTTTAACCAATCTTGTGCATCCAATAAGTTATTTTGTGTCATCGGTTGAACGTTTAGGATATTTTCATCCTCCCTAGGCTTATTCTATTCCAATTAGGGTTTTTAACCAATCTTGTGCATGCAATAAGTGAATTTGTGTCATTGGTTGACGATTTAGGTAATTTTCATCCTCCCTAGGCTTATTATAATCCTATTAGAGTTTTTAACAAATCTTTTGCATCCAATAAGTGTGTTTGTGTCATTGGTTTAACGTTTAGGTCATTTTCGTCCTCCCTAGGCTTATTCTAATCCAATTAGGGTTTTTAACCACTCTTAAGCACTCAATAAAGGATTTTGTGTCATTGGTTGAACATATAGGTCATATTTGTCCTCCCTAGGCTTATTCTAATCCAATTAGTGTTTTTATCTAATCTTGTGCATCCAATAATTGATTTTGTGTCGTTGGTTGAACATTTATGTCATTCTCGTCATCGTTCGACTTATTCTAATCCAATTAGGGTTTTTAACCAATCTTGAGCATCCAATTAGTGATTTTGTGTCATTGGTTGAAAATTTAGGATATTTTCGTCCTCTCTAGGCTTATTATAATCAAATTAAGGTTTTTAAGCAATCTTGTGCATCCAATAAGTGATTTTGTGTCATTGGTTAAACATTTAGGTCAATTTCGTCCTCCCTAGGCTTATTCCAATCCAATTAGGGTTTTTACCCAAGCTTATGCATCCAATAAGTGCGTTTGTGTCATTGGTTGAACGTTTAGGTCATTTTCGTCATCCTTCGACTTATTCTAATCCAATTAGGGTTTTTAATCAATCTTGTATTTCCAATAACTGCGTTTGTGTCATTGGTTTAATATTTAGGTCATTGACGTCCTTTCTAGGCTTATTCTAATCCAATTAGGGTTTTTATCCAATCTTGTGATCCAATAACTGCAATTGTGTCATTGGTTGAGAATTTAGGTCATTTTCGTCATCCCTAGGCTTATTCTTATCCAATTAGGGTTTTTAACCAATCTTGTGCATTCAATAAGTGATTTTGTGTCATTGGTTGAACATTTAGGTCATTTTCGTCCTCCCTAGGCTTATTATAATCCTGTTAGGACTTTTAACCAATCTTTTGCATCCAATAAGTGTGTTTGTGTCATTGGTTGAACATTTAGGTCATTTACGTCCTTTCTAGGCTTATTCTAATACAGTTAGGGTTATTAACCAATCTTGTATTTTCAATAAGTGCGTTTGTGTCATTAGTTTAACATTTAGGTCAATTACGTCCTTTCTAGGCTTATTCTAATCCAATTAGGGTTTTTAACCAATCTTGTGCATCCAATAAGTGCGTTTGTGTCATTGGTTGACTATTTAAGTCATTTTCGTCCTACCTAGGCTTATTCTAGTCTAATTTGGGTTTTTAACCAATCTTGTGCATTCAATAAGTGCGTTTGTGTCATTGGTTGAGTATTTAGGTCATTTTCGTCCTCCCTAGGCTTATTCTAGTCTAATTAGGGTTTTTAACCAATCTTGTGCATTCAATAAGTGATTTTGTGTCATTGGTTAAACATTTAGGTCAATTTCGTCCTCCCTAGGCTTATTCCAATCCAATTAGGGTTTTTAACCAATCTTGTGCATCCAATAAGTGATTTTGTGTCATTGGTTGAACATTTAGGTCATTTTCGTCATCCTTCGACTTATTCTAATCCAATTAGGGTTTTTAAACAATCTTGTGCATCCAAAAACTGATTTTGTGTCATTGGTTGAACATTTAGGTGATTTTCGTCCTCCCTAGGCTTATTCTAATCCAATTAGGGTTTTTAACTAATCTTTTGCATCCAATAAGTGCGTTTGTGTCGTTGGTTTAACGTTTAG
The DNA here is from genome assembly GCA_037974755.1 of Cicer yamashitae. Lineage (NCBI taxonomy): Eukaryota > Viridiplantae > Streptophyta > Magnoliopsida > Fabales > Fabaceae > Cicer > Cicer yamashitae. The sequence goes on from JBBPBQ010020321.1 coordinate 32,798,263, forward strand.
GTCATTTTCGTTTTCCCTAGGCTTATTCTAATACAATTAGGGTTTTTAACCACTCTTATGCATTCAGTAAGTGATTTTGTGTCATTGGTTGAACATATAGGTCATTTTCGTCCTCCCTAGGCTTATTCTAATCCAATTAGGATTTTTAACCAATCTTGTGCAACCAATAATTGATTTTGTGTCATTGGTTTAACATTTAGGTCATTGTCGTCATCGTTCGACTTATTCTAATCCAATTAGGGTTTTTAACCAATCATATGCATCCAATAAGTGATTTTGTGTCATTGGTTGAACATTTAGGTTATTTTCGTCCTCTCTAGGATTATTATAATCAAATTAAGGTTTTTAAGCAATCTTGTGCATCCAATAAGTGATTTTGTGCCATTGGTTGAACATTTAGGATATTTTCGTCCTCCATAGGGTTATTCTAAACCAATTAGGGTTTTGAACCAATCTTGTGCATCCAATAATTGATTTTATGTCATTGGTTGAACATTTAGGTCATTTTCGTCATCCTTCGACTTATTCTAATCCAATTAGGGTTTTTAACCAATCATGTGCATCCAATAAGTGATTTTGTGTCATTGGTTGAACATTTAGGTCATTTTCGTCCTCGCTAGGCTTATTCTAATCCAATTAGGGTTTTTGACCAAGCTTGTGCATCCAATAAGTGCGTTTGTGTCATTGGTTGAACATTTAGGTCATTTTCTTCATACTTCGACTTATTCTAATCCAATTAGGGTTTTTAATCAGTCTTGTATTTCCAATAACTGCATTTGTGTCATTGGTTTAATATTTAGGTCATTGACGTCCTTTCTAGGCTTATTCTAATCCAATTAGGGTTTTTATCCAATCTTGTGCATCCAATAGGTGCGTTTGTGTCATTGGTTGAGTATTTAGGTCATTTTCGTCATCCCTAGGCTTATTCTAATCCAATTAGGGTTTTTAACCAATCTTGTGCATCCATTAAGTGATTTTGTGTCATTGGTTGAACATTTAAGTCATTTTCGTCCTCCGTAGGCTTATTCTAATCCAATTAGTGTTTTTAACAAAGCTTGTGCATCCAATAAGTGATTTTGTGTCATTGGTTGAACATTTAGGTCATTTTTGTCCTCCATAGGCTTATTCTAATCCAATTAGGGTTTTTAACCAAGCTTGTGCATCCAATAAGTGCGTTTGTGTCATTGGTTGAACATTTAGGTCATTTTCGTCATCCTTCGACTTATTCTAATCCAATTAGGGTTTTTAACCAATCTTGTATTTTCAATAAGTGCGTTTGTGTCATTGGTTTAACATTTAGGTCAATTACGTCCTTTCTAGGCTTATTCTAATCCAAATAGGGTTTTTAACCAATCTTTTGCATTCAATAAGTGATTTTGTGTCGTTGGTTGAACATTTTTGTCATTTTCGTCATCCTTCGACTTATTCCAATCACATTAGGGTTTTTAACGAATCTTGTATTTCCAATAACTGCGTTTGTGTCATTGGTTTAACATTTAGGTCATTTACGTCCTTTCTAGGCTTATTCTAATCCAATTAGGGTTTTTAACCAATCTCATGCATCCAACAAGTGTGTTTGTGTCATTGGTGGAGTATTTGGGTCATTTTTGTCCTCCCTAGGGTTATTATAATCCTATTAGGGTTTTTAACCAATCTTCTGCATCCAATAAGTGATTTTATGTCATCGGTTGATTGTTTAGGATATTTTCGTCATCCCTAGGCTTATTCTAATCCAATTAGGGTTTTTAACCAAGCTTGTGCATCCAATAAGTGATTTTGTGTCATTGGTTGAACATTTAGGTCATTTTCGTTCTCCCTAGGCTTATTCTAGTCTGATTTGCGTTTTTAACCAATCATGTGCATCCAATAAGTGATTTTGTGTCATTGGTTGAACGTTTAGGTTGTTTTCGTCATCCTTCGACTGATTCTAATCCAATTAGGGTTTGTAACCAATCTTGTGCATCCAATAAGTGATTTTGTGTCATTGGTTGAACATTTCGGTAATTTTCGTCCTCCCTAGGCTTATTCAAATCAAATTAGGGTTTTTAACCAATCTTGTGCTTCCAATAAGTAATTTTGTGTCATTGGTTGAACATTTAGGTCATTTTCATCCTCCCTAGGCTTACTATAATCCAATTAGGGTTTTTAACCAATCTCATGCATCCAACAAGTTTGTTTGTGTCATTGGTTGAGTATTTGGGTCATTTTTGTCCTCCCTAGGGTTATTATGATCCTATTAGGGTTTTTAACCAATCTTCTGCATCCAATAAGTGATTTTGTGTCATCGGTTGATTATTTAGGATATTTTCGTCATCCCTAGGCTTATTCTAATCCAATTAGGGTTTTTAACCAATCTTGTGCATCCAATAAGTGATTTTGTGTCATTGGTTGAACATTTAGGTCATTTTCGTTCTCCCTAGGCTTATTCTAGTCTGATTAGCGTTTTTAACCAATCATGTGCATCCAATAAGTGATTTTGTGTCATTGGTTGAACGTTTAGGTCATTTTCGTCCTCCCTAGGCTTATTCTAATCCAATTAGGGTTTTTAACCAATCTTTTGCATCCAATAAGTCCGTTTGTGTCATTGGTTTAACGTTTAGGTCATTTTCGTCCACCCTAGGCTTATTCTAACACTATTAGGGTTTTTAACCAATCTTGTACATTCAGTAAGGGATTTTGTGTCATTGGTTGAACATATAGGTCATTTTTGTTCTCCCTAGGCTTATTCTAATCCAATTATGGTTTTTAATCTAGCTTGTGCATACAATAAGTGCGTTTGTGTCATTGGTTGAGTATTTAGGTCATTTTCGTCCTTCCTCGGCTTATTCTAATCAAATTAAGGTTTTTAACCAATCTTGTGCATCCAATAAGTTATTTTGTGTCGTCGGTTGAACATTTAGGATATTTTCATCCTCCCTAGGCTTATTCTAATCCAATTAGGGTTTTTAACCAATCTTGTGCATCCAATAAGTGAATTTGTGTCATTGGTTGACGATTGAGGTCATTTTCATCCTCCCTAGGCTTATTATAATCCTATTAGGGTTTTTAACAAATCTTTTGCATCCAATAAGTGTGTTTGTGTCATTGGTTTAACGTTTAGGTCATTTTCGTCCTCCCTAGGCTTATTCTAATCCAATTAGGGTATTTAACCAATCTTGTGCACTCAATAAGTGATTTTGTGTCATTGGTTGAACATTTACGTCATTTTCGTCCTCCCTAGGCTTATTCTAATCCAATTAGGATTTTTAACCAATCTTTTGCATCCAATAACTCCGTTTGTGTCATTGGTTTAATGTTTAGGTCATTTACGTCCTCCCTAGGCTTATTCTAATACAATTAGGGTTTGTAACCAATCTTGTACATTCAGTAAGGGATTTTGTGTCATTAGTTGAACATATAGGTCATATTTGTCCTCCCTAGGCTTATTCTAATCCAATTAGGGTATTTAACTAATCTTATGCATCCAATAATTGATTTTGTGTCATTGGTTGAACATTTATGTCATTTTCGTCATGCTTCGACTTATTATAATCAAATTAGGGTTTTTAACCAATCTTGTGCATCCAATAACTGATTTTATGTCATTGGTTCAACATTTAGGTCATTTTCGTCCTCCCTAGGCTTATTCTAATCCAATTAGGGTTTTTAACCTAGCTTGTGCATCCAATAAGTGCGTTTGTGTCATTGGTTGAACATTTAGGTCATTTTCGTCATCCTTCGACTTATTCTAATCCAATTAGGGTTTTTAACCAATCTTGTATTTCCAATAAGTGCGTTTGTATCATTGGTTTAACATTTAGGTCATCTACGTCCTTTCTAGGCTTATTCTAATCCAATTAGGGTTTTTAACCATTCGTGTGCATCCAATAAGTGTGTTTGTGTCATTGGTTGAACATTTAGGTCATTTTCGTCCTCCTTAGGCTTATTCTAATCTAATTAGGGTTTTTAACCAATCTTGTGCATCTAATAAGTGAATTTGTGTCATTGGTTGACGATTTAGGTCATTTTCATCCTCCCTAGGCATATTATAATCCTATTAGGGGTTTTAACAAATCTTTTGCATCCAATAAGTGTGTTTGTGTCATTGGTTTAACGTTTAGGTCGTTTTCATCCTCCCTAGGCTTATTCTAATCCAATTAGGGTTTTTAACCAATCTTTTGTATCCAATAAGTGCGTTTGTGTCATTGGTTTAACGTTTAGGTCTTTTTCGTCCTCCCTAGGCTTATTCTAATACAATTAGGGTTTTTAACCAATCTTGTACATTCAGTAAGGGATTTTGTGTCATTGATTGAACATATAGGTCATTTTTGTACTCCCTAGGCTTATTCTAATCCAATTAGGGCGTTTAACCAATCTTGTGCATCCAATAATTGATTTTGTGTCATTGGTT
>JBBPBQ010020321.1:32810575-32827842 GCA_037974755.1 Cicer yamashitae
TTTAGGTCATTTTCGTCCTCCTTAGGCTTATTCTAATCTAATTAGGGTTTTTAACCAATCTTGTGCATCTAATAAGTGAATTTGTGTCATTGGTTGACGATTTAGGTCATTTTCATCCTCCCTAGGCATATTATAATCCTATTAGGGGTTTTAACAAATCTTTTGCATCCAATAAGTGTGTTTGTGTCATTGGTTTAACGTTTAGGTCATTTTCATCCTCCCTAGGCATATTCTAATCCAATTAGAGTTTTTAATCAAACTTGTGCATTCAATAAGTGATTTTGTTTCATTGGTTGAACATTTATGTCATTTTGGTCCTCCCTAGGCATATTCTAATCCAATTAGAGTTTTTAACCAATCTTGTGCAACCAATAAGTGCGTTTGTGTCATTGGTTGAATATTTAGTTCATTTACGTCATCCCTAGGCGTATTCTAATCCAATTAGGGTTTTTAACCAATCTTGTGCATGCAATAAGTGGGTTTGTGTCATTGGTTGAGTATTTAGGTCTTTTTCGTCATCCCTAGGCTTATTCTAATCCAATTAGGGTTTTTAACCAATCTTGTGCATCCAATAAGTGATTTTATGTCATTGGTTGAACATTTAGGTCGTTTTCGTCCTCCCTAGGCTTATTCTAATCCAATTAGGGTTTTTATTCAAGCTTGTGCATCCAATAATTGATTTTGTGTCATTGGTTGAACATTTAGGTCATTTTCGTCATCCTTCGACTTATTCAAATCCAATTAGGGTTTGTAACCAATCTTGTGCATCCAATAAGTGATTTTGTGTCATTGGTTGAACATTTCGGTAATTTTTGTCCTCCCTAGGCTTATTCAAATCAAATTAGGGTTTTTAACCAATCTTGTGCTTCCAATAAGTGATTTTGTGTCATTGGTTGAACATTTAGGTCATTTTCATCCTCCCTAGGCATACTCTAATCCAATTAGGGTTTTTAACCAAACTTGTGCGTTCAATAAGTGATTTTGTTTCATTGGTTGAACATTATGGTCATTTTGGTCCTCCCAAGGCTTATTCTAATCCAATTAGGGTTTTTAACCAATCTTATGCATCCAGTAAGTGCGTTTGTGTCATTGGTTGAGTATTTAGGTCATTTTTGTCATCCCTAGGCTTATTCTAATCCAATTATGGCTTTTAACCATTCTTGTGCATCCAATAAGTGATTTTGTATCATTGGTTGAACATTTAGGTCATTTTCGTTCTCTCTAGGGTTATTCTCTTATGATTAGCGTTTTTAACCAATCATGTGCATCCAATAAGTGATTTTTTGTCATTGGTTGAACATTTAGGTGATTTTCGTCCTCCATAGGCTTATTCTAATCCAATTAGGGTTTTTAACCAATCTTTTGTATCCAATAAGTGCGTTTGTGTCATTGGTTTAACGTTTAGGTCTTTTTCGTCCTCCCTAGGCTTATTCTAATACAATTAGGGTTTTTAACCAATCTTGTACATTCAGTAAGGGATTTTGTGTCATTGGTTGAACATATAGGTCATTTTTTTACTCCCTAGGCTTATTCTAATCCAATTAGGGCTTTTAACCAATCTTGTGCATCCAATAATTGATTTTGTGTCATTGGTTGAACATTTAGTTCATTTTCGTCCTCCCTAGGCTTATTCTATTCCAATTAGGGTTTTAACCAAGCTTGTGCATCCAATAAGTGCGTTTGTGTCATTGTTTGAACATTTAGGTCATTTTCGTCATCCTTCGACTTATTCCAATCCAATTAGGGTTTTTAACGAATCTTGTATTTCAAATAACTGCGTTTGTGTCATTGGTTTAACATTTAGGTCATTTACGTCCTTTTTAGTCTTATTCTAATCCAATTAGGGTTTTTAACCAATCTTGTGCATCCAACAAGTGCGTTTGTGTCATTGGCTGAATATTTGGGTCATTTTTGTCCTCCCTAGGGTTATTATAATCCTATTAGGGTTTTTAACCAATCTTCTGCATCCAATAAGTGATTTGGTGTCATCGGTTGATTATTTAGGATATTTTCGTCATCCCTAGGCTTATTCTAATCCAATTAGGGTTTTTAACCAAACTTGTGCATCCAATAAGTGATTTTGTGTCATTGGTTAAACATTTAGGTCAATTTCGTTCTCCCTAGGCTTATTCTAGTATGATTAGCGTTTTTAACCAATCATGTGCATCCAATAAATGATTTTGTGTCATTGGTTGAACATTTAGGTGATTTTCATCCTCCCTAGGCTTATTCAAATCCAATTAGGGTTTTTAACCAATCTTTTGTATCCAATAAGTGCGTTTGTGTCATTGGTTTAACGTTTAGGTCTTTTTCGTCCTCCCTAGGCTTATTCTAATACAATTAGGGTTTTTAACCAATCTTGTACATTCAGTAAGGGATTTTGTGTCATTGATTGAACATATAGGTCATTTTTGTACTCCCTAGGCTTATTCTAATCCAATTAGGGCGTTTAACCAATCTTGTGCATCCAATAATTGATTTTGTGTCATTGGTTCAACATTTAGTTCATTTTCGTCCTCTCTAGGCTTATTCTATTCCAATTAGGGTTTTAACCAAGCTTGTGCATCCAATAAGTGCGTTTGTGTCATTGGTTGAACATTTAGGTCATTTTCGTCATCCTTCGACTTATTATAATCCAATTAAGGTTTTTAACCAATCTTGATCATCCAATAAGTGATTTTGTGTCATTGGTTGAACATTTAGGTCATTTTCGTCCTCCCTAGGCTTATTCTAATCAAATTAGGGTTTTTAACCAATCTTGTGCATCCAATAACTGATTTTATGTCATTGGTTCAACATTTAGGTCATTTTCGTCCTCCCTAGGCTTATTCTAATCCAATTAGGGTTTTTAACCTAGCTTGTGCATCCAATAAGTGCGTTTGTGTCATTGGTTGAACATTTAGGTCATGTTCGTCATCCTTCGACTTATTCTAATCCAATTAGGGTTTTTAACCAATCTTTTATTTCCAATAAGTGCGTTTGTATCATTGGTTTAACATTTAGGTCATCTACGTCCTTTCTAGGCTTATTCTAATCCAATTAGGGTTTTTAACCATTCGTGTGCATCCAATAAGTGTGTTTGTGTCATTGGTTGAACATTTAGGACATTTTCGTTCTCCCTAGGCTTATTCTAGTCTAATTAGAGTTTTTAACCAATCATGTGCATCCAATAAGTGAGTTTGTGTCATCGGTTGAACGTTTAGGTCATTTTCGTCCTCCTTAGGCTTATTCTAATCTAATTAGGGTTTTTAACCAATCTTGTGCATCTAATAAGTGAATTTGTGTCATTGGTTGACGATTTAGGTCATTTTCATCCTCCCTAGGCATATTATAATCCTATTAGGGGTTTTAACAAATCTTTTGCATCCAATAAGTGTGTTTGTGTCATTGGTTTAACGTTTAGGTCATTTTCATCCTCCCTAGGCTTATTCTAATCCAATTAGGGTTTTTAACCAAACTTGTGCATTCAATAAGTGATTTTGTTTCATTGGTTGAACATTTATGTCATTTTGGTCCTCCCTAGGCATATTCTAATCCAATTAGAGTTTTTAACCAATCTTGTGCATCCAATAAGTGCGTTTGTGTCATTGGTTGAATATTTAGTTCATTTACGTCATCCCTAGGCGTATTCTAATCCAATTAGGGTTTTTAACCAATCTTGTGCATGCAATAAGTGGGTTTGTGTCATTGGTTGAGTATTTAGCTCTTTTTCGTCATCCCTAGGCTTATTCTAATCCAATTACGGTTTTTAACCAATCTTGTGCATCCAATAAGTGATTTTATGTCATTGGTTGAACATTTAGGTCATTTTCGTCCTCCCTAGGCTTATTCTAATCCAATTAGGGTTTTTATTCAAGCTTGTGCATCCAATAATTGATTTTGTGTCATTGGTTGAACATTTAGGTCATTTTCGTCATCCTTCGACTTATTCAAATCCAATTAGGGTTTGTAACCAATCTTGTGCATCCAATAAGTGATTTTGTGTCATTGGTTGAACATTTCGGTAATTTTTGTCCTCCCTAGGCTTATTCAAATCAAATTAGGGTTTTTAACCAATCTTGTGCTTCCAATAAGTGATTTTGTGTCATTGGTTGAACATTTAGGTCATTTTCATCCTCCCTAGGCATACTCTAATCCAATTAGGGTTTTTAACCAAACTTGTGCATTCAATAAGTGATTTTGTTTCATTGGTTGAACATTATGGTCATTTTGGTCCTCCCAAGGCTTATTCTAATCCAATTAGGGTTTTTAACCAATCTTATGCATCCAGTAAGTGCGTTTGTTTCATTGGTTGAGTATTTAGGTCATTTTTGTCATCCCTAGCCTTATTCTAATCCAATTATGGCTTTTAACCATTCTTGTGCATCCAATAAGTGATTTTGTATCATTGGTTGAACATTTAGGTCATTTTCGTTCTCTCTAGGGTTATTCTATTATGATTAGCGTTTTTAACCAATCATGTGATTCCAATAAGTGATTTTGTGTCATTGGTTGAACATTTAGGTGATTTTCGTCATCCATAGGCTTATTCTAATCCAATTAGGGTTTTTAACCAATCTTTTGTATCCAATAAGTGCGTTTGTGTCATTGGTTTAACGTTTAGGTCTTTTTCGTCCTCCCTAGGCTTATTCTAATACAATTAGGGTTTTTAACCAATCTTGTACATTCAGTAAGGGATTTTGTGTCATTGGTTGAACATATAGGTCATTTTTTTACTCCCTAGGCTTATTCTAATCCAATTAGGGCTTTTAACCAATCTTGTGCATCCAATAATTGATTTTGTGTCATTGGTTGAACATTTAGTTCATTTTCGTCCTCCCTAGGCTTATTCTATTCCAATTAGGGTTTTAACCAAGCTTGTGCATCCAATAAGTGCGTTTGTGTCATTGTTTGAACATTTAGGTCATTTTCGTCATCCTTCGACTTATTCCAATCCAATTAGGGTTTTTAACGAATCTTGTATTTCAAATAACTGCGTTTGTGTCATTGGTTTAACATTTAGGTCATTTACGTCCTTTTTAGTCTTATTCTAATCCAATTAGGGTTTTTAACCAATCTTGTGCATCCAACAAGTGCGTTTGTGTCATTGGCTGAATATTTGGGTCATTTTTGTCCTCCCTAGGGTTATTATAATCCTATTAGGGTTTTTAACCAATCTTCTGCATCCAATAAGTGATTTGGTGTCATCGGTTGATTATTTAGGATATTTTCGTCATCCCTAGGCTTATTCTAATCCAATTAGGGTTTTTAACCAAACTTGTGCATCCAATAAGTGATTTTGTGTCATTGGTTAAACATTTAGGTCAATTTCGTTCTCCCTAGGCTTATTCTAGTATGATTAGCGTTTTTAACCAATCATGTGCATCCAATAAATGATTTTGTGTCATTGGTTGAACATTTAGGTGATTTTCATCCTCCCTAGGCTTATTCAAATCCAATTAGGGTTTTTAACCAATCTTTTGTATCCAATAAGTGCGTTTGTGTCATTGGTTTAACGTTTAGGTCTTTTTCGTCCTCCCTAGGCTTATTCTAATACAATTAGGGTTTTTAACCAATCTTGTACATTCAGTAAGGGATTTTGTGTCATTGATTGAACATATAGGTCATTTTTGTACTCCCTAGGCTTATTCTAATCCAATTAGGGCGTTTAACCAATCTTATGCATCCAATAATTGATTTTGTGTCATTGGTTGAACATTTAGTTCATTTTCGTCCTCTCTAGGCTTATTCTATTCCAATTAGGGTTTTAACCAAGGTTGTGCATCCAATAAGTGCGTTTGTGTCATTGGTTGAACATTTAGGTCATTTTCGTCATCCTTCGAGTTATTCCAATCCAATTAGGGTTTTTAACGAATCTTGTATTTCAAATAACTGCGTTTATGTCATTGGTTTAACATTTAGGTCATTTACGTCCTTTCTAGTCTTATTCTAATCCAATTAGGGTTTTTAACCAATCTTTTGCATCCAATAAGTCCGTTTGTGTCATTGGTTTAATGTTTAGGTCATTTTCGTCCTCCCTAGGCTTATTCTAATACAATTAGGGTTTGTAACCAATCTTGTACATTCAGTAAGGGGTTTTTGTGTCATTGGTTGAACAGATAGGTCATATGTGTCCTCCCTAGGCTTATTCAAATCCAATTAGGGTTTTTAACTAATCTTGTGCATCCAATAATTGATTTTGTGTCATTGGTTGAACATTTATATCATTTTCGTCATCCTTCGACTTACTCTAATCCAATTAGGGTCTTTAACCAATCTTGTGCATCCAATAAGTGATTTTGTGTCATTGGTTGAACATTTAGGTCATTTTCGTTCTCCTTAGGCTTATTCTAATCAAATTAGGGTTTTTAACCAATCTTGTGCATCCAATAAGTGATTTTGTGTCATTGGTTAAACATTTAGGTCATTTTGGTCCTCCCTAGGCTTATTCTAATCCAATTATGGTTTTTAATCTAGCTTGTGCATACAATAAGTGCGTTTGTGTCATTGGTTGAGTATTTAGGTCATTTTCGTCCTCCCTAGGCTTATTCTAATCAAATTAGGGTTTTTAACCTAGCTTGTGCATCCAATAAGTGCGTTTGTGTCATTGGTTGAGTATTTAGGTCATTTTCGTCCTTCCTAGGCTTATTCTAATCAAATTAGGGTTTTTAACCAATCTTGTGCATCCAATAAGCGAATTTGTGTCATCAGTTGAACATTTAGGATATTTTCATCCTCCCTAGGCTTATTCTAATCCAATTAGGGTTTTTAACCAATCTTGTGCTTCCAATAAGTGATTTTGTGTCATTGGTTGAACATTTAGGTCATTTTCTTCCTCCCTAGGCTTATTATAACCCTATTACGGTTTTTAACAAATCTTTTGCATGATATAAGTGTGTTTGTGTCATTGGTTTAACAATTACGTCATTTTCGTCATCCTTCGACTTATTCTAATCCAATTAGGGTTTGTAACCAATCTTGTGCATCCAATAAGTGATTTCGTGTCATTGGTTCAACATTTCGGTAATTTTTGTCCTCCCTAGGCTTATTCTAATCAAATTAGGGTTTTTAACCAATCTTGTGCATCTAATAAGTGATTTTGTGTCATTGGTTGAACATTTAGGTAATTTTCGTCCTCCCTAGGTTTACTCTAATCCAATTCGGGTTTTTAACCAAACTTGTGCATTCAATAAGTGATTTTGTTTCATTGGTTGAACATTTTTGTCATTTTAGTCCTCCCTAGGCTTATTTTAATCCAATTAGGGTTTTTAACCAATCTTGTGCATCCAATAAGTGCGTTTGTGTCATTGGTTGAGTATTTAGGTCATTTTCGTCATCCCTAGGTTTATTCTAATCCAATTAGGGCTTTTAACCAATCTTGTGCCTCCAATAAGTGATTTTGTGTCATTGGTTGAACATTTAGGTCCTTTTCGTTCTCCCTAGGCTTATTCTAGTATGATTAGCGTTTTTAACCAATCATGTGCATCCAATAAGTGATTTTGTGTCAATGGTTGAACATTAAGGTCATTTTAGTCCTCCCTAGGCTTATTCCAATCCAATTAGGGTTGTTAACCAATCTTTTGTATCCAATAAGTGCGTTTGTGTCATTGGTTTAACGCTTAGGTCTTTTTCCTCCTCCCTAGGCTTATTCTAAAACAATTAGGGTTTTTAACCAATTTTGTACATTCAGTAAGGGATTTTGTGTCATTGGTTGAACATTTAGGTCCTTTTCGTCCTCCCTAGGCTTATTCTAATCAAATTAGGGTTTTTAACCTAGCTTGTGCATCCAATAAGTGCATTTGTGTCATTGGTTGAGTATTTAGGTCATTTTCGTCCTTCCTAGGCTTATTCTAATAAAAATAGGGTTTTCAACCAATCTTGTCCATCCAATAAGCGAATTTGTGTCATCGGTTGAACATTTAGGATATTTTCATCCTCCCTAGGCTTATTCTAATCCAATTAGGGTTTTTAACCAATCTTGTGCTTCCAATAAGTGATTTTGTGTCATTGGTTGAACATTTAGGTCATTTTCATCCTCCCTAGGCTTATTATAATCCTATTACGGTTTTTAACAAATCTTTTGCATGATATAAGTGTGTTTGTGTCATTGGTTTAACAATTAGGTCATTTTCGTCATCCTTCGACTTATTCTAATCCAATTAGGGTTTGTAACCAATCTTATGCATCCAATATGTGATTTTGTGTCATTGGTTGAACATTTAGGTCATTTTTGTCCTCCCTAGGCTTACTCTAATCCAATTCGGGTTTTTAACCAAACTTGTGCATTCAATAAGTGATTTTGTTTCATTGGTTGAACATTTTTGTCATTTTAGTCCTCCCTAGGCTTATTTTAATCCAATTGGGGTTTTTAACCAATCTTGTGCATCCAATAAGTGTGTTTGTCTCATTGGTTGAGTATTTAGGTCATTTTCGTCATCCCTAGGCTTATTCTAATCCAATTAGGGCTTTTAACCAATCTTGTGCCTCCAATAAGTGATTTTGTGTCATTGGTTGAACATTTAGGTCCTTTTCGTTCTCCCCAGGCTTATTCTAGTATGATTAGCGTTTTTAACCAATCATGTGCATCCAATAAGTGATTTTGTGTCAATGGTTGAACATTTAGGTCATTTTAGTCCTCGCTAAGCTTATTCCAATCCCATTAGGGTTGTTAACCAATCTTTTGTATCCAATAAGTGCGTTTGTGTCATTGGTTTAACGCTTAGGTCTTTTTCGTTATCCCTAGGCTTATTCTAATACAATTAGGGTTTTTAACCAATCTTGTACATTCAGTAAGGGATTTTGGGTCATTGGTTGAACATATAGGTCATTTTTGTACTCCCTAGGCTTATTCTAATCCAATTAGGGTTTTTAACCAATCTTGTGCATCCAATAAGTGATTTTGTGTCATTGGTTGAACATTTAGGATATTTTCATCCTCCCTAGGCTTATTCTAATCCAATTAGGGTTTTTAACCAATTTTGTGCTTCCAATAAGTGATTTTGTGTCATTGGTTGAACATTTAGGTCATTTTCATCCTCCCTAGGCTTATTATAATCCTATTACTGTTTTTAACAAATCTTTTGCATCCAATAAGTATGTTGGTGTCATTGGTTTAACGTTTAGGTCATTTTCGTCATCCTTCGACTTATTCTAATCCAATTAGGGTTGGTAACCAATCTGGTGCATCCAATAAGTGATTTTGTGTCATTGGTTGAACATTTCGGTAATTTTTGTCCTCCCTAGGCTTGATCTAATCAAATTAGGGTTTTTAACCAATCTTGTGCATCTAATAAGTGATTTTGTGTCATTGGTTGAACATTTAGGTCATTTTCGTCCTCCCTAGGCTTACTCTAATCCAATTCGGGTTTTTAACCAAACTTGTGCATTCAATAAGTGATTTTGTTTCAATTGTTGAACATTTTAGTCATTTTAGTCCTCCCTAGGCTTATTTTAATCCAATTAGGGTTTTTAACCAATCTTGTGCATCCAATAAGTGGGTTTGTGTCATTGGTTGAGTATTTAGGTCATTTTCGTCATCCCTAGGCTTATTCTAATCCAATTAGGGCTTTTAACCAATCTTGTGCATCAAATAAGTGATTTTGTGTCATTGGTTGAACATTTAGGTCCTTTTAGTCCTCCCTAGGCTTATTCCAATCCAATTAGGGTTGTTAACCAATCTTTTGTATCCAATAAGTGATTTTGTGTCATTGGTTGAACATTTAGGTCATTTACGTCCTCCCTAGGCTTATTCTAATCCAATTAGGGTTTTTAACCTAGCTTGTGCATCCAATAAGTGCGTTTGTGTCATTGGTTGAGTATTTAGGTCATTTTTGTCCTTCCTAGGCTTATTCTAATCAAATTAGGGTTTTTAACCAATCTTGTGCATCCAATAAGCGAATTTGTGTCATCGGTTGAACATTTAGGATATTTTCATCCACCCTAGGCTTATTCTAATCCAATTAGGGTTTTTAACCAATCTTGTGCTTCCAATAAGTGATTTTGTGTCATTGGTTGAACATTTAGGTCATTTTCATCCTCCCTAGGCTTATTATAATCCTATTACGGTTTTTAACAAATCTTTTGCATGATATAAGTGTGTTTGTGTCATTGGTTGAACATTTAGGTCCTTTTAGTCCTCCCTAGGCTTATTCCAATCCAATTAGGGTTGTTAACCAATCTTTTGTATCCAATAAGTGATTTTGTGTCATTGGTTGAACATTTAGGTCATTTACGTCCTCCCTAGGCTTATTCTAATCCAATTAGGGTTTTTAACCTAGCTTGTGCATCCAATAAGTGCGTTTGTGTCATTGGTTGAGTATTTAGGTCATTTTTGTCCTTCTTAGGCTTATTCTAATCAAATTAGGGTTTTTAACCAATCTTGTGCATCCAATAAGCGAATTTGTGTCATCGGTTGAACATTTAGGATATTTTCATCCACCCTAGGCTTATTCTAATCCAATTAGGGTTTTTAACCAATCTTGTGCTTCCAATAAGTGATTTTGTGTCATTGGTTGAACATTTAGGTCATTTTCATCCTCCCTAGGCTTATTATAATCCTATTACGGTTTTTAACAAATCTTTTGCATGATATAAGTGTGTTTGTGTCATTGGTTTAACAATTAGGTCATTTTCGTCATCCTTCGACTTATTCTAATCCAATTAGGGTTTGTAACCAATCTTGTGCATCCAATAAGTGATTTAGTGTCATTGGTTGAACATTTCGGTGATTTTTGTCCTCCCTAGGCTTATTCTAATCAAATTAGGGTTTTTAACCAATTCTGTGCATCTAATAAGTGATTTTGTGTCATTGGTTGAACATTTAGGTCATTTTCGTCCTCCCTAGGCTTACTCTAATCCAATTCGGGTTTTTAACCAAACATGTGCATTCAATAAGTGATTTTGTTTCATTGGTTGAACATTTTTGTCATTTTAGTCCTCCCTAGGCTTATTTTAATCCAATTAGGGTTTTTAACCAATCTTGTGCATCCAATAAGTGATTTTGTGTCATTGGTTGAACATTTAGGTCCTTTTCGTTCTCCCTAGGCTTATTCTAGTATGATTAGCGTTTTTAACCGATCATGTGCATCCAATAAGTGATTTTGTGTCAATGGTTGAACATTTAGGTCATTTTAGTCCTCCCTAGTCTTATTCCAATCCAGTTAGGGTTGTTAACCAATCTTTTGTATCAAATAAGTGCGTTTGTGTCATTGGTTTAACGCTTAGGTCTTTTTCGTCCTCCCTAGGCTTATTCTAATACAATTAGGGTTTTTAACCAATCTTGTACATTCAGTAAGGGATTTTGGGTCATTGGTTGAACATATAGGTCATTTTTGTACTCCCTAGGCTTATTCTAATGCAATTAGGGTTTTTAACCAATCTTGTGCATCCAATAAGTGATTTTGTGTCATTGGTTGAACATTTAGGTCATTTTCATCCTCCCTAGGCTTATTATAATCCTATTACGGTTTTTAACAAATCTTTTGCATGATATAAGTGTGTTTGTGTCATTGGTTTAACAATTAGGTCATTTTCGTCATCCTTCGACTTATTCTAATCCAATTAGGGTTTGTAACCAATCTTGTGCATCCAATAAGTAATTTTGTGTCATTGGTTGAACATTTCGGTAATTTTTGTCCTCCCTAGGCTTATTTTAATCCAATTAGGGTTTTTAACCAATCTTGTGCATCCAATACGTGATTTTGTGTCATTGGTTGAACATTTAGGTCATTTTCGTCCTCCCTAGGCTTATTCTAATCCAATTAGGGTTTTTAAGCTAGCTTGTGCATCCAATAAGTGCGTTTGTGTCATTGGTTGAGTATTTAGGTCATTTTCGTCATCCTTCGACTTATTCTAATCAAATTAGGGTTTGTAACCAATCTTGTGCATCCAATAAGTGATTTTGTGTCATTGGTTGAACATTTCGGTAATTTTTGTCCTCCCTAGGCTTATTCTAATCAAATTAGGGTTTTTAACCAATCTTGTGCATCTAATAAGTGATTTTGTGTCATTGGTCGAACATTTAGGTCATTTTCGTCCTCCCTAGGCTTACTCTAATCCAATTCGGGTTTTTAATGAAACTTGTGCATTCAATAAGTGATTTTGTTTCATTGGTTGAAC
This sequence comes from Cicer yamashitae, assembly GCA_037974755.1. Classification (NCBI taxonomy): domain Eukaryota; kingdom Viridiplantae; phylum Streptophyta; class Magnoliopsida; order Fabales; family Fabaceae; genus Cicer; species Cicer yamashitae. Next base: position 32,822,672 of record JBBPBQ010020321.1, read on the forward strand.
ATTTTTGTCATTTTAGTCCTCCCTAGGCTTATTTTAATCCAATTAAGGTTTTTAACCAATCTTGTGCATCCAATAAGTGCGTTTGGGTCATTGGTTGAGTATTTAGGTCATTTTCGCCATCCCTAGGCTTATTCTAATCCAATTAGGGCTTTTAACCAATCTTGTGCCTCCAATAAGTGATTTTGTGTCATTGGTTTAACATTTAGGTCCTTTTCGTTCTCCCTAGGCTTATTCTAGTATGATTAGCGTTTTTAACCAATCATGTGCATCCAATAAGTGATTTTGTGTCAATGGTTGAACATTAAGGTCATTTTAGTCCTCCCTAGGCTTATTCCAATCCAATTAGGGTTGTTAACCAATCTTTTGTATCCAATAAGTGCGTTTGTGTCATTGGTTTAACGCTTAGGTCTTTTTCGTCCTCCCTAGGCTTATTCTAAAACAATTATGGTTTTTAACCAATCTTGTACATTCAGTAAGGGATTTTGTGTCATTGGTTGAACATTTAGGTCATTTTCGTCCTCCCTAGGCTTATTCTAATCCAATTAGGGTTTTTAACCTAGCTTGTGCATCCAATAAGTGCGTTTGTGCCATTGGTTGAGTATTTAGGTCATTTTCGTCCTTCCTAGGCTTATTCAAATCAAATTAGGGTTTTCAACCAATCTTGTGCATCCAATAAGCGAATTTGTGTCATCGGTTGAACATTTAGGATATTTTCATCCTCCCTAGGCTTATTCTAATCCAATTAGGGTTTTTAACCAATCTTGTGCTTCCAATAAGTGATTTTGTGTCATTGGTTGAATATTTAGGTCATTTTCATCCTCCCTAGGCTTATTATAATCCTATTACGGTTTTTAACAAATCTTTTGCATCCAATAAGTGTGTTTGTGTCATTGGTTTAACGTTTAGGTCATTTTCGTCATCCTTCGACTTATTCTAATCGAATTAGGGTTTGTAACCAATCTTGTGCATCCAATAAGTGATTTTGTGTCATTGGTTGAACATTTCGGTAATTTTTGTCCTCCCTAGGCTTATTCTAATCAAATTAGGGTTTTTAACCAATCTTGTGCATCTAATAAGTGATTTTGTGTCATTGGTTGAACATTTAGGTCATTTTCGGCCTCCCTAGGCTTACTCTAATCCAATTCGGGTTTTTAACCAAACTTGTGCATTCAATAAGTGATTTTGTTTCATTGGTTGAACATTTTTGTCATTTTAGTCCTCCCTAGGCTTATTTTAATCCAATTAGGGTTTTTAACCAATCTTGTGCATCCAATAAGTGCGTTTGTGTCATTGGTTGAGTATTTAGGTCATTTTCGTCATCCCTAGGCTTATTCTAATCCAATTAGGGCTTTTAACCAATCTTGTGCCTCCAATAAGTGATTTTGTGTCATTGGTTGAACATTTTCGTCCTTTTCGTTCTCCCTAGGCTTATTCTAGTATGAATAGCGTTTTTAACCAATCATGTGCATCCAATAAGTGATTTTGTGTCAATGGTTGAACATTTAGGTCATTTTAGTCCTCCCTAGGCTTATTCCAATCCAATTAGGGTTGTTAACCAATCTTGTGCATCCAATAAGTGATTTTGTGTCATTGGTTGAACATTTAGGTCATTTTCGTCCTCCCTAGGCTTATTCTAATCCAATTAGGGTTTTTAACCTAGCTTGTGCATCCAATAAGTGCGTTTGTGTCATTGGTTGAGTATTTAGGTCATTTTCGTCCTTCCTAGGCTTATTCTAATCAAATTAGGGTTTTTAACCAATCTTGTGCATCCAATAAGCGAATTTGTGTCATCGGTTGAACATTTAGGATATTTTCATCCTCCCTAGGCTTATTCTAACCCAATTAGGGTTTTTAACCAATCTTGTGCTTCCAATAAGAGATTTTGTGTCATTGGTTGAACATTTAGGTCATTTTCATCCTCCCTAGGTTTATTATAATCCTATTACAGTTTTTAACAAATCTTTTGCATCATATAAGTGTGTTTGTGTCATTGGTTTAACAATAAGGTCATTTTCGTCATCCTTCGACTTATTCTAATCCAATTAGGGTTTGTAACCAATCTTGTGCATCCAATTAGTGATTTTGTGTCATTGGTTGAACATTTCGGTAATTTTTGTCCTCCCTAGGCTTATTCAAATCAAATTAGGGTTTTTAACCAATCTTGTGCATCTAATAAGTGATTTTGTGTCATTGGTTAAACATTTAGGTCATTTTCGTCCTCCCTAGGCTTACTCTAATCCAATTTGGGTTTTTAACAAAACTTGTGCATTCCATAAGTGATTTTGTTTCATTGGTTGAACATTTTTGTCATTTTAGTCCTCCCAAGGCTTATTTTAATCCAATTAGGGTTTTTAACCAATCTTGTGCATCCAATAAGTGCGTTTGTGTCATTGGTTGAGTATTTAGGTCCTTTTCGTTCTCCCTAGGCTTATTCTAGTATGATTAGCGTTTTTCACCAATCATGTGCATCCAATAAGTGATTTTGTGTCAATGGTTGAACATTTAGGTCATTTTAGTCCTCCCTAGGCTTATTCCAATCCAATTAGGGTTGTTAACCAATCTTTTGTATCCAATAAGTGCGTTTGTGTCATTGGTTTAACGCTTAGGTCTTTTTCGTCCTCCCTAGGCTTATTCTAATATAATTAGGGTTTTTAACCAATCTTGTACATTCAGTAAGGGATTTTGGGTCATTGGTTGAACATATAGGTCATTTTTGTACTCCCTAGGCTTATTCTAATCCAATTAGGGTTTTTAACCAATCTTGTGCATCCAATAAGTGATTTTGTGTTATTGGTTGAACATTTAGGTCATTTTCGTCATCCCTAGGCTTATTCTAATCCAATTAGGGCTTTTAACCAATCTTGTACATCCTATAAGTGATTTTGTGTCATTGGTTGAACATTTAGGTCATTTTTGTTCTCCCTAGGCTTATTCTGGTATGATTAGCGTTTTTAAAGAATCATGTGCATCCAATAAGGGATTTTGTGTCATTGCTTGAACATTTAGGTCATTTTCGTCCTCCCTAGGCTTATTCTAATCCAATTAGGGTTTTTAATCAATCTTGTATTTCCAATAACTACGTTTGTGTCATTGGTTTAACATTTAGGTCATTTACGTCCTTTCTAGGCTTATTCTAATCCAATTAGGGTCTTTAACCAATCTTGTGCATCCAAAAAGTGCGTTTCTGTCATTGGTTGAGTATTTAGGTCATTTTCGTCATCCCTAGGCTTATTCTAATCCAATTAGGGCTTTTAACCAATCTTGTGCATCCAATAAGTGATTTGGTGTCATTGGTTGAACATTTAGGTCATTTTCGTCCTCCCTAGGCTTATTCTAATCCAATTAGGGTTTTTAACCAATCTTTTGTATCCAATAAGTGCGTTTGTGTCATTGGTTTAACATTTAGGTCTTTTTCGTCCTTCCTAGGCTTATTCTAATCCAATTAGAGCTTTTAACCAATCTTGTGTATCCAATAAGTGATTTTGTGTTATTGGTTGAACATTTAGGTCATTTTCGTCATCCCTAGGTTTATTCTAATCCAATTAGGGCTTTTAACCAATCTTGTACATCCAATAAGTGATTTTGTGTCATTGGTTGAATATTTAGGTCATTTTCGTTCTCCCTAGGCTTATTCTGGTATGATTAGCGTTTTTAACCAATCATGTGCATCCAATAAGTGATTTTGTGTCAATGGTTGAACATTTAGGTCATTTTAGTCCTCCGTAGGCTTATTCCAATCCAATTAGGGTTGTTAACTAATCTTTTGTATCCAATAAGTGCGTTTGTGTCATTGGTTCAACGTTTAGGTCTTTTTCGTCCTCCCTAGGCTTATTCTAATACAATTAGGGTTTTTAACCAATCTTGTGCATCCAATAAGTGTGTTTGTGTCATCGGTTGAACATTTAGGATATTTTCTTCCTCCCTAGGCTTATTCTAATCCAATTAGGGTTCTTAACCAATCTTGTGCTTCCAATAAGTGATTTTGTGTCATTGGTTGAATATTTAGGTCATTTTCATCCTCTCTAGGCTTATTATAATCCTATTAGGGTTTTTAACCAAACTTGTGCATTCAATAAGTGATTTTATTTCATTGGTTGAACATTTTGGTCATTTTGGTCCTGCCTAGGCTTATTCTAATCCAATTAGGGTTTTTAACCAATCCTGTGCATCCAATAAGTGTGTTTGTGTCATTGATTGAATATTTAGGTCATTTTCGTCATCCCTAGGCTTATTCTAATCCAATTAGGACTTTTAACCAATCTTGTGCCTCCAATAAGTGATTTTGTGTCATTGGTTGAACATTTAGGTCCTTTTCATTCCCCCTAGGCTTATTCTAGTATGATTAGCGTTTTTAACCAATCATGGGCATCCTATAATTGATTTTGTGCCATTGGTTGAACATTTAGGTCGTTTTCGTCCTCCCTAGGCTTATTCTAATCCAATTAGGGTTTTCAATCAATCTTGTATTTCCAATAACTGCGTTTGTGTCATTGGTTTAACATTTAGGTCATTTACGTCCTTTCTAGGCTTATTCTAATCCAATTAGGGTTTTTAACCAATCTTGTGCAACCAATAAGTGCGTTTGTGTCATTGGTTGAGTATTTAGGTCATTTTCGTCATCCGTAGGCTTACTCTAATCCAGTTAGGGCTTTTAACCAATCTTGTGCATCCAATAAGTGATTTGGATTCATTTGTTGAACATTTAGGTCATTTTCGTCCTCCCTAGGCTTATTCTGGTATGATTAGCGTTTTTAACCAATCATGTGCATCCAATAAGGGATTTTGTGTCATTGGTTGAACATTTAGGTCATTTACGTCCTCCCTAGGCTTATTCTAATCGAATTAGGGTTGTTAACCAATCTTTTGTTTCCAATAAGTGCGTTTGTATCATTGGTTTAACGTTTAGGTCGTTTTCGTCCTCCCTAGGCTTATTCTAATACAATTAGGGTTTTTAACCAATCTTGTACATTCAGTAAGGGATTTTGGGTCATTGGTTGAACATATAGGTCATTTTTGTACTCCCTAGGCTTATTCTAATCCAATTAGGGTTTTTAACCAATCTTGTGCATCCAATAAGTGATTTTGTGTTATTGGTTGAACATTTAGGTCATTTTCGTCATCCCTAGGCTTATTCTAATCCAATTAGGGCTTTTAACCAATCTTGTACATCC
>JBBPBQ010020321.1:32827852-32847394 GCA_037974755.1 Cicer yamashitae
GCATCCTATAATTGATTTTGTGCCATTGGTTGAACATTTAGGTCGTTTTCGTCCTCCCTAGGCTTATTCTAATCCAATTAGGGTTTTCAATCAATCTTGTATTTCCAATAACTGCGTTTGTGTCATTGGTTTAACATTTAGGTCATTTACGTCCTTTCTAGGCTTATTCTAATCCAATTAGGGTTTTTAACCAATCTTGTGCAACCAATAAGTGCATTTGTGTCATTGGTTGAGTATTTAGGTCATTTTCGTCATCCGTAGGCTTACTCTAATCCAGTTAGGGCTTTTAACCAATCTTGTGCATCCAATAAGTGATTTGGATTCATTGGTTGAACATTTAGGTCATTTTCGTCCTCCCTAGGCTTATTCTGGTATGATTAGCGTTTTTAACCAATCATGTGCTTCCAATAAGGGATTTTGTGTCATTGGTTGAACATTTAGGTCATTTACGTCCTCCCTAGGCTTATTCTAATCGAATTAGGGTTGTTAACCAATCTTTTGTTTCCAATAAGTGCGTTTGTATCATTGGTTTAACGTTTAGGTCGTTTTCGTCCTCCCTAGGCTTATTCTAATACAATTAGGGTTTTTAACCAATCTTGTACATTCAGTAAGGGATTTTGGGTCATTGGTTGAACATATAGGTCATTTTTGTACTCCCTAGGCTTATTCTAATCCAATTAGGGTTTTTAACCAATCTTGTGCATCCAATAAGTGATTTTGTGTTATTGGTTGAACATTTAGGTCATTTTCGTCATCCCTAGGCTTATTCTAATCCAATTAGGGCTTTTAACCAATCTTGTACATCCAATAAGTGATTTTGTGTCATTGGTTGAACATTTAGGTCATTTTCGTTCTCCCTAGGCTTATTCTGGTATGATTAGCGTTTTTAACCAATCATGTGCATCCAATAAGGGATTTTGTGTCATTGGTTGAACATTTAGGTGATTTTCGTCCTACCTAGCCTTATTCTAATCCAATTAGGGTTTTTAATCAATCTTGTATTTCCACTAACTGCGTTTGTCTCATTGGACTAACATTTTGGTCATTTACGTCCTTTCTAGGCTTATTCTAATCCAATTAGGGTTTTTAACCAATCTTGTGCATCCAATAAGTGCGTTTGTGTCATTGGTTGAGTATTTAGGTCATTTTCGTCATCCCTAGGCTTATTCTAATCCAATTCGGGCTTTTAACCAATCTTGTGCATCCAATAAGTGATTTGGTGTCATTGGTTGAACATTTAGGTCATTCTCGTCCTCCCTAGGCTTATTCTAATCCAATTAGGGGTTTTAACCAATCTTTTGTATCCAATAAGTGCGTTTGTGTCATTGGTTTAACATTTAGGTCTTTTTCGTCCTCCCTAGGCTTATTCTAATCTAATTAGGGCTTTTAACCAATCTTGTGCATCCAATAAGTGATTTTGTGTTATTGGTTGAACATTTAGGTCATTTTCGTCATCGCTAGGCTTATTCTAATCCAATTAGGGCTTTTAACCAATCTTGTTCATCCAATAAGTGATTTTGTGTCATTGGTTGAACATTTAGGTCATTTTCGTTCTCCCTAGGCTTATTCTGGTATGATTAGCGTTTTTAACCAATCATGTGCATCCAATAAGGGATTTTGTGTCATTGGTTGAACATTTAGGTTATTTTCGTCCTACCTAGCCTTATTCTAATCCAATTAGGGTTTTTAATCAATGTTGTATTTCCACTAACTGCGTTTGTCTCATTGGACTAACATTTTGGTCATTTACGTCCTTTCTAGGCTTATTCTAATCCAATTAGGGTTTTTAACCAATCTTGTGCATCCAATAAGTGCGTTTGTGTCATTGGTTGAGTATTTAGGTCATTTTCGTCATCCCTAGGCTTATTCTAATCCAATTCGGGCTTTTAACCAATCTTGTGCATCCAATAAGTGATTTGGTGTCATTGGTTGAACATTTAGGTCATTCTCGTCCTCCCTAGGCTTATTCTAATCCAATTAGGGGTTTTAACCAATCTTTTGTATCCAATAAGTGCGTTTGTGTCATTGGTTTAACATTTAGGTCTTTTTCGTCCTCCCTAGGCTTATTCTAATCTAATTAGGGCTTTTAACCAATCATGTGCATCCAATAAGTGATTTTGTGTCAATGGTTGAACATTTAGGTCATTTTAGTCCTCCGTAGGCTTATTCCAATCCAATTAGGGTTGTTAACTAATCTTTTGTATCCAATAAGTGCGTTTGTGTCATTGGTTCAACGTTTAGGTCTTTTTCGTCCTCCCTAGGCTTATTCTAATACAATTAGGGTTTTTAACCAATCTTGTGCATCCAATAAGTGTGTTTGTGTCATCGGTTGAACATTTAGGATATTTTCTTCCTCCCTAGGCTTATTCTAATCCAATTAGGGTTCTTAACCAATCTTGTGCTTCCAATAAGTGATTTTGTGTCATTGGTTGAATATTTAGGTCATTTTCATCCTCTCTAGGCTTATTATAATCCTATTAGGGTTTTTAACCAAACTTGTGCATTCAATAAGTGATTTTATTTCATTGGTTGAACATTTTGGTCATTTTGGTCCTGCCTAGGCTTATTCTAATCCAATTAGGGTTTTTAACCAATCCTGTGCATCCAATAAGTGTGTTTGTGTCATTGATTGAATATTTAGGTCATTTTCGTCATCCCTAGGCTTATTCTAATCCAATTAGGACTTTTAACCAATCTTGTGCCTCCAATAAGTGATTTTGTGTCATTGGTTGAACATTTAGGTCCTTTTCATTCCCCCTAGGCTTATTCTAGTATGATTAGCGTTTTTAACCAATCATGTGCATCCTATAATTGATTTTGTGCCATTGGTTGAACATTTAGGTCGTTTTCGTCCTCCCTAGGCTTATTCTAATCCAATTAGGGTTTTCAATCAATCTTGTATTTCCAATAACTGCGTTTGTGTCATTGGTTTAACATTTAGGTCATTTACGTCCTTTCTAGGCTTATTCTAATCCAATTAGGGTTTTTAACCAATCTTGTGCAACCAATAAGTGCGTTTGTGTCATTGGTTGAGTATTTAGGTCATTTTCGTCATCCGTAGGCTTACTCTAATCCAGTTAGGGCTTTTAACCAATCTTGTGCATCCAATAAGTGATTTGGATTCATTTGTTGAACATTTAGGTCATTTTCGTCCTCCCTAGGCTTATTCTGGTATGATTAGCGTTTTTAACCAATCATGTGCATCCAATAAGGGATTTTGTGTCATTGGTTGAACATTTAGGTCATTTACGTCCTCCCTAGGCTTATTCTAATCGAATTAGGGTTGTTAACCAATCTTTTGTTTCCAATAAGTGCGTTTGTATCATTGGTTTAACGTTTAGGTCGTTTTCGTCCTCCCTAGGCTTATTCTAATACAATTAGGGTTTTTAACCAATCTTGTACATTCAGTAAGGGATTTTGGGTCATTGGTTGAACATATAGGTCATTTTTGTACTCCCTAGGCTTATTCTAATCCAATTAGGGTTTTTAACCAATCTTGTGCATCCAATAAGTGATTTTGTGTTATTGGTTGAACATTTAGGTCATTTTCGTCATCCCTAGGCTTATTCTAATCCAATTAGGGCTTTTAACCAATCTTGTACATCCAATAAGTGATTTTGTGTCATTGGTTGAACATTTAGGTCATTTTCGTTCTCCCTAGGCTTATTCTGGTATGATTAGCGTTTTTAACCAATCATGTGCATCCAATAAGGGATTTTGTGTCATTGGTTGAACATTTAGGTGATTTTCGTCCTACCTAGCCTTATTCTAATCCAATTAGGGTTTTTAATCAATCTTGTATTTCCACTAACTGCGTTTGTCTCATTGGACTAACATTTTGGTCATTTACGTCCTTTCTAGGCTTATTCTAATCCAATTAGGGTTTTTAACCAATCTTGTGCATCCAATAAGTGCGTTTGTGTCATTGGTTGAGTATTTAGGTCATTTTCGTCATCCCTAGGCTTATTCTAATCCAATTCGGGCTTTTAACCAATCTTGTGCATCCAATAAGTGATTTGGTGTCATTGGTTGAACATTTAGGTCATTCTCGTCCTCCCTAGGCTTATTCTAATCCAATTAGGGGTTTTAACCAATCTTTTGTATCCAATAAGTGCGTTTGTGTCATTGGTTTAACATTTAGGTCTTTTTCGTCCTCCCTAGGCTTATTCTAATCTAATTAGGGCTTTTAACCAATCATGTGCATCCAATAAGTGATTTTGTGTCAATGGTTGAACATTTAGGTCATTTTAGTCCTCCGTAGGCTTATTCCAATCCAATTAGGGTTGTTAACTAATCTTTTGTATCCAATAAGTGCGTTTGTGTCATTGGTTCAACGTTTAGGTCTTTTTCGTCCTCCCTAGGCTTATTCTAATACAATTAGGGTTTTTAACCAATCTTGTGCATCCAATAAGTGTGTTTGTGTCATCGGTTGAACATTTAGGATATTTTCTTCCTCCCTAGGCTTATTCTAATCCAATTAGGGTTCTTAACCAATCTTGTGCTTCCAATAAGTGATTTTGTGTCATTGGTTGAATATTTAGGTCATTTTCATCCTCTCTAGGCTTATTATAATCCTATTAGGGTTTTTAACCAAACTTGTGCATTCAATAAGTGATTTTATTTCATTGGTTGAACATTTTGGTCATTTTGGTCCTGCCTAGGCTTATTCTAATCCAATTAGGGTTTTTAACCAATCCTGTGCATCCAATAAGTGTGTTTGTGTCATTGATTGAATATTTAGGTCATTTTCGTCATCCCTAGGCTTATTCTAATCCAATTAGGACTTTTAACCAATCTTGTGCCTCCAATAAGTGATTTTGTGTCATTGGTTGAACATTTAGGTCCTTTTCATTCCCCCTAGGCTTATTCTAGTATGATTAGCGTTTTTAACCAATCATGTGCATCCTATAATTGATTTTGTGCCATTGGTTGAACATTTAGGTCGTTTTCGTCCTCCCTAGGCTTATTCTAATCCAATTAGGGTTTTCAATCAATCTTGTATTTCCAATAACTGCGTTTGTGTCATTGGTTTAACATTTAGGTCATTTACGTCCTTTCTAGGCTTATTCTAATCCAATTAGGGTTTTTAACCAATCTTGTGCAACCAATAAGTGCGTTTGTGTCATTGGTTGAGTATTTAGGTCATTTTCGTCATCCGTAGGCTTACTCTAATCCAGTTAGGGCTTTTAACCAATCTTGTGCATCCAATAAGTGATTTGGATTCATTTGTTGAACATTTAGGTCATTTTCGTCCTCCCTAGGCTTATTCTGGTATGATTAGCGTTTTTAACCAATCATGTGCATCCAATAAGGGATTTTGTGTCATTGGTTGAACATTTAGGTCATTTACGTCCTCCCTAGGCTTATTCTAATCGAATTAGGGTTGTTAACCAATCTTTTGTTTCCAATAAGTGCGTTTGTATCATTGGTTTAACGTTTAGGTCGTTTTCGTCCTCCCTAGGCTTATTCTAATACAATTAGGGTTTTTAACCAATCTTGTACATTCAGTAAGGGATTTTGGGTCATTGGTTGAACATATAGGTCATTTTTGTACTCCCTAGGCTTATTCTAATCCAATTAGGGTTTTTAACCAATCTTGTGCATCCAATAAGTGATTTTGTGTTATTGGTTGAACATTTAGGTCATTTTCGTCATCCCTAGGCTTATTCTAATCCAATTAGGGCTTTTAACCAATCTTGTACATCCAATAAGTGATTTTGTGTCATTGGTTGAACATTTAGGTCATTTTCGTTCTCCCTAGGCTTATTCTGGTATGATTAGCGTTTTTAACCAATCATGTGCATCCAATAAGGGATTTTGTGTCATTGGTTGAACATTTAGGTGATTTTCGTCCTACCTAGCCTTATTCTAATCCAATTAGGGTTTTTAATCAATCTTGTATTTCCACTAACTGCGTTTGTCTCATTGGACTAACATTTTGGTCATTTACGTCCTTTCTAGGCTTATTCTAATCCAATTAGGGTTTTTAACCAATCTTGTGCATCCAATAAGTGCGTTTGTGTCATTGGTTGAGTATTTAGGTCATTTTCGTCATCCCTAGGCTTATTCTAATCCAATTCGGGCTTTTAACCAATCTTGTGCATCCAATAAGTGATTTGGTGTCATTGGTTGAACATTTAGGTCATTCTCGTCCTCCCTAGGCTTATTCTAATCCAATTAGGGGTTTTAACCAATCTTTTGTATCCAATAAGTGCGTTTGTGTCATTGGTTTAACATTTAGGTCTTTTTCGTCCTCCCTAGGCTTATTCTAATCTAATTAGGGCTTTTAACCAATCATGTGCATCCAATAAGTGATTTTGTGTCAATGGTTGAACATTTAGGTCATTTTAGTCCTCCGTAGGCTTATTCCAATCCAATTAGGGTTGTTAACTAATCTTTTGTATCCAATAAGTGCGTTTGTGTCATTGGTTCAACGTTTAGGTCTTTTTCGTCCTCCCTAGGCTTATTCTAATACAATTAGGGTTTTTAACCAATCTTGTGCATCCAATAAGTGTGTTTGTGTCATCGGTTGAACATTTAGGATATTTTCTTCCTCCCTAGGCTTATTCTAATCCAATTAGGGTTCTTAACCAATCTTGTGCTTCCAATAAGTGATTTTGTGTCATTGGTTGAATATTTAGGTCATTTTCATCCTCTCTAGGCTTATTATAATCCTATTAGGGTTTTTAACCAAACTTGTGCATTCAATAAGTGATTTTATTTCATTGGTTGAACATTTTGGTCATTTTGGTCCTGCCTAGGCTTATTCTAATCCAATTAGGGTTTTTAACCAATCCTGTGCATCCAATAAGTGTGTTTGTGTCATTGATTGAATATTTAGGTCATTTTCGTCATCCCTAGGCTTATTCTAATCCAATTAGGACTTTTAACCAATCTTGTGCCTCCAATAAGTGATTTTGTGTCATTGGTTGAACATTTAGGTCCTTTTCATTCCCCCTAGGCTTATTCTAGTATGATTAGCGTTTTTAACCAATCATGTGCATCCTATAATTGATTTTGTGCCATTGGTTGAACATTTAGGTCGTTTTCGTCCTCCCTAGGCTTATTCTAATCCAATTAGGGTTTTCAATCAATCTTGTATTTCCAATAACTGCGTTTGTGTCATTGGTTTAACATTTAGGTCATTTACGTCCTTTCTAGGCTTATTCTAATCCAATTAGGGTTTTTAACCAATCTTGTGCAACCAATAAGTGCATTTGTGTCATTGGTTGAGTATTTAGGTCATTTTCGTCATCCGTAGGCTTACTCTAATCCAGTTAGGGCTTTTAACCAATCTTGTGCATCCAATAAGTGATTTGGATTCATTGGTTGAACATTTAGGTCATTTTCGTCCTCCCTAGGCTTATTCTGGTATGATTAGCGTTTTTAACCAATCATGTTCATCCAATAAGGGATTTTGTGTCATTGGTTGAACATTTAGGTCATTTACGTCCTCCCTAGGCTTATTCTAATCGAATTAGGGTTGTTAACCAATCTTTTGTTTCCAATAAGTGCGTTTGTATCATTGGTTTAACGTTTAGGTCGTTTCCGTCCTCCCTAGGCTTATTCTAATACAATTAGGGTTTTTAACCAATCTTGTACATTCAGTAAGGGATTTTGGGTCATTGGTTGAACATATAGGTCATTTTTGTACTCCCTAGGCTTATTCTAATCCAATTAGGGTTTTTAACCAATCTTGTGCATCCAATAAGTGATTTAGTGTTATTGGTTGAACATTTAGGTCATTTTCGTCATCCCTAGGCTTATTCTAATCCAATTAGGGCTTTTTACCAATCTTGTACATCCAATAAGTGATTTTGTGTCATTGGTTGAACATTTAGGTCATTTTCGTTCTCCCTAGGCTTATTCTGGTATGATTAGCGTTTTTAACCAATCATGTGCATCCAATAAGGGATTTTGTGTCATTGGTTGAACATTTAGGTGATTTTCGTCCTACCTAGCCTTATTCTAATCCAATTAGGGTTTTTAATCAATCTTGTATTTCCACTAACTGCGTTTGTCTCATTGGACTAACATTTTGGTCATTTACGTCCTTTCTAGGCTTATTCTAATCCAATTAGGGTTTTTAACCAATCTTGTGCATCCAATAAGTGCGTTTGTGTCATTGGTTGAGTATTTAGGTCATTTTCGTCATCCCTAGGCTTATTCTAATCCAATTCGGGCTTTTAACCAATCTTGTGCATCCAATAAGTGATTTGGTGTCATTGGTTGAACATTTAGGTCATTCTCGTCCTCCCTAGGCTTATTCTAATCCAATTAGGGGTTTTAACCAATCTTTTGTATCCAATAAGTGCGTTTGTTTCATTGGTTTAACATTTAGGTCTTTTTCCTCCTCCCTAGGCTTATTCTAATCTAATTAGGGCTTTTAACCAATCTTGTGCATCCAATAAGTGATTTTGTGTTATTGGTTGAACATTTAGGTCATTTTCGTCATCGCTAGGCTTATTCTAATCCAATTAGGGCTTTTAACCAATCTTGTACATCCAATAAGTGATTTTGTGTCATTGGTTGAACATTTAGGTCATTTTCGTTCTCCCTAGGCTTATTCTGGTATGATTAGCGTTTTTAACCAATCATGTGCATCCAATAAGGGATTTTGTGTCATTGGTTGAACATTTAGGTCATTTTCATCCTCCCTAGGCTTATTCTAATCCAATTAGGGTTTTTAATCAATCTTGTATTTCCAATATTTGTGTTTGTGTCATTGGTTTAACATTTAGGTCATTTACGTTCTTCTAGGCTTATTCTAATCCAATTAGGGTTTTTAACCAATCTTGTGCATCCAGTAAGTGTGTTTGTGTCATTGGTTGAGTATTTAGGTCATTTTCGTCATCCCTAGGCTTATTCTAATCCAATTAGGGCTTTTAACCAATCTTGTGCATCCAATAAGTGATTTGGTGTCATTGGTTGAACATTTAGGTCATTTTCGTCCTCCCTAGGCTTATTCTAATCCAATTAGGGTTTTTAACCAATCTTTTGTATCCAATAAGTGCGTTTGTTTCATTGGTTTAACATTTAGGTCTTTTTCGTCCTCCCTAGGCTTATTCTAATCTAATTAGGGCTTTTAACCAATCTTGTGCATCCAATAAGTGATTTTGTGTCATTGGTTGAACATTTAGGTCATTTTCGTTCTCCCTAGGCTTATTCTGGTATGATTAGCGTTTTTAACCAATCATGTGCATCCAATAAGGGATTTTGTGTCATTGGTTGAACATTTAGGTGATTTTCGTCCTACCTAGCCTTATTCTAATCCAATTAGGGTTTTTAATCAATCTTGTATTTCCACTAACTGCGTTTGTCTCATTGGACTAACATTTTGGTCATTTACGTCCTTTCTAGGCTTATTCTAATCCAATTAGGGTTTTTAACCAATCTTGTGCATCCAATAAGTGCGTTTGTGTCATTGGTTGAGTATTTAGGTCATTTTCGTCATCCCTAGGCTTATTCTAATCCAATTCGGGCTTTTAACCAATCTTGTGCATCCAATAAGTGATTTGGTGTCATTGGTTGAACATTTAGGTCATTCTCGTCCTCCCTAGGCTTATTCTAATCCAATTAGGGGTTTTAACCAATCTTTTGTATCCAATAAGTGCGTTTGTGTCATTGGTTTAACATTTAGGTCTTTTTCGTCCTCCCTAGGCTTATTCTAATCTAATTAGGGCTTTTAACCAATCTTGTGCATCCAATAAGTGATTTTGTGTTATTGGTTGAACATTTAGGTCATTTTCGTCATCGCTAGGCTTATTCTAATCCAATTAGGGCTTTTAACCAATCTTGTACATCCAATAAGTGATTTTGTGTCATTGGTTGAACATTTAGGTCATTTTCGTTCTCCCTAGGCTTATTCTGGTATGATTAGCGTTTTTAACCAATCATGTGCATCCAATAAGGGATTTTGTGTCATTGGTTGAACATTTAGGTCATTTTCGTCCTCCCTAGGCTTATTCTAATCCAATTAGGGTTTTTAATCAATCTTGTATTTCCAATATTTGTGTTTGTGTCATTGGTTTAACATTTAGGTCATTTACGTTCTTTCTAGGTTTATTCTAATCCAATTAGGGTTTTTAACCAATCTTGTGCATCCAATAAGTGCGTTTGTGTCATTGGTTGAGTATTTAGGTCATTTTCGTCATCCCTAGGCTTATTCTAATCCAATTCGGGCTTTTAACCAATCTTGTGCATCCAATAAGTGATTTGGTGTCATTGGTTGAACATTTAGGTCATTCTCGTCCTCCCTAGGCTTATTCTAATCCAATTAGGGGTTTTAACCAATCTTTTGTATCCAATAAGTGCGTTTGTTTCATTGGTTTAACATTTAGGTCTTTTTCCTCCTCCCTAGGCTTATTCTAATCTAATTAGGGCTTTTAACCAATCTTGTGCATCCAATAAGTGATTTTGTGTTATTGGTTGAACATTTAGGTCATTTTCGTCATCGCTAGGCTTATTCTAATCCAATTAGGGCTTTTAACCAATCTTGTACATCCAATAAGTGATTTTGTGTCATTGGTTGAACATTTAGGTCATTTTCGTTCTCCCTAGGCTTATTCTGGTATGATTAGCGTTTTTAACCAATCATGTGCATCCAATAAGGGATTTTGTGTCATTGGTTGAACATTTAGGTCATTTTCGTCCTCCCTAGGCTTATTCTAATCCAATTAGGGTTTTTAATCAATCTTGTATTTCCAATATTTGTGTTTGTGTCATTGGTTTAACATTTAGGTCATTTACGTTCTTCTAGGCTTATTCTAATCCAATTAGGGTTTTTAACCAATCTTGTGCATCCAGTAAGTGTGTTTGTGTCATTGGTTGAGTATTTAGGTCATTTTCGTCATCCCTAGGCTTATTCTAATCCAATTAGGGCTTTTAACCAATCTTGTGCATCCAATAAGTGATTTGGTGTCATTGGTTGAACATTTAGGTCATTTTCGTCCTCCCTAGGCTCATTCTAATCCAATTAAGGTTTTTAACCAATTTTTTGTATCCAATAAGTGCGTTTGTGTCATTGGTTTAACATTTAGGTCATTTTCGTCCTCCCTAGGCTTATTCTAATCCAATTAGGGTTTTTAACCAAGCTTGTGCATCCAATAAATGCGTTTGTGTCATTGGTTGAGTATTTAGGTCATTTTCGTCATCCGTAGGCTTATTCTAATCCAATTAGGGCTTGTAACCAATCTTGTGCATCCAATAAGTTATTTTGTTTCATTGGTTGAACATTTAGGTCATTTTCGTTCTCCTTAGGCTTATTCTAGTATGATTAGTGTTTTTAACCAATCATGTGCATCTAATAAGTGATTTTGTGTCATTGGTTGAACATTTAGGTCATTTTCGTCCTCCCTTGGCTTATTCTAATCCAATTAGGGTTTTTAACCAATCTTTTGCATCCAATAACTGCGTTTGTGTCATTGGTTTAACGTTTAGGTCATTTTCGTCCTCCCTAGGCTTATTCTAATAAAATTAGGGTTTTTAACCAATCTTGTACATTCAGTAAGGGATTTTGTGTCATTGGTTGAACATATAGGTCATTTTTGTACTCCCTAGGCTTATTCTAATGCAATTTGGGGTTCTAACCAATCTTTTGCATCCAATAAGTGCGTTTGTGTCATTGGTTTAACGTTTAGGTCATTTTCGTCCGCCCTAGGCTTATTATAATACAATTAGGGTTTTTAACCAATCTTGTACATCCAGTAAGGGATTTTGTGTCATTGGTTGAAAATTGAGGTCTTTTTCGTCCTCCCTAGGCTTATTCTAATCCAATTAGGGTTTTCAATCAATCTTGTATTTCCAATAACTGCGTTTGTGTCATTGGTTTAACATTTAGGTCATTTACGTCCTTTCTAGGCTTATTCTAATCCAATTAGGGTTTTTAACCAATCTTGTGCAACCAATAAGGGCGTTTGTGTCATTGGTTGAGTATTTAGGTCATTTTCGTCATCCGTAGGCTTATTCTAATCCAGTTAGGGCTTTTAACCAATCTTGTGCATCCAATAAGTGATTTGGATTCATTGGTTGAACATTTAGGTCATTTTCGTCCTCCCTAGGCTTATTCTGGTATGATTAGCGTTTTTAACCAATCATGTTCATCCAATAAGGGATTTTGTGTCATTGGTTGAACATTTAGGTCATTTACGTCCTCCCTAGGCTTATTCTAATCGAATTAGGGTTGTTAACCAATCTTTTGTTTCCAATAAGTGCGTTTGTATCATTGGTTTAACGTTTAGGTCGTTTCCGTCCTCCCTAGGCTTATTCTAATACAATTAGGGTTTTTAACCAATCTTGTACATTCAGTAAGGGATTTTGGGTCATTGGTTGAACATATAGGTCATTTTTGTACTCCCTAGGCTTATTCTAATCCAATTAGGGTTTTTAACCAATCTTGTGCATCCAATAAGTGATTTAGTGTTATTGGTTGAACATTTAGGTCATTTTCGTCATCCCTAGGCTTATTCTAATCCAATTAGGGCTTTTTACCAATCTTGTACATCCAATAAGTGATTTTGTGTCATTGGTTGAACATTTAGGTCATTTTCGTTCTCCCTAGGCTTATTCTGGTATGATTAGCGTTTTTAACCAATCATGTGCATCCAATAAGGGATTTTGTGTCATTGGTTGAACATTTAGGTGATTTTCGTCCTACCTAGCCTTATTCTAATCCAATTAGGGTTTTTAATCAATCTTGTATTTCCACTAACTGCGTTTGTCTCATTGGACTAACATTTTGGTCATTTACGTCCTTTCTAGGCTTATTCTAATCCAATTAGGGTTTTTAACCAATCTTGTGCATCCAATAAGTGCGTTTGTGTCATTGGTTGAGTATTTAGGTCATTTTCGTCATCCCTAGGCTTATTCTAATCCAATTCGGGCTTTTAACCAATCTTGTGCATCCAATAAGTGATTTGGTGTCATTGGTTGAACATTTAGGTCATTCTCGTCCTCCCTAGGCTTATTCTAATCCAATTAGGGGTTTTAACCAATCTTTTGTATCCAATAAGTGCGTTTGTTTCATTGGTTTAACATTTAGGTCTTTTTCCTCCTCCCTAGGCTTATTCTAATCTAATTAGGGCTTTTAACCAATCTTGTGCATCCAATAAGTGATTTTGTGTTATTGGTTGAACATTTAGGTCATTTTCGTCATCGCTAGGCTTATTCTAATCCAATTAGGGCTTTTAACCAATCTTGTACATCCAATAAGTGATTTTGTGTCATTGGTTGAACATTTAGGTCATTTTCGTTCTCCCTAGGCTTATTCTGGTATGATTAGCGTTTTTAACCAATCATGTGCATCCAATAAGGGATTTTGTGTCATTGGTTGAACATTTAGGTCATTTTCGTCCTCCCTAGGCTTATTCTAATCCAATTAGGGTTTTTAATCAATCTTGTATTTCCAATATTTGTGTTTGTGTCATTGGTTTAACATTTAGGTCATTTACGTTCTTCTAGGCTTATTCTAATCCAATTAAGGTTTTTAACCAATTTTTTGTATCCAATAAGTGTGTTTGTGTCATTGGTTTAACATTTAGGTCATTTTCGTCCTCCCTAGGCTTATTCTAATCCAATTAGGGTTTTTAACCAAGCTTGTGCATCCAATAAATGCGTTTGTGTCATTGGTTGAGTATTTAGGTCATTTTCGTCATCCGTAGGCTTATTCTAATCCAATTAGGGCTTGTAACCAATCTTGTGCATCCAATAAGTTATTTTGTTTCATTGGTTGAACATTTAGGTCATTTTCGTTCTCCTTAGGCTTATTCTAGTATGATTAGTGTTTTTAACCAATCATGTGCATCTAATAAGTGATTTTGTGTCATTGGTTGAACATTTAGGTCATTTTCGTCCTCCCTAGGCTTATTCTAATCCAATTAGGGTTTTTAACCAATCTTTTGCATCCAATAACTGCGTTTGTGTCATTGGTTTAACGTTTAGGTCATTTTCGTCCTCCCTAGGCTTATTCTAATAAAATTAGGGTTTTTAACCAATCTTGTACATTCAGTAAGGGATTTTGTGTCATTGGTTGAACATATAGGTCATTTTTGTACTCCCTAGGCTTATTCTAATGCAATTTGGGGTTCTAACCAATCTTTTGCATCCAATAAGTGCGTTTGTGTCATTGGTTTAACGTTTAGGTCATTTTCGTCCGCCCTAGGCTTATTATAATACAATTAGGGTTTTTAACCAATCTTGTACATCCAGTAAGGGATTTTGTGTCATTGGTTGAAAATTGAGGTCTTTTTCGTCCTCCCTAGGCTTATTCTAATCCAATTAGGGTTTTCAATCAATCTTGTATTTCCAATAACTGCGTTTGTGTCATTGGTTTAACATTTAGGTCATTTACGTCCTTTCTAGGCTTATTCTAATCCAATTAGGGTTTTTAACCAATCTTGTGCAACCAATAAGGGCGTTTGTGTCATTGGTTGAGTATTTAGGTCATTTTCGTCATCCGTAGGCTTATTCTAATCCAGTTAGGGCTTTTAACCAATCTTGTGCATCCAATAAGTGATTTGGATTCATTGGTTGAACATTTAGGTCATTTTCGTCCTCCCTAGGCTTATTCTGGTATGATTAGCGTTTTTAACCAATCATGTTCATCCAATAAGGGATTTTGTGTCATTGGTTGAACATTTAGGTCATTTACGTCCTCCCTAGGCTTATTCTAATCGAATTAGGGTTGTTAACCAATCTTTTGTTTCCAATAAGTGCGTTTGTATCATTGGTTTAACGTTTAGGTCGTTTTCGTCCTCCCTAGGCTTATTCTAATACAATTAGGGTTTTTAACCAATCTTGTACATTCAGTAAGGGATTTTGGGTCATTGGTTGAACATATAGGTCATTTTTGTACTCCCTAGGCTTATTCTAATCCAATTAGGGTTTTTAACCAATCTTGTGCATCCAATAAGTGATTTTGTGTTATTGGTTGAACATTTAGGTCATTTTCGTCATCCCTAGGCTTATTCTAATCCAATTAGGGCTTTTAACCAATCTTGTACATCCAATAAGTGATTTTGTGTCATTGGTTGAACATTTAGGTCATTTTCGTTCTCCCTAGGCTTATTCTGGTATGATTAGCGTTTTTAACCAATCATGTGCATCCAATAAGGGATTTTGTGTCATTGGTTGAACATTTAGGTGATTTTCGTCCTACCTAGCCTTATTCTAATCCAATTAGGGTTTTTAATCAATCTTGTATTTCCACTAACTGCGTTTGTCTCATTGGACTAACATTTTGGTCATTTACGTCCTTTCTAGGCTTATTCTAATCCAATTAGGGTTTTTAACCAATCTTGTGCATCCAATAAGTGCGTTTGTGTCATTGGTTGAGTATTTAGGTCATTTTCGTCATCCCTAGGCTTATTCTAATCCAATTCGGGCTTTTAACCAATCTTGTGCATCCAATAAGTGATTTGGTGTCATTGGTTGAACATTTAGGTCATTCTCGTCCTCCCTAGGCTTATTCTAATCCAATTAGGGGTTTTAACCAATCTTTTGTATCCAATAAGTGCGTTTGTGTCATTGGTTTAACATTTAGGTCTTTTTCGTCCTCCCTAGGCTTATTCTAATCTAATTAGGGCTTTTAACCAATCTTGTGCATCCAATAAGTGATTTTGTGTTATTGGTTGAACATTTAGGTCATTTTCGTCATCGCTAGGCTTATTCTAATCCAATTAGGGCTTTTAACCAATCTTGTTCATCCAATAAGTGATTTTGTGTCATTGGTTGAACATTTAGGTCATTTTCGTTCTCCCTAGGCTTATTCTGGTATGATTAGCGTTTTTAACCAATCATGTGCATCCAATAAGGGATTTTGTGTCATTGGTTGAACATTTAGGTGATTTTCGTCCTACCTAGCCTTATTCTAATCCAATTAGGGTTTTTAATCAATCTTGTATTTCCACTAACTGCGTTTGTCTCATTGGACTAACATTTTGGTCATTTACGTCCTTTCTAGGCTTATTCTAATCCAATTAGGGTTTTTAACCAATCTTGTGCATCCAATAAGTGCGTTTGTGTCATTGGTTGAGTATTTAGGTCATTTTCGTCATCCCTAGGCTTATTCTAATCCAATTCGGGCTTTTAACCAATCTTGTGCATCCAATAAGTGATTTGGTGTCATTGGTTGAACATTTAGGTCATTTTCGTCCTCCCTAGGCTTATTCTAATCCAATTAGGGTTTTTAACCAATCTTTTGTATCCAATAAGTGCGTTTGTTTCATTGGTTTAACATTTAGGTCTTTTTCGTCCTCCCTAGGCTTATTCTAATCTAATTAGGGCTTTTAACCAATCTTGTGCATCCAATAAGTGATTTTGTGTTATTGGTTGAACATTTAGGTCATTTTCGTCATCGCTAGGCTTATTCTAATCCAATTAGGGCTTTTAACCAATCTTGTACATCCAATAAGTGATTTTGTGTCATTGGTTGAACATTTAGGTCATTTTCGTTCTCCCTAGGCTTATTCTGGTATGATTAGCGTTTTTAACCAATCATGTGCATCCAATAAGGGATTTTGTGTCATTGGTTGAACATTTAGGTCATTTTCGTCCTCCCTAGGCTTATTCTAATCCAATTAGGGTTTTTAATCAATCTTGTATTTCCAATATTTGTGTTTGTGTCATTGGTTTAACATTTAGGTCATTTACGTTCTTTCTAGGTTTATTCTAATCCAATTAGGGTTTTTAACCAATCTTGTGCATCCAATAAGTGCGTTTGTGTCATTGGTTGAGTATTTAGGTCATTTTCGTCATCCCTAGGCTTATTCTAATCCAATTCGGGCTTTTAACCAATCTTGTGCATCCAATAAGTGATTTGGTGTCATTGGTTGAACATTTAGGTCATTCTCGTCCTCCCTAGGCTTATTCTAATCCAATTAGGGGTTTTAACCAATCTTTTGTATCCAATAAGTGCGTTTGTGTCATTGGTTTAACATTTAGGTCTTTTTCGTCCTCCCTAGGCTTATTCTAATCTAATTAGGGCTTTTAACCAATCATGTGCATCCAATAAGTGATTTTGTGTCAATGGTTGAACATTTAGGTCATTTTAGTCCTCCGTAGGCTTATTCCTATCCAATTAGGGTTGTTAACTAATCTTTTGTATCCAATAAGTGCGTTTGTGTCATTGGTTCAACGTTTAGGTCTTTTTCGTCCTCCCTAGGCTTATTCTAATACAATTAGGGTTTTTAACCAATCTTGTGCATCCAATAAGTGTGTTTGTGTCATCGGTTGAACATTTAGGATATTTTCTTCCTCCCTAGGCTTATTCTAATCCAATTAGGGTTCTTAACCAATCTTGTGCTTCCAATAAGTGATTTTGTGTCATTGGTTGAATATTTAGGTCATTTTCATCCTCTCTAGGCTTATTATAATCCTATTAGGGTTTTTAACCAAACTTGTGCATTCAATAAGTGATTTTATTTCATTGGTTGAACATTTTGGTCATTTTGGTCCTGCCTAGGCTTATTCTAATCCAATTAGGGTTTTTAACCAATCCTGTGCATCCAATAAGTGTGTTTGTGTCATTGATTGAATATTTAGGTCATTTTCGTCATCCCTAGGCTTATTCTAATCCAATTAGGACTTTTAACCAATCTTGTGCCTCCAATAAGTGATTTTGTGTCATTGGTTGAACATTTAGGTCCTTTTCATTCCCCCTAGGCTTATTCTAGTATGATTAGCGTTTTTAACCAATCATGTGCATCCTATAATTGATTTTGTGCCATTGGTTGAACATTTAGGTCGTTTTCGTCCTCCCTAGGCTTATTCTAATCCAATTAGGGTTTTCAATCAATCTTGTATTTCCAATAACTGCGTTTGTGTCATTGGTTTAACATTTAGGTCATTTACGTCCTTTCTAGGCTTATTCTAATCCAATTAGGGTTTTTAACCAATCTTGTGCAACCAATAAGTGCATTTGTGTCATTGGTTGAGTATTTAGGTCATTTTCGTCATCCGTAGGCTTACTCTAATCCAGTTAGGGCTTTTAACCAATCTTGTGCATCCAATAAGTGATTTGGATTCATTGGTTGAACATTTAGGTCATTTTCGTCCTCCCTAGGCTTATTCTGGTATGATTAGCGTTTTTAACCAATCATGTTCATCCAATAAGGGATTTTGTGTCATTGGTTGAACATTTAGGTCATTTACGTCCTCCCTAGGCTTATTCTAATCGAATTAGGGTTGTTAACCAATCTTTTGTTTCCAATAAGTGCGTTTGTATCATTGGTTTAACGTTTAGGTCGTTTCCGTCCTCCCTAGGCTTATTCTAATACAATTAGGGTTTTTAACCAATCTTGTACATTCAGTAAGGGATTTTGGGTCATTGGTTGAACATATAGGTCATTTTTGTACTCCCTAGGCTTATTCTAATCCAATTAGGGTTTTTAACCAATCTTGTGCATCCAATAAGTGATTTAGTGTTATTGGTTGAACATTTAGGTCATTTTCGTCATCCCTAGGCTTATTCTAATCCAATTAGGGCTTTTTACCAATCTTGTACATCCAATAAGTGATTTTGTGTCATTGGTTGAACATTTAGGTCATTTTCGTTCTCCCTAGGCTTATTCTGGTATGATTAGCGTTTTTAACCAATCATGTGCATCCAATAAGGGATTTTGTGTCATTGGTTGAACATTTAGGTGATTTTCGTCCTACCTAGCCTTATTCTAATCCAATTAGGGTTTTTAATCAATCTCGTATTTCCACTAACTGCGTTTGTCTCATTGGACTAACATTTTGGTCATTTACGTCCTTTCTAGGCTTATTCTAATCCAATTAGGGTTTTTAACCAATCTTGTTCATCCAATAAGTGCGTTTGTGTCATTGGTTTAACATTTAGGTCTTTTTCGTCCTCCCTAGGCTTATTCTAATCTAATTAGGGCTTTTAACCAATCTTGTGCATCCAATAAGTGATTTTGTGTTATTGGTTGAACATTTAGGTCATTTTCGTCATCGCTAGGCTTATTCTAATCCAATTAGGGCTTTTAACCAATCTTGTACATCCAATAAGTGATTTTGTGTCATTGGTTGAACATTTAGATCATTTTCGTTCTCCCTAGGCTTATTTTGGTATGATTAGCGTTTTTAACCAATCATGTGCATCCAATAAGGGATTTTGTGTCATTGGTTGAACATTTAGGTCATTTTCGTCCTCCCTAGGCTTATTCTAATCCAATTAGGGTTTTTAATCAATCTTGTATTTCCAATATTTGTGTTTGTGTCATTGGTTTAACATTTAGGTCATTTACGTTCTTTCTATGCTTATTCTAATCCAATTAGGGTTTTTAACCAATCTTGTGCATCCAATAAGTGCGTTTGTGTCATTGGTTGAGTATTTAGGTCATTTTCGTCATCCCTAGGCTTATTCTAATCCAATTCGGGTTTTAACCAATCTTGTGCATCCAATAAGTGATTTGGTGTCATTGGTTGAACATTTAGGTCATTTTCGTCCTCCCTAGGCTTATTCTAATCCAATTAGGGTTTTTAACCAATCTTTTGTATCCAATAAGTGCGTTTGTTTCATTGGTTTAACATTTAGGTCTT
>JBBPBQ010020321.1:32864140-32878171 GCA_037974755.1 Cicer yamashitae
CTAGGCTTATTCTAATCCAATTAGGGTTTTTAACCAGGCTTGTGCATCCAATAAGTGCGTTTGTGTCATTGGTTGAGTATTTAGGTCATTTTCGTCATCCCTTGGCTTATTCTAATCCAATTAGGGCTTTTAACCAATCTTGTGCATCCAATAAGTGCTTTTGTGTCATTGGTTGAACATTTAGGTCCTTTTCGTTCTCCCTAGGCTTATTCTAGTATGATTAGCGTTTTTAACCAATCGTGTGCATCAAATAAGTGATTTTGTTTCATTCGTTGAACATTTAGGTCATTTTCGTCCTCCCTAGGCTTATTCTAATCCAATTAAGGTTTTTAACCAATCTTTTGTATCCAATAAGTGCGTTTGTGTCATTGGTTTAACATTTAGGTCTTTTTCGTCCTCCCTAGGCTTATTCTAATACAATTAGGGTTTTTAACCAATCTTGTACATTCAGTAAGGGATTTTGTGTCATTGGTTTAACATATAGGTCATTTTTATACTCACTAGGCTTATTCTAATCCAATTAGTGTTTTTAACCAATCTTGTGCATCCAATAATTGATTTTGTGTCATTGGTTGAACATATTGGTCATTTTCGTCATCCTTCGACTTATTCTAATCCAATTAGGGTTTTTAACCAATCTTATGTATCCAATAAGTGATTTTGTGTTATTGGTTGAACATTTAGGTCATTTTCGTCATCCCTAGGCTTGTTCTAATCCAATTAGGGTTTTTAACCAATCTTGTGCATCAAATAAGTGATTTTGTGTCATTGGTTGAGCATTTAGGTCATTTTCGTTTTGCCTAGGCTTATTCTGGTATGATTAGGGTTTTTAACCAATCTTGTGCATCCAATAAGTGATTTTGTGTCATTGGTTGAACATTTAGGTCATTTTCGTCTTCCCTAGGCATATTCTAATCCAATTAGGGTTTTTAACCAAGCTTGTGCATCCAATAAGTGCGTTTGGGTCATTGGTTGAGTATTTAGGTCATTTTCGCATCGCCTGGCTTATTCTAATCCAATTAGGGCTTTTAACCAATCTTGTGCATCCAATAAGTGCTTTTGTGTCATTGGTTGAACATTTAGGTCCTTTTCGTTCTCCCTAACCTTATTCTAGTATGATTAGCGTTTTTAACCAATCATGTGCATCAAATAAGTGATTTTGTGTCATTGGTTGAACATTTAGGTCATTTTCGTCCTCCCTAGGCTTCTTCTAATACAATTAGGGTTTTTAACCAATCTTGTACGTTCAGTAAGGGATTTTGTGTCATTGGTTGGACATATAGGTCATTTTTGTACTCCCTAGGCTTATTCTAATCCAATTTGGGGTTCTAACCAATCTTTTGGATCCAATAAGTGCGTTTGTGTCATTGGTTTAACGTTTAGGTCTTTTTCGTCCTCCCTAGGCTTATTCTAATACAATTAGGGTTTTTAACCTATCTTGTACATTCAGTAAGGGATTTTGTGTCATTGGTTGAACATATAGGTCATTTTTGTACTCCCTAGACTTATTCTATTCCAATTAGGGGTTTTAACCAATCTTGTGCATCCAATAATTGATTTTGTGTCATTGGTTGAACATTTACGTCATTTTCATTATCCTTCAACTTATTCTAATCCAATTAGGGTTTTTAACCAATCTTGTGCATCCAATAAGTGATTTTGTGTCATTGGTTGAACATTTAGGTCATTTTCGTTCTCCCTAGGCTTATTCGGGTATGATTAGCGTTTTTAACCAATCATGTGCATCCAATAAGTGATTTTGTGTCATTGGTTGAACATTTAGGTCATTTTCGTCCTCCCTAGGCTTATTCTAATCTAATTAGGGTTTTAACCAAGCTTGTGCATCCAATAAGTGCGTTTGTGTCATTGGTTGAGTATTTAGGTCATTTTCGTCATCCCTAGGCTTATTCTAATCCAATTAGGGCTTTTAACCAATCTTGTACATCCAATAAGTGATTTTGTGTCATTGGTTGAACATTTAGGTCATTTTCGTTCTCCCTAGGTTTATTCTAATCCAATTAGGGTTTTTAACCAGGCTTGTGCATCCAATAAGTGCGTTTGTGTCATTGGTTGAGTATTTAGGTCATTTTCAACATCCCGTAGCTTATTCTAATCCAATTAGGGCTTTTAACCAATCTTGTGCATCCAATAAGTGCTTTTGTGTCATTGGTTGAACTTTTAGGTCCTTTTCTTCTCCCTAGGCTTATTCTAGTATGATTAGCGTTTTTAACCAATCGTGTGTATCAAATAAGTGATTTTGTTTCATTGGTTGAACATTTAAGTCATTTTCGTCCTCCCTAGGCTTATTCTAATCCAATTAGGGTTTTTAACCAATCTTTTGTATCCAATAAGTGCATTTGTGTAATTGGTTTAACGTTTAGGTCTTTTTCGTCCTCCCTAGGCTTATTCTAATACAATTAGGGTTTTTAACCAATCTTGTACATTCAGTAAGGGATTTTGTGTCATTGGTTGAACATATAGATCAGTTTTGTACTCCTTCGACTTATTCTAATCCAATTAGGCTTTTTAACCAATCTTGTGCATCCAATAAGTGATTTTGTGTCATTGGTTCAACATTTAGGTCATTTTCGTCCTCCCTAGGCATATTCTAATCCAATTAGGGTTTTTAACCAATCTTTTGTATCCAATAAGTGCGTTTGTGTTATTGGTTTAACATTTAGGTCTTTTTCGTCCTCCGTAGGCTTATTCTAATACAATTAGGGTTTTTAACCAATCTTGTACATTCAGTATGGGATTTTGTGTCATTGGTTTAACATATATGTCATTTTTGTACTCACTAGGCTTA
Source organism: Cicer yamashitae (assembly GCA_037974755.1). Lineage (NCBI taxonomy): Eukaryota > Viridiplantae > Streptophyta > Magnoliopsida > Fabales > Fabaceae > Cicer > Cicer yamashitae. The sequence continues at coordinate 32,866,947 of JBBPBQ010020321.1, forward strand.
TTCTAATCCAATTAGTGTTTTTAACCAATCTTGTGCATCCAATAATTGATTTTGTGTCATTGGTTGAACATATTGGTCATTTTCGTCATCCTTCGACTTATTCTAATCCAATTAGGGTTTTTAACCAATCTTATGCATCCAATAAGTGATTTTGTGTTATTGGTTGAACATTTAGGTCATTTTCGTCATCCCTAGGCTTATTCTAATCCAATTAGGGTTTTTAACCAATCTTGTGCATCAAATAAGCGATTTTGTGTCATTGGTTGAGCATTTAGGTCATTTTCGTTCTCCCTAGGCTTATTCTGGTATGATTAGCGTTTTTAACCAATCATGTGCATCCAATAAGTGATTTTGTGTCATTGGTTGAACATTTAGGTCATTTTCGTCCTCCCTAGGCTTATTCTAATCCAATTAGGGTTTTACCCAAGCTTGTGCATCCAATAAGTTCGTTTGTGTCATTGGTTGAGTATTTAGGTCATTTTCGTCATCCCTAGGCTTATTCTAATCCAATTAGGGCTTTTAACCAATCTTGTGCATCCAATAAGTGATTTTGTGTCATTGGTTGAACATTTAGGTCCTTTTCGTTCTCCCTAGGCTTATTCTAGTATGATTAGCGTTTTTAACCAATCATGTGCATCAAATAAGTGATTTTGTTTCATTGGTTGAACATTTAGGTCATTTTCGTTCTCGCTAGGCTTATTCTAATCCAATTAGGGTTTTTAACCAATCTCTTGTATCCAATAAGTGCATTTGTGTAATTGGTTTAACGTTTAGGTCTTTTTCGTCCTCCCTAGGCTTATTCTAATACAATTAGGGTTTTTAACCAATCTTGTACATTCAGTAAGGGATTTTGTGTCATTGGTTGAACATATAGATCGTTTTTGTATTCCTTCGACTTATTATAATCCAATTAGGGTTTTTAACCAATCTTGTGCATCCAATAAGTGATTTTGTGTTATTGGTTGAACATTTAGGTCATTTTCGTCATCCCTAGGCTTATTCTAATCCAATTAGGGCTTTTAACCAATCTTGTGCATCCAATAACTGATTTTGTGTCATTGGTTGAGCATTTAGGTCATTTTCGTTCTCCCTAGGCTTATTCTGGTATGATTAGCGTTTTTAACCAATCATGTGCATCGAATAAGTGATTTTGTATCATTTGTTGAACATTTAGGTCATTTTCGTCTTCCCTAGGCTTATTCTAATCCAATTAGGGTTTTTAACCAAGCTTGTGCATCCAATAAGTGCGTTTGTGTCATTGGTTGAGTATTTAGGTCATTTTCGTCATCCCTTGGCTTATTCTAATCCAATTAGGGCTTTTAACCAATCATGTGCATCAAATAAGTGATTTTGTTTCATTGGTTGAACATTTAGGTCTTTTTCGTCCTCCCTAGGCTTATTCTAATCCAATTAGGGTTTTTAACCAATCTTTTGTATCCAATAAGTGCGTTTGTGTAATTGGTTTAACGTTTAGGTCTTTTTCGTCCTCCCTAGGCTTATTCTAATACAATTAGGGTTTTTAACCAATCATGTACATTCAGTAAGGGATTTTGTGTCATTGGTTGAACATATAGGTCAATTTTGTACTCCGTAGGCTTATTCTATTCGAATTAGGGTTTTTAACCAATCTTGTGCATCCAATAATTGATTTTGTGTCATTGGTTGAACATTTAGGTCATTTTCATCATCCTTCGACTTATTCTAATCCAATTAGGGTTTTTAACCAATCTTGTGCATCCAATAAGTGATTTTGTGTCATTGGTTGAACATTTAGGTCATTTTCATTCTCCCTAGTCTTATTCTAATCCTATTAGGGTTTTTAACCAATCTTTTGTATCCAATAAGGGCGTGTTTGATGGACCGGATAGGATAGGCACGGATAGGATAAGGAGCAGGATAGAGACAGGATAGGATATGGATAGGATAAAGAGTTATCATGTCCTGTGTTTGATGTGCACATGATAACAAACTTGATAAAATTAGTTTATCCTATTCAGTGTTTGATACACAACAGATAACAAGATGATATGATCTATATATTGATAAAATGACAAATTTGTCCTTATAATCTATTTAATTTTTTTTCTTTTAAAATAACATTCATATAATTTTTTATAAATAAACAAAAATACTAAAAAATGTAAATAATTTATGAAGTAATTTTATATACTTGAAAAAAATTGTGATTTCTCTATCCATCACAATTGAAGAATGACTCACTATCATAAAAATTGTGATTTCTCTATCTATCACAATTGAAGAATGACTCACTATCATAAAAATGTAAATAATTTATGAAGTAATTTTATATACTTGAAAAAATTGTGATTTCTCTATATATCACAATTGAAGAATGATTTAGAGTTTGTTTGATTCAAATCCCAAAAACTCTATTTTAGTATTTTAAAATTTAAAACCTAAACAATTTGTTTGGATTACTTGTTTTTAAAAACTATTTTGTAAAACTATTTTTAATATTATACTTTTTAAAACTAAAAAAGCAAAATAGATAAATGGTGTTTTACTTTTTATTTTTCAGTTTTTTTAATTCTCTAGTCAAAGACTGTTTTAAAAAATTAAAGTCAGCAAACAATTTTTTTTTAAATTTTCTTTTTAAAAACAATTTTTTAAAATTTATTTATAAAATAGTTTTTTAAAAACTAAAAAGTAAAACACAATCAAACAAGCCCTTACTATCATAACATTAGAAAATAATTATTATTTTTCATCAATTTTTTTTATATTGTTATAGAATAAAATAAATAAGAAAACAATCAAAAACATCATATATGAAAAAAAGGAAATCAATCTAAATTCACCAACCAGAAATTATGGCAAATATGAAAAAATAAATAAAAAAATGAAAGAGTGCCAAAAAATAAAAAATGGAAGAGTGACATAGGGCAGACTCGAACACCACTTGTTGAGGTTAGAGGAAGAGAGAAACGCGAAGAATTAAATCCGGTTGAGAACGGATTATTTTAACCCACCTCAAATTAAGGATAACAAAATGCGGCTGCAACCTGATTATTTAAAAAATTTGATTAACTTATCATATTCGATTGGTGCATCAAACAAATGATTGGGGAGGGATAGGATACGTGTATCATATCGTGTCTGGTTATCCTGTCCATCAAACGGGCCCTAAGTGCGTTTGTGTCATTGGTTTAACATTTAGGTCTTTTTCATCCTCCCTAGGCTTATTCTAATACAATTAGGGTTTTTAACCAATCTTGTACATTCAGTAAGGGATTTTGTGTCATTGGTTGAACATATAAGTCATTTTTGTACTCCCTAGGCTTATTCTAATCCAATTAGGGTTTTTAACAAATATTGTGCATCCAATAATTGATTTTGTGTCATTGGTTGAACATATTGGTCATTTTCGTCATCCTTCGACTTATTCTAATCGAATTAAGGTTTTTAACTAATCTTGTGCATCCAACAAGTGATTTTGTGTTATTGGTTGAACATTTAGGTCATTTTCGTCATCCCTAGGCTTATTCTAATCCAATTAGGGCTTTTAACCAATCTTGTGCATCCAATAAGTGATTTTGTGTCATTGGTTGAACATTTAGGTCATTTTCGTTCTCCCTAGGCTTATTCTGGTATGATTAGCGTTTTTAACCAATCATGTGCATCCAATAAGTGATTTTGTGTCATTGGTTGAACATTTAGGTCATTTTCGTCCTCCCTAGGCTTATTCTAATCCAATTAGGGTTTTACCCAAGCTTGTGCATCCAATAAGTGCGTTTGTGTCATTGGTTGAGTATTTAGGTCATTTTCGTCATCCCTAGGCTTATTCTAATCCAATTAGGGCATTTAACCAATCTTGTGCATCCAATAAGTGATTTTGTGTCATTGGTTGAACATTTAGGTCCTTTTCGTTCTCCCTAGGCTTATTCTAGTATGATTAGCGTTTTTAACCAATCATGTGCATCCAATAAGTGATTTTGTGTCATTGGTTCAACATTTAGGTCATTTTCGTCCTCCCTAGGCTTATTCTAATCCAATTAGGGTTTTTAACCAATCTTTTGTATCCAATAAGTGCGTTTGTGTCATTGGTTTAACATATAGGTCTTTTTCGTCCTCCCTAGGCTTATTCTAATACAATTAGGGTTTTTAACCAATCTTGTACATTCAGTAAGGGATTTTGTGTGGTCTTGGTTTAACATATAGGTCATTTTTGTACTCACTAGGCTTATTCTAATCCAATTAGTTTTTTTAACCAATCTTGTGCATCCAATAATTGATTTTGTGTCATTGGTTGAACATATTGGTCATTTTCGTCATCCTTCGACTTATTCTAATCCAATTAGGGTTTTTAACCAATCTTGTGCATCCAATAAGTGCTTTTGTGTTATTGGTTGAACATTTAGGTCATTTTCGTCATCCCTAGGCTTATTCTAATCCAATTAGGGTTTTTAACCAATCTTGTGCATCAAATAAGTGATTTTGTGTCATTGGTTGAGCATTTAGGTGATTTTCGTTCTCCCTAGGCTTATTCTGGTATGATTAGCGTTTTTAACAAATCATGTGCATCCAATAAGTGATTTTGTGTCATTGGTTTAACATTTAGGTCATTTTTGTCCTCCCTAGGCTTATTCTAATACAATTAGGGTTTTTAACCAATCTTGTACATTCAGTAAGGGATTTTGTGTCATTGGTTGAACATATAGGTCATTTTTGTACTCCCTAGGCTTATTCTAATCCAATTTGGGGTTCTAACCAATCTTTTGCATCCAATAAGTGCGTTTGTGTCATTAGTTTAACGTTTAGGTCATTTTCGTCCTCCCTAGGCTTACTCTAATGCAATTAGGGTTTTTAACCAATCTTGTACATCCAATAAGGGATTTTGTGTCATTGGTTGAACATTAAGGTAATTTTCATCATCCTTCGACTTATTCTAATCCAATTAGGGTTTTTAACCGATCTTGTGCATCCAATAAGTGATTTTGTATCATTGGTTGAACATTTAGGTAATTTTCGTCCTCCCTAGGCTTATTCTAATCCAATTAGGGTTTTTAACCAATCTTGTACATCCAGTAAGGGATTTTGTGTCATTGGTTGAACATTAAGGTAATTTTCATCATCCTTCGACTTATTCTAATCCAATTAGGGTTTTTAACCAATCTTGTGCATCCAATAAGTGATTTTGTATCATTGGTTGAACATTTAGGTCATTTTCGTCCTCCCTAGGCTTATTCTAATCCAATTAGGGTTTTTAACCAAGCTTATGCATCCAATAAGTGCGTTTGTGTCATTGGTTGAACATTTAGGTCATTTTCGTCCTCCCAAGGCTTATTCTAATCCAATTAGGGTTTTTAACCAAGCTTGTGCATCCAATAAGTGCGTTTGTGTCATTGGTTGAACATTTAGGTCATTTTCGTCATCCTTCGACTTATTATAATCCAATTAGGGTTTTTAACGAATCTTGTATTTTCAATAACTGCGTTTGTGTCATTGGTTGAACATTTTGGTCATTTTCGTCATCCCTAGGCTTATTCTAATCCAATTAGGGTTTTTAACCAATCTTGTGCATCCAATAAGTGATTTTGTGTCATTGGTTGAACATTTAGGTCATTTTCGTCATCCTTAGGCTTATTCTAATCCATTTAGGGCTTTTAACCAATCTTGTGTATGCAATAAGTGATTTTGTGTCATTGGTTGAACATTTAGGTCATTTTCGTTCTCCCTAGGCTTATTCTGGTACGATTAGCGTTTTTAACCAATCATGTGCATCTAATAAGTGATTTTGTGTCATTGGTTGAACATTTAGGTCATTTTCGTCCTCCCTAGGCTTATTCTAATCCAATTAGGGTTTTTAACCAATCTTTTGCATCCAATAACTGCGTTTGTGTCATTGGTTTAACATTTAGGTCATTTTCGTCCTCCCTAGACTTATTCTAATACAATTAGGGTTTTTAACCAATCTTGTACATCCAGTAAGGGATTTTGTGTCATTGGTTGAACATTAAGGTAATTTTCATCATCCTTCGACTTATTCTAATCCAATTAGGGTTTTTAACCAATCTTGTGCATCCAATAAGTGATTTTGTATCATTGGTTGAACATTTAGGTCATTTTCGTCCTCCCTAGGCTTATTCTAATCCAATTAGGGTTTTTAACCAAGCTTATGCATCCAATAAGTGCGTTTGGGTCATTGGTTGAACATTTAGGTCATTTTCGTCCTCCCAAGGCTTATTCTTATCCAATTAGGGTTTTTAACCAAGCTTGTGCATCCAATAAGTGCGTTTGTGTCATTGGTTGAACATTTAGGTCATTTTCGTCATCCTTCGACTTATTATAATCCAATTACGGTTTTTAACGAATCTTGTATTTCCAATAACTGCGTTTGTGTCATTGGTTGAACATTTTGGTCATTTTCGTCATCCCTAGGCTTATTCTAATCCAATTAGGGTTTTTAACCAATCTTGTGCATCCAATAAGTGATTTTGTATCATTGGTTGAACATTTAGGTCATTTTCTTCCTCCCTAGGCTTATTCTAATCCAATTAGGGTTTTTAACCAAGCTTATGCATCCAATAAGTGCGTTTGTGTCATTGGTTGAACATTTAGGTCATTTTCGTCCTCCCAAGGCTTATTCTTATCCAATTAGGGTTTTTAACCAAGCTTGTGCATCCAATAAGTGCGTTTGTGTCATTGGTTGAACATTTAGCTCATTTTCGTCATCCTTCGACTTATTCTAATCCAATTAGGGTTTTTATCCAATCTTGTATTTCCAATAAGTGCGTTTGTGTCATTGGTTTAATATTTAGGTCCATTACGTCCTTTCTAGGCTTATTCTAATCCAATTAGGGTTTTTAACCAATCTTGTGCATCCAATAAGTGTGTTTGAGTCATTGGTTGAACATTTAGCTCATTTTTGTCATCCTTCGACTTATTCTAATCCAATTTGGGTTTTTAACCAATCTTGTATTTCCAATAAGTGCGTTTGTGTCATTGGTTTAACATTTAGGTCAAATACGTCCTTTCTAGGCTTATTCTAATCCAATTAGGGTTTTTAAGCAATCTTGTGCATCCAATAAGTGTGTTTGTGTCATTGGTTGAGTATTTAGGTCATTTACGTCCACCCAAGGCTTATTCTAATCAAATTATGGTTTTTAACCAATCTTGTGCTTCAAATAAGTGCGTTTGTGTCATTGGTTGAACATTTAGGTCATTTTCGTCATCCTTCAACTTATTCTAATCCAAATAGGGTTTTTAACCAATCTTGTATTTCCAATAAGTGCGTTTGTGTCATTGGTTTAACATTTAGGTCGTTTACGTTCTTTCTAGGCTTCTTCTAATCCAATTAGGGTTTTTAACCAATCTTGTGCATCCAATAAGTGATTTTGTGTAATCGGTTGAACATTTAGGATATTTTCATCCACCCTAGGCTTATTCTAATCCAATTAGGGTTTTTAACCAATCTTGTGTATCCAATAAGTGATTTTGTGTCATTGGTTGAACATTTAGGTCATTTTCATCCTCCCTAGGCTTATTATAATCCTATTAGGGTTTTTAACAAATCTTTTGCATCCAATAAGTGTGTTTGTGTCATTGGTTTAACGTTTAGGTCATTTTCGTCCTCCCTAGGCTGATTCTAATCCAATTAGGTTTTTTAACCAATCTTGTGCATCCAATAAGTGTGTTTGTGTCATTGGTGTAGTATTTAGGTCATTTTCGTCATCCCTAGGCTTATTCTAATTCAAATAGGACTTTTAACCAATCTTGTGCATCCAATAAGTGATTTTGTGTCATTGGTTGAACAGCTAGGTCATTTTCGTTCTCCCTAGGCTTATTCTAGTATGATTACCGTTTTTAACCAGTCATGTGCATCCAATAAGTTATTTTGTGTCATTGGTTGAACATTTAGGTCATTTTCCTCCTCCCTAGGCTTATTATAATCGTATTGGGGTTTTTAACAAATCTTTTGCATCCAATAAGTGCGTCTGTGTCATTGGTTTAATGTTTAGGTCATTTTCGTCCTCCCTAGGCTTATTCTAATACAATTAGGGTTTTTAACCAATCTTGTACATTCAATATGTGATTTTGTGTCATTTTGTGTCACTGGTTGAACAGTTAGGTCATTTTCGTTCTCCCTAGGCTTATTCTAGTATGATTACCGTTTTTAACCAATCATGTGCATCCAATAAGTTATTTTGTGTAATTGGTTGAACATTTAGGTCATTTTCGTCCACCCTAGGCTTATTCTAATCCAATTAGAGTTTTTAACCAATCTTTTGCATCCCATAAGTGCGTTTGTGTCATTGGTTTAACGTTTATGTCATTTTCGTCCTCCCTAGGCTTATTCTAATACAATTAGGGTTTTTAACCAATCTTATACATTCAGTAAGGGATTTTGTGTCATTGGTTGAACATATCGGTCATTTTTGTACTCCTTAGGCTTATTCTATTCCAATTAGGGTTTTTAACCAATCTTGTGCATCCAATAATTGATTTTGTTTCATTGGTTGAACATTTAGGTCATTTTCATCATCCTTCGACTTATTCTAATCCAATTAGGGTTTTTAACCAATCTTGTGCATCCAATAAGTGCGTTTGTGTCATTGGTTGAACATTTAGGTCATTTTTGTCATCCTTCGACTTATTCTAATCCAATTAGGGTTTTTAACGAATCTTGTATTTCCTATAACTGCGTTTGTGTCATTGGTTTAACATTTAGGTAATTTACGTCCTTTCTAGGCTTATTCTAATCCAATTAGGGTTGATAACCAATCTTGGGCATTCAATAAGTGCGTTTGTGTCATTGGTTGAGTACTTAGTTCATTTTCGTCCTCCCTAGGCTTATTCAAATCCAATTAGGGTTTTTAACCAATCTTGTGCAGCCAATAAGTGATTTTGTGCCATTCGTTGAACATTTAGGTCATTTTCGTCCTCCCTAGGCTTTTTATAATCCTATTAGGGTTTTTAAGAAATCTTTTGCATCCAATAAGTGCGTCTGTGTCATTGGTTTAACGTTTAGGTCATTTTCGTCCTCCCAAGGCTTATTCTAATACAATTAGGGTTTTTAACCAATCTTGTACATTCAATATGTGATTTTGTGTCATTTTGTGTCATTGGTTGAACATTTAGGTCATTTTCGTCCTCCCTAGTCTTATTCTAATCCAATTAGGGTTTTTAACTAATCATGTGCATCCAATATGTGATTTTGTGTAATGTTGTGTCATTGGTTGAACATATAGGTCATTTTTGTACTCCCTAGGCTTATTCTAATCCAATTAGGGTTTTTAACCAATGTTGTGCGTCCAATAATTGATTTTGTGTCATTGGTTGAACATATTGGTCATTTTCGTCATCCTTCCACTTATTCTAATCCAATTAGGGTTTTTAACCAATCTTGGGCATCCAATAAGTGATTTTGTGTTATTGGTTCAACATTTAGGTCATTTTCGTCATCCTTAGGCTTATTCTAATCCAATTAGGGCTTTTAACCAATCTTGTGCATCCAATAAGTGATTTTGTGTCATTGGTTGAGCATTTAGGTCATTTTCGTACTCCCTAGGCTTATTCTGGTATGATTAGCGTTTTTAACCAATCATGTGCATCCAACAAGTGATTTTGTGTCATTGGTTGAACATTTAGGTCATTTCGTCATCCTTCGACTTATTCTAATCCAATTAGGGTTTTTAACCATTCTTGTGCATCCAATAAGTGATTTTGTGTCAGTGGTTGAACATTTAGGTCATTTTCGTCCTCCCTTGGCTTATTCTAATCCAATTAGGGTTTTTAACCAATCTTTTGCATCCATTAAGTGCGTTTGTGTCATTGGTTTAATGTTTAGGTCATTTTCGTCCTCCCTAGGCTTATTCTAATACAATTTGGGTTTTTAACCAATCTTATACATTCAGTAAGGGATTTTGTATCATTGGTTGAACATATAGGTCATTTTTGTACTCCCTAGGCTTATTCTAATCCAATTTGGGGTTCTAACCAATCTTTTGCATCCAATAAGTGCGTTTGGGTCATTGGTTTAACGTTTAGGTCATATTCGTCCTCCCTAGGCTTATTCTAATGCAATTAGGGTTTTTAACCAATCTTGTACATCCAGTAAGGGATTTTGTGTCATTGGTTGAACATTAAGGTAATTTTCATCATCCTTCGACTTATCCAATTAGGGTTTTTAACCGATCTTGTGCATCCAATAAGTGATTTTGTATCATTGGTTGAACATTTAGGTCATTTTCGTCCTCCCTAGGCTTATTCTAAACCAATTAGGGTTTTTAACCAAGCTTATGCATCCAGTAAGTGCATTTGTGTCATTGGTTGAACATTTAGGTCATTTTCGTCCTCCCAAGGCTTATTCTAATCCAATTAGGGTTTTTAACCAAGCTTGTGCATCCAATAAGTGCATTTGTGTCATTGGTTGAACATTTAGGTCATTTTCGTGATCCTTCGACTTATTATAATCCAATTAGGGATTTTATCGAATCTTGTATTTCCAATAACTGCGTTTGTGTCATTGGTTGAACATTTAGGTCATTTTCGTCATCCCTAGGCTTATTCTAATCCAATTAGGGTTTTTAACTAATCTTGTGCATCCAATAAGTGCGTTTGTGTCATTGGTTGAACATTTAGCTCAATTTCGTCATCCTTCGACTTATTCAAATCCAATTAGGGTTTTTAACCAACCTTGTATTTCCAATAAGTGCGTTTTTGTCATTGGTTTAACATTTAGGTCAATTACGTCCTTTCTAGGCTTATTCTAATCCAATAAGGGTTTTTAAGCAGTCTTGTGCATCCAATAAGTGTGTTTGAGTCATTGGTTGAACATTTAGCAAATTTTCGTCATCCTTCGACTTATTCTAATCCAATTAGGGTTTTTAACCAATCTTGTATTTCCAATAAGTGCGTTTGTGTCATTGGTTTAACATTTAGGTCATTTTCGTCCTTCCTACGCTTATTCTAATCAAATTAGGGTTTTTAACCAATCTTGTGCATCCAATAAGTGATTTTTTGTCATCGGTTGAACATTTCGGATATTTTCATCCTCCCTAGGCTTATTCTAATCCAATTAGGGTTTTTAACCAATCTTGTGTATCCAATAAGTGATTTTGTGTCATTGGTTGAACATTTAGGTCATTTTCATCCTCCCTAGGCTTATTATAATCCTATTAGGGTTTTTAACAAATCTTTTGCATCCAATAAGTGTGTTTGTGTCATTGGTTTAACGTTTAGGTCATTTTCGTCCTCCCTAGGCT
>JBBPBQ010020321.1:32883832-32908323 GCA_037974755.1 Cicer yamashitae
TCCTCCCTAGGCTTATTCTAATACAATTAGGGTTTTTAACCAATCTTATACATTCAGTAAGGGATTTTGTGTCATTGGTTGAACATATCGGTCATTTTTGTACTCCTTAGGCTTATTCTATTCCAATTAGGGTTTTTAACCAATCTTGTGCATCCAATAATTGATTTTGTTTCATTGGTTGAACATTTAGGTCATTTTCATCATCCTTCGACTTATTCTAATCCAATTAGGGTTTTTAACCAATCTTGTGCATCCAATAAGTGCGTTTGTGTCATTGGTTGAACATTTAGGTCATTTTTGTCATCCTTCGACTTATTCTAATCCAATTAGGGTTTTTAACGAATCTTGTATTTCCTATAACTGCGTTTGTGTCATTGGTTTAACATTTAGGTAATTTACGTCCTTTCTAGGCTTATTCTAATCCAATTAGGGTTGATAACCAATCTTGGGCATTCAATAAGTGCGTTTGTGTCATTGGTTGAGTACTTAGTTCATTTTCGTCCTCCCTAGGCTTATTCAAATCCAATTAGGGTTTTTAACCAATCTTGTGCAGCCAATAAGTGATTTTGTGCCATTCGTTGAACATTTAGGTCATTTTCGTCCTCCCTAGGCTTTTTATAATCCTATTAGGGTTTTTAACAAATCTTTTGCATCCAATAAGTGCGTCTGTGTCATTGGTTTAACGTTTAGGTCATTTTCGTCCTCCCAAGGCTTATTCTATTACAATTAGGGTTTTTAACCAATCTTGTACATTCAATATGTGATTTTGTGTCATTTTGTGTCATTGGTTGAACATTTAGGTCATTTTCGTCCTCCCTAGTCTTATTCTAATCCAATTAGGGTTTTTAACTAATCATGTGCATCCAATATGTGATTTTGTGTAATGTTGTGTCATTGGTTGAACATATAGGTCATTTTTGTACTCCCTAGGCTTATTCTAATCCAATTAGGGTTTTTAACCAATGTTGTGCATCCAATAATTGATTTTGTGTCAATGGTTGAACATATTGGTCATTTTCGTCATCCTTCGACTTATTCTAATCCAATTAGGGTTTTTAACCAATCTTGTGCATCCAATAAGTGATTTTGTGTTATTGGTTGAACATTTAGGTCATTTTCGTCATCCTTAGGCTTATTCTAATCCAATTAGGGCTTTTAACCAATCTTGTGCATCCAATAAGTGATTTTTGTCATTGGTTGAGTATTTAGGTCATTTTCGTACTCCCTAGGCTTATTCTGGTATGATTAGCGTTTTTAACCAATCATGTGCATCCAATAAGTGATTTTGTGCCATTGGTTGAACATTTAGGTCATTTTCATCCTCCCTTGGCTTATTCTAATCCAATTAGGGTTTTTAACCAATCTTTTGCATCCATTAAGTGCGTTTGTGTCATTGGTTTAACGTTTAGGTCATTTTCGTCCTCCCAAGGCTTATTCTAATACAATAAGGGTTTTTAACCAATCTTGTACATTCAGTAAGGGATTTTGTGTCATTGGTTGAACATATAGGTCATTTTGGTACTCCCTAGGCTTATTCTATTCCAATTAGGATTTTTAACCAATCTTTTGCATCCAATAATCGATTTTGTGTCATTGGTTGAACATTTAGGTCATTTTCATCATCCTTCGACTTATTCTGATCCAATTAGGGTTCTTAGCCAATCTTGTGCATCCAATATGTGATTTTGTGTCACTGGTTGAACAATTAGGTCATTTTCGTCATCCCTAGGCTTATTCTAATCCAATTAGGGCTTTTAACCAATCTTGTGCATCCAATAAGTGATTTTGTGTCATTGGTTGAACATTTAGGTCATTTTTGTTCTCCCTAGGCTTATTCTAGTATGATTAACGTTTTTAATCAATCATGTGCATCCAATAAGTGATTTTGTGTCATTGGTTGAACATTTAGGTCATTTTCGTCCTCCCTAGGCTTATTCTAATCCAATTAGGGTTTTTAACCAATCTTTTGCATCCATTAAGTGCGTTTGTGTCATTGGTTTAACGTTTAGGTCATTTTCGTCCTCCCTAGGCTTATTCTAATCCAATTAGGGTTTTTAACCAATCTTGTATTTCCAATAAGTGCGTTTGTGTCATTGGTTTAACATTTAGGTAAATTACGTCCTTTCTAGGCTTATTCTAATCCAATTAGGGTTTTTAAGCAATCTTGTGCATCCAATAAGTGTGCTTGTGTCATTGGTTGAACATTTAGCTCATTTTTGTCATCCTTCGACTTATTCTAATCCAATTTGGGTTTTTAACCAATCTTGTATTTCCAATAAGTGCGTTTGTGTCATTGGTTTAACATTTAGGTCAAATACGTCCTTTCTAGGCTTATTTTAATCCAATTAGGGTTTTTAAGCAATCTTGTGCATCCAATAAGTGTGTTTGTGTCATTAGTTGAGTATTTAGGTCATTTACGTCCTCCCAAGGCTTATTCTAATCAAATTAGGGTTTTTAACCAATCTTGTGCATCAAATAAGTGCGTTTGTGTCATTGGTTGAACATTTAGGTCATTTTCATCCTCCCTAGGCTTATTATAATCCTATTAGGGTTTTTAACAAATCTTTTGCATCCAATAAGTGTGTTTGTGTCATTGGTTTAACGTTTAGGTCATTTTCGTCCTCCCTAGGCTTACTCTAACCCAATTAGGGTTTTTAACCAATCTTGTGCATTCAATAAGTGATTTTGTTTCATTGGTTGAACATTTTGGTCATTTTGGTCCTCCCTAGGCTTATTCTAATCCAATTAGGTTTTTTAACAAATCTTGTGCATCAAATAAGTGCGTTTGTGTCATTGGTTGAGTATTTAGGTCATTTTCGTCATCCCTAGGCTTATTCTAATTCAATTAGGACTTTTAACCGATCTTGTGCATCCAATAAGTGATTTTGTGTCATTGGTTGAACAGTTAGGTCATTTTCGTTCTCCCTAGGCTTATTCTAGTATGATTACCGTTTTTAACCAATCATGTGCATCCAATAAGTTATTTTGTGTCATTGGTTGAACATTTAGGTCATTTTCGTCCTCCCTAGGCTTATTCTAATCCAATTAGAGTTTTTAACCAATCTTTTGCATCCAATAAGTGCGTTTCTGTCATTGGTTTAACGTTTAGGTCATTTTCGTCCTCCCTAGGCTGATTCTAATACAATTAGGGTTTTTAACCAATCTTATACATTCAGTAAGGGATTTTGTGTCATTGGTTGAACATATCGGTCATTTTTGTACTCCCTAGGCTTATTCTATTCCAATTAGGGTTTTTAACCAATCTTGTGCATTCAATAATTGATTTTGTTTCATTGGTTGAACATTTAGGTCATTTTTGTCATCCTTCGACTTATTCTAATCCAATTAGGGTTTTTAACGAATCTTGTATTTCCTATAACTGCGTTTGTGTCATTGGTTTAACATTTAGGTAATTTACGTCCTTTCTAGGCTTATTCTAATCCAATTAGGGTTTTTAACCAATCTTGGGCATTCAATAAGTGCGTTTGTGTCATTGGTTGAGTACTTAGGTCATTTTCATCCTCCCTAGGCTTATTCAAATCCAATTAGGGTTTTTAACCAATCTTGTGCAGCCAATAAGTGATTTTGTGCCATTCGTTGAACATTTAGGTCATTTTCGTCCTCCCTAGGCTTTTTATAATCCTATTAGGGTTTTTAACAAATCTTTTGCATCCAATAAGTGCGTCTGTGTCATTGGTTTAACGTTTAGGTCATTTTCGTCCTCCCAAGGCTTATTCTAATACAATTAGGGTTTTTAACCAATCTTGTACATTCAATATGTGATTTTGTGTCATTTTGTGTCATTGGTTGAACATTTAGGTCATTTTCGTCCTCCCTAGTCTTATTCTAATCCAATTAGGGTTTTTAACTAATCATGTGCATCCAATATGTGATTTTGTGTCATGTTGTGTCATTGGTTGAACATATAGGTCATTTTTGTACTCCCTAGGCTTATTCTAATCCAATTAGGGTTTTTAACCAATGTTGTGCATCCAATAATTGATTTTGTGTCATTGGTTGAACATATTGGTCATTTTCGTCATCCTTCGACTTATTCTAATCCAATTAGGGTTTTTAACCAATCTTTTGCATCCATTAAGTGCGTTTGTGTCATTGGTTTAACGTTTAGGTAATTTTCGTCCTCCCTATGCTTATTCTAATAGAATTAGGGTTTTTAACCAACCCTGTACATTAAGTAAGGCATTTTGTGTAATTGGTTGAACATATAGGTCATTTTTGTACTCCCTAGGCTTATTCTAATCCAATTATGGTTTTTAAGCAATCTTTTGCATCCAATAAGTGCGTTTGTGTCCTTGGTTTAACGTTTAGGTCATTTTCGTCCTCCCAAGGCTTATTCTAATACAATAAGGGTTTTTAACCAATCTTGTACATTCAGTAAGGGATTTTGTGTCATTGGTTGAACATATAGGTCATTTTTGTACTCCCTAGGCTTATTCTATTCCAATTAGGATTTTTAGCCAATCTTTTGCATCCAATAATCGATTTTGTGTCATTGGTTGAACATTTAGGTCATTTTCATCATCCTTCGACTTATTCTGATCCAATTAGGGTTTTTAGCCAATCTTGTGCATCCAATATGTGATTTTGTGTCATTGGTTGAACATTTAGGTCATTTTCGTCATCCCTAGGCTTATTCTAATCCAATTAGGGCTTTTAACCAATCTTGTGCATCCAATAAGTGATTTTGTGTCATTGGTTGAACATTTAGGTCATTTTTGTTCTCCCTAGGCTTATTCTAGTATGATTAACGTTTTTAATCAATCATATGCATCCAATAAGTGATTTTGTGTCATTGGTTGAACATTTAGGTCATTTTCGTCCTCCCTTGGCTTATTCTAATCCAATTAGGGTTTTTAACCAATCTTTTGCATAAATTAAGTGCGTTTGTGTCATTGGTTTAACGTTTAGGTAATTTTTGTCCTCCCAAGGCTTATTCTAATACAATAAGGGTTTTTAACCAATCTTGTACATTCAGTAAGGGATTTTGTGTCATTGGTTGAACATATAGGTCATTTTTGTACTCCCTAGGCTTATTCTATTCCAATTAGGATTTTTAACCAATCTTTTGCATCCAATAATCGATTTTGTGTCATTGGTTGAACATTTAGGTCATTTTCATCATCCTTCGACTTATTCTGATCCAATTAGGGTTTTTAGCCAATCTTGTGCATCCAATATGTGATTTTGTGTCATTGGTTGAACATTTAGGTCATTTTCGTCATCCCTAGGCTTATTCTAATCCAATTAGGGCTTTTAACCAATCTTGTGCATCCAATAAGTGATTTTGTGTCATTGGTTGAACGTTTAGGTCATTTTTGTTCTCCCTAGGCTTATTCTAGTATGATTAACGTTTTTAATCAATCATGTGCATCCAATAAGTGATTTTGTGTCATTGGTTGAACATTTAGGTCATTTTCGTCGTCCCTAGGCTTATTCTAATCCAATTAGGGTTTTTAACCAATCTTTTGCATCCATTAAGTGCGTTTGTGTCATTGGTTTAACGTTTAGGTCATTTTCGTCCTCCATAGGCTTATTCTAATCCAATTAGGGTTTTTAACCAATCTTGTATTTCCAATAAGTGCGTTTGTGTCATTGGTTTAACATTTAGGTAAATTACGTCCTTTCTAGGCTTATTCTAATCCAATTAGGGTTTTTAAGCAATCTTGTGCATCCAATAAGGGTGCTTGTGTCATTGGTTGAACATTTAGCTCATTTTTGTCATCCTTCGACTTATTCTAATCCAATTTGGGTTTTTAACCAATCTTGTATTTCCAATATGTGCGTTTGTGTCATTGGTTTAACATTTAGGTCAAATACGTCCTTTCTAGGCTTATTTTAATCCAATTAGGGTTTTTAAGCAATCTTGTGCATCCAATAAGTGTGTTTGTGTCATTAGTTGAGTATTTAGGTCATTTACGTCCTCCCAAGGTATATTCTAATCAAATTAGGGTTTTTAACCAATCTTGTGCATCAAATAAGTGCGTTTGTGTCATTGGTTGAACATTTAGGTCATTTTCATCCTCCCTAGGCTTTTTATAATCCTATTAGGGTTTTTAACAAATCTTTTGCATCCAATAAGTGTGTTTGTGTCATTGGTTTAACGTTTAGGTCATTTTCGTCCTCCCTAGGCTTATTCTAATACAATTAGGGTTTTTAACCAATATTATACATTCAGTAAGGGATTTTGTGTCATTGGTTGAACATATCGGTCATTTTTGTACTCCCTAGGCTTATTCTATTCCAATTAGGGTTTTTAACCAATCTTGTGCATCCAATAATTGATTTTGTTTCATTGGTTGAACATTTAGGTCATTTTCATCATCCTTCGACTTATTCTAATCCAATTAGGGTTTTTAACCAATCTTGTGCATCCAATAAGTGTGTTTGTGTCATTGGTTGAACATTTAGGTCATTTTTGTCATCCTTCGACTTATTCTAATCCAATTAGGGTTTTTAACGAATCTTGTATTTCCTATAACTGCGTTTGTGTCATTGGTTTAACATTTACGTAATTTACGTCCTTTCTAGGCTTATTCTAATCCAATTAGGGTTTTTAACCAATCTTGTGCATTCAATAAGTGCGTTTGTGTCATTGGTTGAGTACTTAGGTCATTTTCGTCCTCCCTAGGCTTATTCAAATCCAATTAGGGTTTTTAACCAATCTTATGCAGCCAATAAGTGATTTTGTGTCATTCGTTGAACATTTAGGTCGTTTTCGTCCTCCCTAGGCTTATTATAATCCTATTAGAGTTTTTAACAAATCTTTTGCATCCAATAAGTGCGTCTGTGTCATTGGTTTAACGTTTAGGTCATTTTTGTCCTCCCTAGGCTTATTCTAATACAATTAGGGTTTTTAACCAATCTTGTACATTCAATATGTGATTTTGTGTCATTTTGTGTCATTGGTTGAACATTTAGGTCATTTTTGTCCCCCTAGTCTTATTCTAATCCAATTAGGGTTTTTAACTAATCATGTGCATCCAATATGTGATTTTGTGTCATTTTGTGTCATTGGTTGAACATATAGGTCATTTTTGTACTCCCTAGGCTTATTCTAATCCAATTAGGGTTTTTAACCAATGTTGTGCATCCAATAATTGATTTTGTGTCATTGGTTGAACATATTGGTCATTTTCGTCATTTTTCGACTTATTCTAATCCAATTAGGGTTTTTAACCAATCTTGTGCATCCAATAAGTGATTTTGTGTTATTGGTTGAAAATTTAGGTCATTTTCGTCATCCTTAGGCTTATTCTAATCCAATTAGGGCTTTTAACCAATCTTGTGCATCCAATAAGTGATTTTGTGTCATTGGTTGAGCATTTAGGTCATTTTCGTAATCCCTAGGCTTATTCTGGTATGATTAGCGTTTTTAACCAATCATGTGCATCCAATAAGTGATTTTGTGCCATTGGTTGAACATATAGGTCATTTTCGTCCTCCCTTGGCTTATTCTAATCCAATTAGGGTTTTTAACCAATCTTTTGCATCCATTAAGTGCGTTTGTGTCATTGGTTTAACGTTTAGGTAATTTTCGTCCTCCTTATGCTTATTCTAATAGAATTAGGGTTTTTAACCAACCCTGTACATTAAGTAAGGCATTTTGTGTCATTGGTTGAACATATAGGTCATTTTTGTACTCCCTAGGCTTATTCTAATCCAATTATGGTTTTTAAGCAATCTTTTGCATCCAATAAGTGTGTTTGTGTCCTTGGTTTAACGTTTAGGTCATTTTCGTCCTCCCAAGGCTTATTCTAATACAATAAGGGTTTTTAACCAATCTTGTACATTCAGTAAGGGATTTTGTGTCATTGGTTGAACATATAGGTCATTTTTGTACTCCCTAGGCTTATTCTATTCCAATTAGGATTTTTAGCCAATCTTTTGCATCCAATAATCGATTTTGTGTCATTGGTTGAACATTTAGGTCATTTTCATCATCCTTCGACTTATTCTGATCCAATTAGGGTTTTTAGCCAATCTTGTGCATCCAATATGTGATTTTGTGTCATTGGTTGAACATTTAGGTCATTTTCGTCATCCCTAGGCTTATTCTAATCCAATTAGGGCTTTTAACCAATCTTGTGCATCCAATAAGTGATTTTGTGTCATTGGTTGAACATTTAGGTCATTTTTGTTCTCCCTAGGCTTATTCTAGTATGATTAACGTTTTTAATCAATCATATGCATCCAATAAGTGATTTTGTGTCATTGGTTGAACATTTAGGTCATTTTCGTCCTCCCTTGGCTTATTCTAATCCAATTAGGGTTTTTAACCAATCTTTTGCATAAATTAAGTGCGTTTGTGTCATTGGTTTAACGTTTAGGTAATTTTTGTCCTCCCAAGGCTTATTCTAATACAATAAGGGTTTTTAACCAATCTTGTACATTCAGTAAGGGATTTTGTGTCATTGGTTGAACATATAGGTCATTTTTGTACTCCCTAGGCTTATTCTATTCCAATTAGGATTTTTAACCAATCTTTTGCATCCAATAATCGATTTTGTGTCATTGGTTGAACATTTAGGTCATTTTCATCATCCTTCGACTTATTCTGATCCAATTAGGGTTTTTAGCCAATCTTGTGCATCCAATATGTGATTTTGTGTCATTGGTTGAACATTTAGGTCATTTTCGTCATCCCTAGGCTTATTCTAATCCAATTAGGGCTTTTAACCAATCTTGTGCATCCAATAAGTGATTTTGTGTCATTGGTTGAACGTTTAGGTCATTTTTGTTCTCCCTAGGCTTATTCTAGTATGATTAACGTTTTTAATCAATCATGTGCATCCAATAAGTGATTTTGTGTCATTGGTTGAACATTTAGGTCATTTTCGTCGTCCCTAGGCTTATTCTAATCCAATTAGGGTTTTTAACCAATCTTTTGCATCCATTAAGTGCGTTTGTGTCATTGGTTTAACGTTTAGGTCATTTTCGTCCTCCATAGGCTTATTCTAATCCAATTAGGGTTTTTAACCAATCTTGTATTTCCAATAAGTGCGTTTGTGTCATTGGTTTAACATTTAGGTAAATTACGTCCTTTCTAGGCTTATTCTAATCCAATTAGGGTTTTTAAGCAATCTTGTGCATCCAATAAGGGTGCTTGTGTCATTGGTTGAACATTTAGCTCATTTTTGTCATCCTTCGACTTATTCTAATCCAATTTGGGTTTTTAACCAATCTTGTATTTCCAATATGTGCGTTTGTGTCATTGGTTTAACATTTAGGTCAAATACGTCCTTTCTAGGCTTATTTTAATCCAATTAGGGTTTTTAAGCAATCTTGTGCATCCAATAAGTGTGTTTGTGTCATTAGTTGAGTATTTAGGTCATTTACGTCCTCCCAAGGTATATTCTAATCAAATTAGGGTTTTTAACCAATCTTGTGCATCAAATAAGTGCGTTTGTGTCATTGGTTGAACATTTAGGTCATTTTCATCCTCCCTAGGCTTTTTATAATCCTATTAGGGTTTTTAACAAATCTTTTGCATCCAATAAGTGTGTTTGTGTCATTGGTTTAACGTTTAGGTCATTTTCGTCCTCCCTAGGCTTATTCTAATACAATTAGGGTTTTTAACCAATATTATACATTCAGTAAGGGATTTTGTGTCATTGGTTGAACATATCGGTCATTTTTGTACTCCCTAGGCTTATTCTATTCCAATTAGGGTTTTTAACCAATCTTGTGCATCCAATAATTGATTTTGTTTCATTGGTTGAACATTTAGGTCATTTTCATCATCCTTCGACTTATTCTAATCCAATTAGGGTTTTTAACCAATCTTGTGCATCCAATAAGTGTGTTTGTGTCATTGGTTGAACATTTAGGTCATTTTTGTCATCCTTCGACTTATTCTAATCCAATTAGGGTTTTTAACGAATCTTGTATTTCCTATAACTGCGTTTGTGTCATTGGTTTAACATTTACGTAATTTACGTCCTTTCTAGGCTTATTCTAATCCAATTAGGGTTTTTAACCAATCTTGTGCATTCAATAAGTGCGTTTGTGTCATTGGTTGAGTACTTAGGTCATTTTCGTCCTCCCTAGGCTTATTCAAATCCAATTAGGGTTTTTAACCAATCTTATGCAGCCAATAAGTGATTTTGTGTCATTCGTTGAACATTTAGGTCGTTTTCGTCCTCCCTAGGCTTATTATAATCCTATTAGAGTTTTTAACAAATCTTTTGCATCCAATAAGTGCGTCTGTGTCATTGGTTTAACGTTTAGGTCATTTTTGTCCTCCCTAGGCTTATTCTAATACAATTAGGGTTTTTAACCAATCTTGTACATTCAATATGTGATTTTGTGTCATTTTGTGTCATTGGTTGAACATTTAGGTCATTTTTGTCCCCCTAGTCTTATTCTAATCCAATTAGGGTTTTTAACTAATCATGTGCATCCAATATGTGATTTTGTGTCATTTTGTGTCATTGGTTGAACATATAGGTCATTTTTGTACTCCCTAGGCTTATTCTAATCCAATTAGGGTTTTTAACCAATGTTGTGCATCCAATAATTGATTTTGTGTCATTGGTTGAACATATTGGTCATTTTCGTCATTTTTCGACTTATTCTAATCCAATTAGGGTTTTTAACCAATCTTGTGCATCCAATAAGTGATTTTGTGTTATTGGTTGAAAATTTAGGTCATTTTCGTCATCCTTAGGCTTATTCTAATCCAATTAGGGCTTTTAACCAATCTTGTGCATCCAATAAGTGATTTTGTGTCATTGGTTGAGCATTTAGGTCATTTTCGTAATCCCTAGGCTTATTCTGGTATGATTAGCGTTTTTAACCAATCATGTGCATCCAATAAGTGATTTTGTGCCATTGGTTGAACATATAGGTCATTTTCGTCCTCCCTTGGCTTATTCTAATCCAATTAGGGTTTTTAACCAATCTTTTGCATCCATTAAGTGCGTTTGTGTCATTGGTTTAACGTTTAGGTAATTTTCGTCCTCCTTATGCTTATTCTAATAGAATTAGGGTTTTTAACCAACCCTGTACATTAAGTAAGGCATTTTGTGTCATTGGTTGAACATATAGGTCATTTTTGTACTCCCTAGGCTTATTCTAATCCAATTATGGTTTTTAAGCAATCTTTTGCATCCAATAAGTGTGTTTGTGTCCTTGGTTTAACGTTTAGGTCATTTTCGTCCTCCCAAGGCTTATTCTAATACAATAAGGGTTTTTAACCAATCTTGTACATTCAGTAAGGGATTTTGTGTCATTGGTTGAACATATAGGTCATTTTTGTACTCCCTAGGCTTATTCTATTCCAATTAGGATTTTTAGCCAATCTTTTGCATCCAATAATCGATTTTGTGTCATTGGTTGAACATTTAGGTCATTTTCATCATCCTTCGACTTATTCTGATCCAATTAGGGTTTTTAGCCAATCTTGTGCATCCAATATGTGATTTTGTGTCATTGGTTGAACATTTAGGTCATTTTCGTCATCCCTAGGCTTATTCTAATCCAATTAGGGCTTTTAACCAATCTTGTGCATCCAATAAGTGATTTTGTGTCATTGGTTGAACATTTAGGTCATTTTTGTTCTCCCTAGGCTTATTCTAGTATGATTAACGTTTTTAATCAATCATATGCATCCAATAAGTGATTTTGTGTCATTGGTTGAACATTTAGGTCATTTTCGTCCTCCCTTGGCTTATTCTAATCCAATTAGGGTTTTTAACCAATCTTTTGCATAAATTAAGTGCGTTTGTGTCATTGGTTTAACGTTTAGGTAATTTTTGTCCTCCCAAGGCTTATTCTAATACAATAAGGGTTTTTAACCAATCTTGTACATTCAGTAAGGGATTTTGTGTCATTGGTTGAACATATAGGTCATTTTTGTACTCCCTAGGCTTATTCTATTCCAATTAGGATTTTTAACCAATCTTTTGCATCCAATAATCGATTTTGTGTCATTGGTTGAACATTTAGGTCATTTTCATCATCCTTCGACTTATTCTGATCCAATTAGGGTTTTTAGCCAATCTTGTGCATCCAATATGTGATTTTGTGTCATTGGTTGAACATTTAGGTCATTTTCGTCATCCCTAGGCTTATTCTAATCCAATTAGGGCTTTTAACCAATCTTGTGCATCCAATAAGTGATTTTGTGTCATTGGTTGAACGTTTAGGTCATTTTTGTTCTCCCTAGGCTTATTCTAGTATGATTAACGTTTTTAATCAATCATGTGCATCCAATAAGTGATTTTGTGTCATTGGTTGAACATTTAGGTCATTTTCGTCGTCCCTAGGCTTATTCTAATCCAATTAGGGTTTTTAACCAATCTTTTGCATCCATTAAGTGCGTTTGTGTCATTGGTTTAACGTTTAGGTCATTTTCGTCCTCCATAGGCTTATTCTAATCCAATTAGGGTTTTTAACCAATCTTGTATTTCCAATAAGTGCGTTTGTGTCATTGGTTTAACATTTAGGTAAATTACGTCCTTTCTAGGCTTATTCTAATCCAATTAGGGTTTTTAAGCAATCTTGTGCATCCAATAAGGGTGCTTGTGTCATTGGTTGAACATTTAGCTCATTTTTGTCATCCTTCGACTTATTCTAATCCAATTTGGGTTTTTAACCAATCTTGTATTTCCAATATGTGCGTTTGTGTCATTGGTTTAACATTTAGGTCAAATACGTCCTTTCTAGGCTTATTTTAATCCAATTAGGGTTTTTAAGCAATCTTGTGCATCCAATAAGTGTGTTTGTGTCATTAGTTGAGTATTTAGGTCATTTACGTCCTCCCAAGGTATATTCTAATCAAATTAGGGTTTTTAACCAATCTTGTGCATCAAATAAGTGCGTTTGTGTCATTGGTTGAACATTTAGGTCATTTTCATCCTCCCTAGGCTTTTTATAATCCTATTAGGGTTTTTAACAAATCTTTTGCATCCAATAAGTGTGTTTGTGTCATTGGTTTAACGTTTAGGTCATTTTCGTCCTCCCTAGGCTTATTCTAATACAATTAGGGTTTTTAACCAATATTATACATTCAGTAAGGGATTTTGTGTCATTGGTTGAACATATCGGTCATTTTTGTACTCCCTAGGCTTATTCTATTCCAATTAGGGTTTTTAACCAATCTTGTGCATCCAATAATTGATTTTGTTTCATTGGTTGAACATTTAGGTCATTTTCATCATCCTTCGACTTATTCTAATCCAATTAGGGTTTTTAACCAATCTTGTGCATCCAATAAGTGTGTTTGTGTCATTGGTTGAACATTTAGGTCATTTTTGTCATCCTTCGACTTATTCTAATCCAATTAGGGTTTTTAACGAATCTTGTATTTCCTATAACTGCGTTTGTGTCATTGGTTTAACATTTACGTAATTTACGTCCTTTCTAGGCTTATTCTAATCCAATTAGGGTTTTTAACCAATCTTGTGCATTCAATAAGTGCGTTTGTGTCATTGGTTGAGTACTTAGGTCATTTTCGTCCTCCCTAGGCTTATTCAAATCCAATTAGGGTTTTTAACCAATCTTATGCAGCCAATAAGTGATTTTGTGTCATTCGTTGAACATTTAGGTCGTTTTCGTCCTCCCTAGGCTTATTATAATCCTATTAGAGTTTTTAACAAATCTTTTGCATCCAATAAGTGCGTCTGTGTCATTGGTTTAACGTTTAGGTCATTTTTGTCCTCCCTAGGCTTATTCTAATACAATTAGGGTTTTTAACCAATCTTGTACATTCAATATGTGATTTTGTGTCATTTTGTGTCATTGGTTGAACATTTAGGTCATTTTTGTCCCCCTAGTCTTATTCTAATCCAATTAGGGTTTTTAACTAATCATGTGCATCCAATATGTGATTTTGTGTCATTTTGTGTCATTGGTTGAACATATAGGTCATTTTTGTACTCCCTAGGCTTATTCTAATCCAATTAGGGTTTTTAACCAATGTTGTGCATCCAATAATTGATTTTGTGTCATTGGTTGAACATATTGGTCATTTTCGTCATTTTTCGACTTATTCTAATCCAATTAGGGTTTTTAACCAATCTTGTGCATCCAATAAGTGATTTTGTGTTATTGGTTGAAAATTTAGGTCATTTTCGTCATCCTTAGGCTTATTCTAATCCAATTAGGGCTTTTAACCAATCTTGTGCATCCAATAAGTGATTTTGTGTCATTGGTTGAGCATTTAGGTCATTTTCGTAATCCCTAGGCTTATTCTGGTATGATTAGCGTTTTTAACCAATCATGTGCATCCAATAAGTGATTTTGTGCCATTGGTTGAACATATAGGTCATTTTCGTCCTCCCTTGGCTTATTCTAATCCAATTAGGGTTTTTAACCAATCTTTTGCATCCATTAAGTGCGTTTGTGTCATTGGTTTAACGTTTAGGTAATTTTCGTCCTCCTTATGCTTATTCTAATAGAATTAGGGTTTTTAACCAACCCTGTACATTAAGTAAGGCATTTTGTGTCATTGGTTGAACATATAGGTCATTTTTGTACTCCCTAGGCTTATTCTAATCCAATTATGGTTTTTAAGCAATCTTTTGCATCCAATAAGTGTGTTTGTGTCCTTGGTTTAACGTTTAGGTCATTTTCGTCCTCCCAAGGCTTATTCTAATACAATAAGGGTTTTTAACCAATCTTGTACATTCAGTAAGGGATTTTGTGTCATTGGTTGAACATATAGGTCATTTTTGTACTCCCTAGGCTTATTCTATTCCAATTAGGATTTTTAACCAATCTTTTGCATCCAATAATCGATTTTGTGTCATTGGTTGAACATTTAGGTCATTTTCATCATCCTTCGACTTATTCTGATCCAATTAGGGTTTTTAGCCAATCTTGTGCATCCAATATGTGATTTTGTGTCATTGGTTGAACATTTAGGTCATTTTCGTCATCCCTAGGCTTATTCTAATCCAATTAGGGCTTTTAACCAATCTTGTGCATCCAATAAGTGATTTTGTGTCATTGGTTGAACGTTTAGGTCATTTTTGTTCTCCCTAGGCTTATTCTAGTATGATTAACGTTTTTAATCAATCATGTGCATCCAATAAGTGATTTTGTGTCATTGGTTGAACATTTAGGTCATTTTCGTCCTCCCTTGGCTTATTCTAATCCAATTAGGGTTTTTAACCAATCTTTTGCATCCATTAAGTGCGTTTGTGTCATTGGTTTAACGTTTAGGTCATTTTCGTCCTCCATAGGCTTATTCTAATCCAATTAGGGTTTTTAACCAATCTTGTATTTCCAATAAGTGCGTTTGTGTCATTGGTTTAACATTTAGGTAAATTACGTACTTTCTAGGCTTATTCTATTCCAATTAGGATTTTTAACCAATCTTGTGCATCCAATAATCGATTTTGTGTCATTGGTTGAACATTTAGGTCGTTTTCATCATCCTTCGACTTATTCTGATCCAATTAGGGTTTTTAGCCAATCTTGTGCATCCAATAAGTGATTTTGTGTCATTGGTTGAACATTTAGGTCATTTTTGTTCTCTCTAGGCTTATTCTAGTATGATTAATGTTTTTAATCAATCATGTGCATCCAAGAAGTGATTTTGTGTCATAGGTTGAACATTTAGGTCATTTTCGTCCTCCCTAGGCTTATTCTCATCCAATTAGGGTTTTTAACCAATCTTTTGCATCCATTAAGTGCGTTTGTGTCATTGGTTTAACGTTTAGGTCATTTTCGTCCTCCCTAGGCTTATTCTAATACAATTAGGGTTTTTAACCAATCTTGTTCATTCAGTAAGGGATTTTGTTTCATTGGTTGAACATATAGGTCATTTTTGTACTCCCTAGGCTTATTCTAATCCAATTAGGGTTTTTAACCAATCTTTTGCATCCAATAAGTGCGTTTGTGTCATTGGTTTAACATTTAGATCATTTTCGTCCTCCCTAGGCTTATTCTAATACAATTAGGGTTTTTAACCAATCCTGTACATTCAGTAAGGCATTTTGTGTCATTGGTTGAACATATAGGTCGTTTTATTACTCCCTAGGCTTATTCTAATCCAATTAGGGTTTTTAACCAATCTTTTGCATCCAATAAGTGCGTTTGTGTCATTGGTTTAACGTTTAGGTCATTTTCGTCCTCCCTAGGCTTATTCTAATATAATTAGGGTTTTTAACCAATCTTGTACATTCAGTAAGGGATTTTGTGTCATTGGTTGAACATATAGGTCATTTTTGTACTCCCTAGGCTTATTCTAATCCAATTAGGGATTTTAACCAATCTTTTGCATCCAATAATTGATTTTGTGTCATTGGTTGAACATATTGGTAATTTTCGTCATCCTTCGACTTATTCTAATCCAATTAGGGCTTCTAGCCAATCTTGTGCATCCAATTAGTGATTTTGTGTCATTAGTTGAACATTTAGGTCATTTTTGTTCTCCCTAGGCATATTCTAGTATGATTAGCGTTTTTAACCAATCATGTGCATCCAATAAGTGATTTTGTGTCAATTGTTGAACATTTAGTACATTTTCGTCCTCCCTAGGCTTATTCTAATCCAATTAGGGTTTTTACCCAATCTATTGCATCCATTATGTGCGTTTGAGTCATTGTTTTAACGTTTAGGTTATTTTCGTCCTCCCTAGGCTTATTCTAATACAATTAGGGTTTGTAACCAATCTTGTACATTCAGTAAGGCATTTTGTGTCATTGGTTGAACATATAGGTCATTTTTGTAGTCCCTAGGCTTATTCTAATCCAATTAGGGTTTTTAACCAATCTTTTGCATCCAATAAGTGCGTTTGTGTTGTTGGTTTAATGTTTAGGTCATTTTCGTCCTCCCTAGGCTTATTCTAATACAATTAGGGTTTTTGACCAATCTTGTACATTTAGTAAGGGATTTTGTGTCATTGGTTGAACATATTGGTCATTTTTGTACTCCCTAGGCTTATTCTACTCCAATTAGAATTTTTAACCAATCTTGTGCATCCAATAATCGATTTTTTGTCATTGGTTGAACATTTTGGTCATTTTCATTATCCTTCGACTTATTCTAATCCAATTAGGGTTTTTAACCATTCTTGTGCATCCAATAAGTGATTTTGTGTTATTGGTTCAACATTTAGGTCATTCTCGTCCTCCCTAGGCTTATTCTAATCCAATTAGGGTTTTTAACCAATCTGGTGCATCCAATATGTGAATTTATGTCATTGGTTGAACATTTAGGTCATTTTCGTCATCCCTAGGCTTATTCTAATCAAATTAGGGCTTTTTACCAATCTTGTGCATCCAATAAGTGATTTTGTGTCATTAGTTGAACATTTAGGTCATTTTTTTCTCGTTAGGCTTATTCTAGTATGATTAGCGTTTTTAACCAATCATGTGCATCCAATAAGTGATTTTGTGTCATTGGTTGAACATTTAGGTCATTTTCTTCCTCCCTAGGCTTATTCTAATCCAATTAGGGTTTTTAACCAATCTATTGCATCCATTAAGTGCGTTTGTGTCATTGGTTTAACGTTTAGGTCATGTTCGTCCTCCCTAGGCTTATTCTAATACAATTAGGGTTTTTAACCAATCTTGTACATTCAGTAAGGCATTTTGTCTCACTGGTTGAACATATAGGTCATTTTATTACTCCCTAGGCTTATTCTATTCCAATTAGGGTTTTTAACCAATCTTTTGCATCCAGTAAGTGCGTTTGTGTCATTGGTTTAACGTTTAGGTCATTTTCGTCCTCCCTAGGCTTATTCTAATAAAATTAGGGTTTTTACCCAATCTTGTACATTCAGTAAGGGATTTTGTGTCATTGGTTCAACATATAGGTCATTTTTGTACTCCCTAGGCTTATTCTACTCCAATTAGGATTTTTAACCGATCTTGTGCATCCAATAATCGATTTTGTGTCATTGGTTGAACATTTAGGTCATTTTCATCATCCTTCGACTTATTCTAATCCAATTAGGGTTTTTACCCAATCTTGTGCATCGAATAGGTGATTTTGTATCATTGGTTGAACATTTAGGTCATTTTCGTCATCCCTAGGCTTATTCTAATCCAATTAGGGCTTCTAACCAATCTTGTGCATCCAATAAGTGATTTTGTGTCATTAGTTGAAGATTCAGGTCATTTTTGTTCTCCTCAGGCTTATTCTAGTATGATTAGCTTTTTTGACCAATCATGTGCATCCAATAAGTGATTTTGTGTCATTGGTTGAACATTTAGGTCATTTTCGTCCTCCCTAGGCTTATTCTAATCCAATTAGGGTTTTTAACCAATCTATTGCATCCATTAAGTACGTTTGTGTCATTGGTTTAACGTTTAGGTCATTTTCGTCCTCCCTAGGCTTATTCTAATACAATTAGGGTTGTTAACCAATCTTGTACATTCAGTAAGGCATTTTGTGTCATTGGTTGAACATATAGGTCATTTTTGTACTCCCTAGGCTTATTCTAATCCAATTATGGTTTTTAACCAATCTTTTGCATCCAATAAGTTTGTTTGTGTCATTGGTTTAACATTTAGGTCATTTTCGTCCTCCCTAGGCTTATTCTAATACAATTAGGGTTTTTAACCAATCATGTACAGTCACTAAGGGATTTTGTGTCATTGGTTGAACATATAGGTCCTTTTTGTACTCCGTAGGCTTATTCTAATCCAATTAGGGTTTTTAACCAATCTTGTGCATCCAATAATTGATTTTGTGTCATTGGTTGAACATGTTGGTCATTTTCGTCATCCTTCGACTTATTCTAATCCAATTAGGGTTTTTAACAAATCTTGTGCGTCCAATATGTGAATTTGTGTCATTGGTTGAACATTTAGGTCATTTTCGTCATCCCTAGGCTTATTCTAATCAAATTACGGCTTTTTACCATTCTTGTGCATCCAATAAGTGATTTTGTGTCATTACTTGAACATTTAGGTCATTTTTGTTCTCCTTAGGCTTATTCTAGTATGATTAGCGTTTTTAATCAATCATGTGCATCCAATAAGTGATTTTGTGTCATTGGTTGAACATTTAGGTCATTTTCGTCCTCCCTATGCTTATTCTAATACAATTAGGGTTTTTAACCAATCTTGTACATTCAGTAAGGGATTTTGTGTCATTGGTTGAACATATAGGTCATTTTTGTACTCCCTAGGCTTATTCTAATCCAATTAGGGTTTTTAACCAATCTTTTGCATCCAATAAGTACGTTTGTGTCATTGGTTTAACATTTAGGTCATTTACGTCCTTTCTAGGCTTATTCTAATACAATTAGGGTTTTTAACCAATCTTGTGCATTCAATACGTGCGTTTGTGTCATTGGTTGAACATTTAGGTCATTTTCGTCGTCCCTAGGCTTATTATAATCCTATTAGGGTTTTTAACCAATCTTTTGCATCCCATAAGTGCGTTTGTGTCATTGGTTTAACGTTTAGGTCATTTTCGTCCACCCTAGGCTTATTCTAATACAATTTGGGTTTTTAACCAATCTTGTGCATTTTGTAAGTGATTTTGTGTCATTGGTTGAACATATAGGTCATTTTCGTCCTCCCTAGGCTTATTCTAATCCAATTAGGGTTTTTAACCAATCTTGTTCATCCAATAATTGATTTTGTATCATTAGTTTAACATTTACGTCATTTTCGTCATCCTTCGACTGATTCTAATCCAATTAGGGTTTTCAACCAATCTTCTGCTTCCAATAAGTGATTTTGTGTCATTGGTTGAACGTTTAGGTCATTTTTGCATCCCAAGGCTTATTCTAATCCAATTAGGGTTTTTAACCAATCTTTTGCATCCAATAAGTGATTTTGTGTCATTGGTTGAACATTTAGGTCATTTTCGCCCTCCCTAAGCTTATTCTAATCCAATTAGGGTTTTTAACCAATCTTTTGCATCCAATAAGTGATTTTGTGTCATTGGTTGAACATTTAGGTCATTTTCGTCATCCCTTGGCTTATTCTAATCCAATTAGGGCTTTTAACCAATCTTGTGCATCCAATAAGTTATTTTGTGTCATTGGTTGAACATTTATGTCATTTTTGTTCTCCTTAGGCTTATTCTAGTATGATGAACGTTTTTAATCAATCATGTGCATCCAATAAGTGATTTTGTGTCATTGGTTGAACATTTAGGTCATTTTCGTCCTCCCTAGGCTTATTCTAATACAATTAGGGTTTTTAACCAATCTTGTACATTCAGTAAGGCATTTTGTGTCATTGGTTGAACATATAGGTCATTTTTGTGCTCCCTAGGCTTATTCTAATCCAATTAGGGTTTTTAACCAATCTTTTGCATCCAATAAGTGCGTTTGTGTCATTGGTTTAACATTTAGGTCATTTTCGTCATCCTTCGACTTATTCTAATCCAATTAGGGTTTTTAACCAATCTTGTGCATCGATAAGTGATTTTGTGTCATTAGTTGAACATATAGGTCATTTTTGTACTCCCTAGGCTTATTCTATTCCAAATAGGGTTTTAAACAAATCTTGTGCATCCAATAATCGATTTTGTGTCGTTGGTTGAACATTTAGGTCATTTTCATCATCCTTCGACTTATTCTAATCCAATTAGGGTTTTTAACCAATCTTGTGCATCCAATAAGTGATTTTGTGTCATTGGTTGAACATTTAGGTCATTTTCGTCCTCCCTAGGATTATTCTGATCCAATTAGGGTTTTTAACCAAGCTTGTGCATCCAATTAGTGTGTTTGTGTCATTGGTTGAACATTTAGGTCATTTTCGTCATCCTTCGACTTATTCTAATCCACTTAGGTCATTTTCGCCAATCTTGTATTTCCAATTAGTGGCTTTGTGTCATTGGTTTAACATTTAGGCCATTTACGTCCTTTCTAGGCTTATTCTAATTCAATTAGGGTTTTTAACCAATCTTGCGCATCCAATAAGTGCGTTTGTGTCATTGGTTGAGTATTTAGGTCATTTTAGTCCTCTATAGGCTTATTCCAATCCAATTAGGGTTTTTAACCAAGCTTGTGCATCAAATAAGTGCGTTTGTGTCATTGGTTGAACACTTAGGTCATTTTCGTCATCATTCGACTTATTCTAATCCAATTAGGGTTTTTAATGAATCTTGTATTTTCAATAACTGCGTTTGTGTCATTGGTTTAACATTTAGGTCATTTACGTCCTTTCTAGGCTTATTCTAATCATATTAGGGTTTTTAACCAATCTTGTGCATTAAATACGTGCGTTTGTGTCATTGGTTGAACATTTAGGTCATTTTCGTCCTCCCTAGGCTTATTATAATCCTATTAGGGTTTTTAACCAATCTTTTGCATCCAATAAGTGCGTTTGTGTCATTGGTTTAACGTTTAGGTCATTTTCGTCCTCCCTAGGCTTATTATAATACAATTTGGGTTTTTAACCAATCTTGTGCATTTAGTAAGTGATTTTGTGTCATTGGTTGAACATATAGGTCATTTTCGTCCTCCCTAGGCTTATTCTAATCCAATTAGGGTTTTTAACCAATCTTGTGCATCCAATAATTGATTTTGTGTCATTGGTTTAACATTTAGGTCATTTTTGTCATCCTTCCACATATTCTAATCCAATTAGGGTTTTTAACCAATCTTCTGCATCCAATAAGTGATTTTGTGTCATTGGTTAAACGTTTAGGTCATTTTCGTCATCCCAAGGCTTATTCTAATCCAATTAGGGTTTTTAACCAATCTTTTGCATCCAATAAGTGATTTTGTGTCATTGGTTGAACATTTAGGTCATTTTCGTCCTCCCTAGGCTTATTCTAATCCAATTAGGGTTTTTAACCAATCTTTTGCATCCATTAAGTGCGTTTGTGTCATTGGTTTATGGTTTAGGTCATTTTCGTCCTCCCTAGGCTTATTCTAATACAATTAGGGATTTTAACCAATCTTGTAGATTCAATAAGGCATTTTGTGTCATTGGTTGAACATATAGGTCATTTTCATCCTCCCTAGGCTTATTCTAATCCATTTAGGGTTTTTAACCAATCTTGTGCATCCAATAATTGATTTTGTGTCATTGGTTTAACATTTAGGTCATTTTCGTCATCCTTCGACATATTCTAATCCAATTAGGGTTTTTAACCAATCTTCTGCATCCAATAAGTGATTGTGTCATTGGTTAAACGTTTAGGTCATTTTCGTCATCCCAAGGCTTATTCTAATCCAGTAAGGGTTTTTAACCAATCTTTTGCATCCAATAAGTGATTTTGTGTCATTGGTTGAACATTTAGGTCATTTTCGTCATCCCTAGGCTTATTCTAATCCAATTAGGGCTTTTAACCAATCTTGTGCATCCAATAAGTGATTTTGGGTCATTGGTTGAACATTTAGGTCATTTTTGTCTCCCTATGCTTATTCTAGTATGATTAACGTTTTTTATCAATCATGTGCATCCAATAAGTGATTTTGTGTCATTGGTTGAACATTTAGGTCATTTTCGTCCTCCCTAGGCTTATTCTAATCCAATTAGGGTTTTTAACCAATCTTTTGCATCCATTAAGTGCGTTTGTGTCATTGGTTTATGGTTTAGGTCATTTTCGTCCTCCCTAGGCTTATTCTAATACAATTAGGGATTTTAACCAATCTTGTAGATTCAATAAGGCATTTTGTGTCAATTGTTGAACATTTAGGTCATTTTCGTCCTCCCTAGGCTTATTATAATCCTATAAGGGTTTTTAACCAATCTTGTGCATCCAATAATCGATTTTGTGTCATTGGTTGAACTTTAGGTCATTTTCATCATCCTTCGACTTATTCTAATCCAAATAGGGTTTTTAACCAATCTTTTGCATCCAATAAGTGCGTTTGTGTCATTGGTTTAACGTTTAGGTCATTGTCGTCCTCCCTAGGCTTATTCTAATACAATTAGGGTTTTTAACCAATCTTGTACATTCAGTAAGGGATTTTGTTTCATTGGTAGAACATATAGGTCATTTTTATACTCCCTAGGCTTATTCTATTCCAATTAGGGTTTTTAAACAATTTTGTGCATCCAATAATCGATTTTGTGTCATTGGTTGAACATTTAGGTCATTTTCATGATCCTTCGACTTATTCTAATCCAATTAGGGTTTTTAACCAAACTTGTGGATCCAATAAGTGATTTTGTGTCATTGGTTGAACATTTAGGTCATTTTCGTCCTCCCTAGGCTTATTCTAATCCAATTAGGGTTTTTAACCAATCTATTGCATCCATTAAGAGCGTTTGTGTCATTAGTTTAACGTTTAGGTCATTTTCGTCCTCCCTAGGCTTATTCTAATACAATTAGGGTTTTTAACCAATCTTTTGCATCCAATAAGTGCGTTTGTGTCATTGGTTTAACATTTAGATCATTTTCGTCCTCCCTAGGCTTATTCTAATACAATTAGGGTTTTTAACCAATCCTGTACATTCAGTAAGGCATTTTGTGTCATTGGTTGAACATATAGGTCGTTTTTGTACTCCCTAGGCTTATTCTAATCCAATTAGGGTTTTTAACCAATCTTTTGCATCCAATAAGTGCGTTTGTGTCATTGGTTTAACGTTTAGGTCATTTTCGTCCTCCCTAGGCTTATTCTAATATAATTAGGGTTTTTAACCAATCTTGTACATTCAGTAAGGGATTTTGTGTCATTGGTTGAACATATAGGTCATTTTTGTACTCCCTAGGCTTATTCTAATCCAATTAGGGATTTTAACCAATCTTTTGCATCCAATAATTGATTTTGTGTCATTGGTTGAACATATTGGTAATTTTCGTCATCCTTCGACTTATTCTAATCTAATTAGGGTTTTTAACCAATTTTGTGCATCCAATATGCGAATTTGTGTCATTAGTTGAACATTTAGGTCATTTTTGTCATCCCTAGGCTTATTCTAATCCAATTAGGGCTTCTAGCCAATCTTGTGCATCCAATTAGTGATTTTGTGTCATTAGTTGAACATTTAGGTCATTTTTGTTCTCCCTAGGCATATTCTAGTATGATTAGCGTTTTTAACCAATCATGTGCATCCAATAAGTGATTTTGTGTCAATTGTTGAACATTTAGTACATTTTCGTCCTCCCTAGGCTTATTCTAATCCAATTAGGGTTTTTACCCAATCTATTGCATCCATTATGTGCGTTTGAGTCATTGTTTTAACGTTTAGGTTATTTTCGTCCTCCCTAGGCTTATTCTAATACAATTAGGGTTTGTAACCAATCTTGTACATTCAGTAAGGCATTTTGTGTCATTGGTTGAACATATAGGTCATTTTTGTAGTCCCTAGGCTTATTCTAATCCAATTAGGGTTTTTAACCAATCTTTTGCATCCAATAAGTGCGTTTGTGTTGTTGGTTTAATGTTTAGGTCATTTTCGTCCTCCCTAGGCTTATTCTAATACAATTAGGGTTTTTGACCAATCTTGTACATTTAGTAAGGGATTTTGTGTCATTGGTTGAACATATTGGTCATTTTTGTACTCCCTAGGCTTATTCTACTCCAATTAGAATTTTTAACCAATCTTGTGCATCCAATAATCGATTTTTTGTCATTGGTTGAACATTTTGGTCATTTTCAT
>JBBPBQ010020321.1:32908735-32919021 GCA_037974755.1 Cicer yamashitae
CTTATTCTAATCCAATTAGGGCTTCTAGCCAATCTTGTGCATCCAATTAGTGATTTTGTGTCATTAGTTGAACATTTAGGTCATTTTTGTTCTCCCTAGGCATATTCTAGTATGATTAGCGTTTTTAACCAATCATGTGCATCCAATAAGTGATTTTGTGTCAATTGTTGAACATTTAGTACATTTTCGTCCTCCCTAGGCTTATTCTAATCCAATTAGGGTTTTTACCCAATCTATTGCATCCATTATGTGCGTTTGAGTCATTGTTTTAACGTTTAGGTTATTTTCGTCCTCCCTAGGCTTATTCTAATACAATTAGGGTTTGTAACCAATCTTGTACATTCAGTAAGGCATTTTGTGTCATTGGTTGAACATATAGGTCATTTTTGTAGTCCCTAGGCTTATTCTAATCCAATTAGGGTTTTTAACCAATCTTTTGCATCCAATAAGTGCGTTTGTGTTGTTGGTTTAATGTTTAGGTCATTTTCGTCCTCCCTAGGCTTATTCTAATACAATTAGGGTTTTTGACCAATCTTGTACATTTAGTAAGGGATTTTGTGTCATTGGTTGAACATATTGGTCATTTTTGTACTCCCTAGGCTTATTCTACTCCAATTAGAATTTTTAACCAATCTTGTGCATCCAATAATCGATTTTTTGTCATTGGTTGAACATTTTGGTCATTTTCATCATCTTTCGACTTATTCTAATCCAATTAGGGTTTTTAACCATTCTTGTGCATCCAATAAGTGATTTTGTGTTATTGGTTCAACATTTAGGTCATTTTCGTCCTCCCTAGGCTTATTCTAATCCAATTAGGGTTTTTAACCAATCTGGTGCATCCAATATGTGAATTTATGTCATTGGTTGAACATTTAGGTCATTTTCGTCATCCCTAGGCTTATTCTAATCAAATTAGGGCTTTTTACCAATCTTGTGCATCCAATAAGTGATTTTGTGTCATTAGTTGAACATTTAGGTCATTTTTTTTCTCGTTAGGCTTATTCTAGTATGATTAGCGTTTTTAACCAATCATGTGCATCCAATATGTGATTTTGTGGCATTGGTTGAACATTTAGGTCATTTTCTTCCTCCCTAGGCTTATTCTAATCCAATTAGGGTTTTTAACCAATCTATTGCATCCATTAAGTGCGTTTGTGTCATTAGTTTAACGTTTAGGTCATGTTCGTCCTCCCTAGGCTTATTCTAATACAATTAGGGTTTTTAACCAATCTTGTACATTCAGTAAGGCATTTTGTCTCACTGGTTGAACATATAGGTCATTTTATTACTCCCTAGGCTTATTCTATTCCAATTAGGGTTTTTAACCAATCTTTTGCATCCAGTAAGTGCGTTTGTGTCATTGGTTTAACGTTTAGGTCATTTTCGTCCTCCCTAGGCTTATTCTAATAAAATTAGGGTTTTTACCCAATCTTGTACATCCAGTAAGGGATTTTGTGTCATTGGTTCAACATATAGGTCATTTTTGTACTCCCTAGGCTTATTCTACTCCAATTAGGATTTTTAACCGATCTTGTGCATCCAATAATCGATTTTGTGTCATTGGTTGAACATTTAGGTCATTTTCATCATCCTTCGACTTATTCTAATCCAATTAGGGTTTTTAACCAATCTTGGGCATCGAATAGGTGATTTTGTATCATTGGTTGAACATTTAGGTCATTTTCGTCATCCCTAGGCTTATTCTAATCCAATTAGGGCTTCTAACCAATCTTGTGCATCCAATAAGTGATTTTGTGTCATTAGTTGAAGATTCAGGTCATTTTTGTTCTCCTCAGGCTTATTCTAGTATGATTAGCTTTTTTGACCAATCATGTGCATCCAATAAGTGATTTTGTGTCATTGGTTGAACATTTAGGTCATTTTCGTCCTCCCTAGGCTTATTCTAATCCAATTATGGTTTTTAACCAATCTTTTGCATCCAATAAGTTTGTTTGTGTCATTGGTTTAACATTTAGGTCATTTTCGTCCTCCCTAGGCTTATTCTAATACAATTAGGGTTTTTAACCAATCATGTACAGTCACTAAGGGATTTTGTGTCATTGGTTGAACATATAGGTCCTTTTTGTACTCCGTAGGCTTATTCTAATCCAATTAGGGTTTTTAACCAATCTTGTGCATCCAATAATTGATTTTGTGTCATTGGTTGAACATGTTGGTCATTTTCGTCATCCTTCGACTTATTCTAATCCAATTAGGGTTTTTAACAAATCTTGTGCGTCCAATATGTGAATTTGTGTCATTGGTTGAACATTTAGGTCATTTTCGTCATCCCTAGGCTTATTCTAATCAATTTACGGCTTTTTACCATTCTTGTGCATCCAATAAGTGATTTTGTGTCATTAGTTGAACATTTAGGTCATTTTTGTTCTCCTTAGGCTTATTCTAGTATGATTAGCGTTTTTAATCAATCATGTGCATCCAATAAGTGATTTTGTGTCATTGGTTGAACATTTAGGTCATTTTCGTCCTCCCTATGCTTATTCTAATACAATTAGGGTTTTTAACCAATCTTGTACATTCAGTAAGGGATTTTGTGTCATTGGTTGAACATATAGGTCATTTTTGTACTCCCTAGGCTTATTCTAATCCAATTAGGGTTTTTAACCAATCTTTTGCATCCAATAAGTACGTTTGTGTCATTGGTTTAACATTTAGGTCATTTACGTCCTTTCTAGGCTTAATCTAATACAATTAGGGTTTTTAACCAATCTTGTGCATTCAATACGTGCGTTTGTGTCATTGGTTGAACATTTAGGTCATTTTCGTCCTCCCTAGGCTTATTATAATCCTATTAGGGTTTTTAACCAATCTTTTGCATCCCATAAGTGCGTTTGTGTCATTGGTTTAACGTTTAGGTCATTTTCGTCCACCCTAGGCTTATTCTAATACAATTTGGGTTTTTAACCAATCTTGTGCATTTTGTAAGTGATTTTGTGTCATTGGTTGAACATATAGGTCATTTTCGTCCTCCCTAGGCTTATTCTAATCCAATTAGGGTTTTTAACCAATCTTGTGCATCCAATAATTGATTTTGTATCATTAGTTTAACATTTAGGTCATTTTCGTCATCCTTCGACTGATTCTAATCCAATTAGGGTTTTCAACCAATCTTCTGCTTCCAATAAGTGATTTTGTGTCATTGGTTGAACGTTTAGGTCATTTTTGCATCCCAAGGCTTATTCTAATCCAATTAGGGTTTTTAACCAATCTTTTGCATCCAATAAGTGATTTTGTGTCATTGGTTGAACATTTAGGTCATTTTCGCCCTCCCTAAGCTTATTCTAATCCAATTAGGGTTTTTAACCAATCTTTTGCATCCAATAAGTGATTTTGTGTCATTGGTTGAACATTTAGGTCATTTTCGTCATCCCTTGGCTTATTCTAATCCAATTAGGGCTTTTAACCAATCTTGTGCATCCAATAAGTGATTTTGTGTCATTGGTTGAACATTTATGTCATTTTTGTTCTCCTTAGGCTTATTCTAGTATGATGAACGTTTTTAATCAATCATGTGCATCCAATAAGTGATTTTGTGTCATTGGTTGAACATTTAGGTCATTTTCGTCCTCCCTAGGCTTATTCTAATACAATTAGGGTTTTTAACCAATCTTGTACATTCAGTAAGGCATTTTGTGTCATTGGTTGAACATATAGGTCATTTTTGTGCTCCCTAGGCTTATTCTAATCCAATTAGGGTTTTTAACCAATCTTTTGCATCCAATAAGTGCGTTTGTGTCATTGGTTTAACATTTAGGTCATTTTCGTCATCCTTCAACTTATTCTAATCCAATTAGGGTTTTTAACCAATCTTGTGCATCCGATAAGTGATTTTGTGTCATTAGTTGAACATATAGGTCATTTTTGTACTCCCTAGGCTTATTCTATTCCAAATAGGGTTTTAAACAAATCTTGTGGATCCAATAATCGATTTTGTGTCGTTGGTTGAACATTTAGGTCATTTTCATCATCCTTCGACTTATTCTAATCCAATTAGGGTTTTTAACCAATCTTGTGCATCCAATAAGTGATTTTGTGTCATTGGTTGAACATTTAGGTCATTTTCGTCCTCCCTAGGATTATTCTGAGCCAATTAGGGTTTTTAACCAAGCTTGTGCATCCAATTAGTGTGTTTGTGTCATTGGTTGAACATTTAGGTCATTTTCGTCATCCTTCGACTTATTCTAATCCACTTAGGTCATTTTCGCCAATCTTGTATTTCCAATTAGTGGCTTTGTGTCATTGGTTTAACATTTAGGCCATTTACGTCCTTTCTAGGCTTATTCTAATTCAATTAGGGTTTTTAACCAATCTTGCGCATCCAATAAGTGCGTTTGTGTCATTGGTTGAGTATTTAGGTCATTTTAGTCCTCTATAGGCTTATTCCAATCCAATTAGGGTTTTTAACCAAGCTTGTGCATCAAATAAGTGCGTTTGTGTCATTGGTTGAACACTTAGGTCATTTTCGTCATCATTCGACTTATTCTAATCCAATTAGGGTTTTTAATGAATCTTGTATTTTCATTAACTGCGTTTGTGTCATTGGTTTAACATTTAGGTCATTTACGTCCTTTCTAGGCTTATTCTAATCCAATTAGGATTTTTAACCAATCTTGTGCATTAAATACGTGCGTTTGTGTCATTGGTTGAACATTTAGGTCATTTTCGTCCTCCCTAGGCTTATTATAATCCTATTAGGGTTTTTAACCAATCTTTTTGCATCCAATAAGTGCGTTTGTGTCATTGGTTTAACGTTTAGGTCATTTTCGTCCTCCCTAGGCTTATTATAATACAATTTGGGTTTTTAACCAATCTTGTGCATTTAGTAAGTGATTTTGTGTCATTGGTTGAACATATAGGTCATTTTCGTCCTCCCTAGGCTTATTCTAATCCAATTAGGGTTTTTAACCAATCTTGTGCATCCAATAATTGATTTTGTGTCATTGGTTTAACATTTAGGTCATTTTTGTCATCCTTCCACATATTCTAATCCAATTAGGGTTTTTAACCAATCTTCTGCATCCAATAAGTGATTTTGTGTCATTGGTTAAACGTTTAGGTCATTTTCGTCATCCCAAGGCTTATTCTAATCCAATTAGGGTTTTTAACCAATCTTTTGCATCCAATAAGTGATTTTGTGTCATTGGTTGAACATTTAGGTCATTTTCGTCATCCCTAGGCTTATTCTAATCCAATTAGGGCTTTTAACCAATCTTGTGCATCCAATAAGTGATTTTGGGTCATTGGTTGAACATTTAGGTCATTTTTGTCTCCCTATGCTTATTCTAGTATG
This sequence comes from Cicer yamashitae, assembly GCA_037974755.1. NCBI lineage: Eukaryota > Viridiplantae > Streptophyta > Magnoliopsida > Fabales > Fabaceae > Cicer > Cicer yamashitae. The sequence goes on from JBBPBQ010020321.1 coordinate 32,914,050, forward strand.
ATTAACGTTTTTTATCAATCATGTGCATCCAATAAGTGATTTTGTGTCATTGGTTGAACATTTAGGTCATTTTCGTCCTCCCTAGGCTTATTCTAATCCAATTAGGGTTTTTAACCAATCTTTTGCATCCATTAAGTGCGTTTGTGTCATTGGTTTATGGTTTAGGTCATTTTCGTCCTCCCTAGGCTTATTCTAATACAATTAGGGATTTTAACCAATCTTGTAGATTCAATAAGGCATTTTGTGTCAATTGTTGAACATTTAGGTCATTTTCGTCCTCCCTAGGCTTATTATAATCCTATAAGGGTTTTTAACCAATCTTGTGCATCCAATAATCGATTTTGTGTCATTGGTTGAACTTTAGGTCATTTTCATCATCCTTCGACTTATTCTAATCCAAATAGGGTTTTTAACCAATCTTTTGCATCCAATAAGTGCGTTTGTGTCATTGGTTTAACGTTTAGGTCATTGTCGTCCTCCCTAGGCTTATTCTAATACAATTAGGGTTTTTAACCAATCTTGTACATTCAGTAAGGGATTTTGTTTCATTGGTAGAACATATAGGTCATTTTTATACTCCCTAGGCTTATTCTATTCCAATTAGGGTTTTTAAACAATCTTGTGCATCCAATAATCGATTTTGTGTCATTGGTTGAACATTTAGGTCATTTTCATCATCCTTCGACTTATTCTAATCCAATTAGGGTTTTTAACCAAACTTGTGCATCCAATAAGTGATTTTGTGTCATTGGTTGAACATTTAGGTCATTTTCGTCCTCCCTAGGCTTATTCTAATCCAATTAGGGTTTTTAACCAATCTATTGCATCCATTAAGAGCGTTTGTGTCATTAGTTTAACGTTTAGGTCATTTTCGTCCTCCCTAGGCTTATTCTAATACAATTAGGGTTTTTAACCAATCTTGTACATTCAGTAAGGCATTTTGTGTCATTGGTTGAACATATAGGTCATTTTTGTACTCCCTAGGCTTATTCTAATTCAATTAGGGTTTTTAACCAATCTTTTGCATCCAATAAGTGCGTTTGTGTCATTGGTTAAACGTTTAGGTCATTTTCGTCATCCCAAGGCTTATTCTAATCCAATTAGGGTTTTCAACCAATCTTTTGCATCCAATAAGTGATTTTGTGTCATTGGTTGAACATTTAGGTCATTTTCGTCATCCCTAGGCTTATTCTAATCCCATTAGGGCTTTTAACCAATCTTGTGCATCCAATAAGTGATTTTGTGTCATTGGTTGAACATTTAGGTCATTTTTGTTCTCCCTAGGCTTATTCTAGTATGATTAACGTTTTTTATCAATCATGTGCATCCAATAAGTGATTTTGTGTCATTGGTTGAACATTTAGGTCATTTTCGTCCTCCCTAGGCTTATTCTAATCCAATTAGGGTTTTTAACCAATCTTTTGCATCCATTAAGTGCGTTTGTGTCATTGGTTTATGGTTTAGGTCATTTTCGTCCTCCCTAGGCTTATTCTAATACAATTAGGGTTTTTAACCAATCTTGTACATTCAGTAAGGGATTTTGTGTCATTGGTTGAACATATAGGTCATTTTTGTACTCCCTAGGCTTATTCTTATCCAATTAGTGTTATTAACAAATCTTTTGCATCCAATAATTGATTTTGTGTCATTGGTTGAACATATTGGTCATTTTCGTCATCCTTCGACTTATTCTAATCCAATTAGGGTTTTTAACCAATCTTGTGCATCCAATATGTGAATTTGTGTCATTGGTTGAACATTTAGGTCATTTTCGTCATCCCTAGGCTTATTCTAATCCGATTAGGGCTTTTAACCAATCTTGTGCATCCAATAAGTGATTTTGTGTCATTAGTTGAACATTTAGGTCATTTTTGTTCTCCTTAGGCTTATTCTAGTATGATTAGCGTTTTTAACCAATCATGTTCATCCAATAAGTGATTTTGTGTCATTGGTTGAACATTTAGGTCATTTTCGTCCTCCCTAGGCTTATTCTAATCCAATTAGGGTTTGTAACCAAGCTTGTGCATCCAATAAGTGCTTTTGTGTCATTGGTTGAACATTTAGGTCATTTTCGTCCTCCCTAGGCTTATTATAATCCTATTAGGGTTTTTAACCAATCTTTGGCATCCAATAAGTGCGTTTGTGTCATTGGTTTAATGTTTAGGTCATTTTCGTCCTCCCTAGGCTTATTCTAATACAATTAGGGTTTTTAACCAATCTTTTACATTCAGTAAGGGATTTTGTGTCACTGGTTGAACATATAGGTCATTTTTGTACTCCCTAGGCTTATTCTAATTCAATTAGGGTTTTTAACCAATCTTGTGCATCCAATAATTGATTTTTGTCATTGGTTGAACATATTGGTCATTTTCGTCATCCTTCGACTTATTCTAATCCAATTAGGGTTTTTAACCAATCTTGTGCATCCAATATGTGAATTTGTGTCATTGGTTGAACATTTAGGACATTTTCGTCATCCCTAGGCTTATTCTAATCCAATTAGGGCTTTTAACCAATCTTGTGCATCCAATAAGTGATTTTGTGTCATTAGTTGAACATTTAGGTCATTTTTGTTCTCCTTAGGCTTATTCTAGTATGATTAGCGTTTTTAACCAATCATGTTCATCCAATAAGTGATTTTGTGTCATTGGTTGAACATTTAGGTCATTTTCGTCCTCCCTAGGCTTATTCTAATTCAATTAGGGTTTGTAACCAAGCTTGTGCATCCAATAAGTGCTTTTGTGTCATTGGTTGAACATTTAGGTCATTTTCGTCCTCCCTATGCTTATTATAATCCTATTTTTGCATCCAATAACTGCGTTTGTGTTATTGGTTTAACGTTTAGGTCATTTTCGTCCTCCCTAGGCTTATTCTAATACAATTAGGGTTTTTAACCAATCTTTTACATTTAGTAAGGGATTTTATGTCATTGGTTGAACATATAGGTCATTTTTGTACTCCCTAGGCTTATTCTAATCCAATTAGGGTTTTTAACCAATCTTGTGCATCCAATAATTGATTTTGTGTCATTGGTTGAACATATTGGTCATTTTCGTCATCCTTCGACTTATTCTAATCCAATTAGGGTTTTTAACCAATGTTGTGCATCCAATATGTGAATTTGTGTCATTGGTTGAACATTTAGGTTATTTTCGTCATCCCTAGGCTTATTCTAATCCAATTAGGGCTTTTAACCAATCTTGTGCATCCAATAAGTGATTTTGTGTCATTAGTTGAACATTTAGGTCATTTTTGTTCTCCTTAGGCTTATTCTAGTATGATTAGCGTTTTTAACCAATCATGTTCATCCAATAAGTGATTTTGTGTCATTGGTTGAACATTTAGGTCATTTTCGTCCTCCCTAGGCTTATTCTAATCCAATTAGGGTTTGTAACCAAGCTTGTGCATCCAATAAGTGCTTTTGTGTCATTGGTTGAACATTTAGGTCATTTTCGTCCTCCCTAGGCTTATTATAATCCTATTAGGGTTTTTAACCAATCTTTGGCATCCAATAAGTGCGTTTGTGTCATTGGTTTAACGTTTAGGTCATTTTCGTCCTCCCTAGGCTTATTCTAATACAATTAGGGTTTTTAACCAATCTTTTACATTCAGTAAGGGATTTTGTGTAACTGGTTGAACATATAGGTAATTTTTGTACTCCCTAGGCTTATTCTAATTCAATTAGGGTTTTTAACCAATCTTGTGCATCCAATAATTGATTTTTGTCATTGGTTGAACATATTGGTCATTTTTGTCATCCTTCGACTTATTCTAATCCAATTAGGGTTTTTAACCAATCTTGTGCATCCAATATGTGAATTTGTGTCATTGGTTGAACATTTAGGACATTTTCGTCATCCCTAGGCTTATTCTAATCCAATTAGGGCTTTTAACCAATCTTGTGCATCCAATAAGTGATTTTGTGTCATTAGTTGAACATTTAGGTCATTTTTGTTCTCCTTAGGCTTATTCTAGTATGATTAGCGTTTTTAACCAATCATGTTCATCCAATAAGTGATTTTGTGTCATTGGTTGAACATTTAGGTCATTTTCGTCCTCCCTAGGCTTATTCTAATCCAATTAGGGTTTGTAACCAAGCTTGTGCATCCAATAAGTGCTTTTGTGTCATTGGTTGAACATTTAGGTCATTTTCGTCCTCCCTAGGCTTATTCTAATCCAATTAGGGTTTTTAGCCAATCTTTTGCATCCATTAAGTGCGTTTGTGTCATTGGTTTATGGTTTAGGTCATTTTCGTCCTCCCTAGGCTTATTCTAATACAATTAGGGATTTTAACCAATCTTGTAGATTCAATAAGGCATTTTGTGTCAATTGTTGAACATTTAGGTCATTTTCGTCCTCCCTAGGCTTATTATAATCCTATAAGGGTTTTTAACCAATCTTGTGCATCCAATAATCGATTTTGTGTCATTGGTTGAACTTTAGGTCATTTTCATCATCCTTCGACTTATTCTAATCCAAATAGGGTTTTTAACCAATCTTTTGCATCCAATAAGTGCGTTTGTGTCATTGGTTTAACGTTTAGGTCATTGTCGTCCTCCCTAGGCTTATTCTAATACAATTAGGGTTTTTAACCAATCTTGTACATTCAGTAAGGGATTTTGTTTCATTGGTAGAACATATAGGTCATTTTTATACTCCCTAGGCTTATTCTATTCCAATTAGGGTTTTTAAACAATCTTGTGCATCCAATAATCGATTTTGTGTCATTGGTTGAACATTTAGGTCATTTTCATCATCCTTCGACTTATTCTAATCCAATTAGGGTTTTTAACCAAACTTGTGCATCCAATAAGTGATTTTGTGTCATTGGTTGAACATTTAGGTCATTTTCGTCCTCCCTAGGCTTATTCTAATCCAATTAGGGTTTTTAACCAATCTATTGCATCCATTAAGAGCGTTTGTGTCATTAGTTTAACGTTTAGGTCATTTTCGTCCTCCCTAGGCTTATTCT
>JBBPBQ010020321.1:32919225-32941583 GCA_037974755.1 Cicer yamashitae
CTTATTCTAATCCAATTAGGGTTTTTAACCAAACTTGTGCATCCAATAAGTGATTTTGTGTCATTGGTTGAACATTTAGGTCATTTTCGTCCTCCCTAGGCTTATTCTAATCCAATTAGGGTTTTTAACCAATCTATTGCATCCATTAAGAGCGTTTGTGTCATTAGTTTAACGTTTAGGTCATTTTCGTCCTCCCTAGGCTTATTCTTATACAATTAGGGTTTTTAACCAATCTTGTACATTCAGTAAGGCATTTTGTGTCATTGGTTGAACATATAGGTCATTTTTGTACTCCCTAGGCTTATTCTAATCCAATTAGGGTTTTTAACCAATCTTTTGCATCCAATAAGTGCATTTGTGTCATTGGTTTAACGTTTAGATCATTTTCTTCCTCCCAAGGCTTATTCTAATACAATTAGGGTTTTTAACCAATCTGGTACATCCAGTAAGGGGTTTTGTGTCATTGGTTGAACATATTGTTCATTTTTGTACTCCCTAGGCTTATTCTACTCCAATTAGGATTTTTAACCAATCTTGTGCATCCAATAATCGATTTTGTGTCATTGGTTGAACATTTAGGTCATTTTCATCATCCTACGACTTATTCTAATCCAATTAGGGTTTTTAACCAATCTTGTGCATCCAATAAGTGATTTGTGTCATTGGTTGAACATTTAGGTCAATTTCGTCCTCCCTAGGACTATTCTAATCCAATTAGGGTTTTTAACCAAGTTTGTGCATCCAATTAGTGCGTTTGTGTCATTGGTTGAACATTTATGTCATTTTTGTCATCCTTCAACTTATTCTAATCCAATTAGGGTTTTTAGCCAATCTTTTGCATCCAATAAGTGCGTTTGTGTCATTGGTTTAACGTTTAGGTCATTTTCGTCCTCCCTAGGCTTATTATAATACAATTAGGGTTTTTAACCAATGTTGTACATTTAGTAAGGAATTTTGTGTCATTGGTTGAACATAAAGGTCATTTTTATACTCCCTAGGCTTATTCTATTCCAATTACGGTTTTTAAACAATCTTGTGCATCCGATAATCGATTTTGTGTCATTGGTTGAACATTTAGGTCATTTTCATCATCCTTCGACTTGTTCTAATCCAATTTGGGTTTTTAACCAAACTTGTGCATCCAATAAGTGATTTTGTGTCATTGGTTGAACATTTAGGTCATTTTCGTCCTCCCTAGGCTTATTATAATCCTATTAGGGTTTTTAACCAATCTTTTGCATCCAATAAGTGCGTGTGTGTCATTGGTTTAACGTTTAGGTCATTTTCGTCCTCCCTAGGCTTATTCTAATATAATTAGGGTTTTTAACCAATCTTGTACATTCAGTAAGGGATTTTGTGTCCTTGGTTGAACATATAGGTCATTTTTGTACTCCCTAGGCTTATTCTAATCCAATTAGGGATTTTAACCAATCTTTTGCATCCAATAATTGATTTGTGTCATTGGTTGAACATATTGGTCATTTTCGTCATCCTTCGGCTTATTTTAATCCAATTAGGGTTTTTAACCAATCTTGTGCATCCAATATGTGAATTTGTGTCATTGGTTAAACATTTAGGTCATTTTCGTCATCCCTAGGCTTATTCTAATCCAATTAGGGCTTCTAACCAATCTATTGTATCCATTAAGTGCGTTTGTGTCATTTTTTTAACGTTTAGGTCATTTTCGTCCTCCCTAGGCTTATTCTAATACAATTAGGGTTTTTAACCAATATTGTACATTCAGTAAGGCATTTTGTGTCATTGGTTGAACATATAGGTCATTTTTGTACTCCCTAGGCTTATTCTAATCCAATTAGGGCTTTTAACTAATCTTGTGCATCCAATAAGTGATTTTGTGTCATTAGTTGAACATTTAGGTCATTTTTGTTCTCCTTAGGCTTATTCTAGTATGATTAGCGTTTTTAACCAATCATGTTCGTCTAATAAGTGATTTTGTGTCATTGGTTGAACATTTAGGTCATTTTCGTCCTCGCTAGGCTTATTCTAATCCAATTAGGGTTTGTAACGAAGCTTGTGCATCCAATAAGTGCTTTCGTGTCATTGGTTGAACATTTAGGTCATTTTCGTCCTCCCTAGGCATATTATAATCCTATTAGGGTTTTTAACCAATCTTTTGCATCCAATAAGTGCGTTTGTATCAATCGTTTAACGTTTAGGTCATTTTCGTCCTCCCTAGGCTTATTCTAATACAATTAGGGTTTTTAACCAATCTTTTACATTCAGTAAGGGATTTTGTGTCATTGGTTGAACATATAGGTCATTTTTGTACTCCCTAGGCTTATTCTATTCCAATTAGGGTTTTTAAACAATCTTGTGCATCCAATAATTGATTTTGTGTCATTGGTTGAACATATTGGTCATTTTCGTCATCCTTCGACTTATTCTAATTCAATTAGGGTTTTTAACCAATCTTGTGCATCCAATATTTGAATTTGTGTCATTGGTTGAACATTTAGGTTATTTTCGTCATCCCTAGGCTTATTCTAATCCAATTAGGGCTTTTAACCAATCTTGTGCATCCAATAAGTGATTTTGTGTCATTAGTTGAACATTTAGGTCATTTTTGTTCTCCTTAGGCTTATTCTAGTATGATTAGCGTTTTTAACCAATCATGTTCATCCAATAAGTGATTTTGTGTCATTGGTTGAACATTTAGGTCATTTTCGTCCTCCCTAGGCTTATTCTAATCCAATTAGGGTTTGTAACCAAGCTTGTGCATCCAATAAGTGCTTTTGTGTCATTGGTTGAACATTTAGGTCATTTTCGTCCTCCCTAGGCTTATTCTAATCCAATTAGGGTTTTTAGCCAATCTTTTGCATCCATTAAGTGCGTTTGTGTCATTGGTTTATGGTTTAGGTCATTTTCGTCCTCCCTAGGCTTATTCTAATACAATTAGGGATTTTAACCAATCTTGTAGATTCAATAAGGCATTTTGTGTCAATTGTTGAACATTTAGGTCATTTTCGTCCTCCCTAGGCTTATTATAATCCTATAAGGGTTTTTAACCAATCTTGTGCATCCAATAATCGATTTTGTGTCATTGGTTGAACTTTAGGTCATTTTCATCATCCTTCGACTTATTCTAATCCAAATAGGGTTTTTAACCAATCTTTTGCATCCAATAAGTGCGTTTGTGTCATTGGTTTAACGTTTAGGTCATTGTCGTCCTCCCTAGGCTTATTCTAATACAATTAGGGTTTTTAACCAATCTTGTACATTCAGTAAGGGATTTTGTTTCATTGGTAGAACATATAGGTCATTTTTATACTCCCTAGGCTTATTCTATTCCAATTAGGGTTTTTAAACAATCTTGTGCATCCAATAATCGATTTTGTGTCATTGGTTGAACATTTAGGTCATTTTCATCATCCTTCGACTTATTCTAATCCAATTAGGGTTTTTAACCAAACTTGTGCATCCAATAAGTGATTTTGTGTCATTGGTTGAACATTTAGGTCATTTTCGTCCTCCCTAGGCTTATTCTAATCCAATTAGGGTTTTTAACCAATCTATTGCATCCATTAAGAGCGTTTGTGTCATTAGTTTAACGTTTAGGTCATTTTCGTCCTCCCTAGGCTTATTCTAATACAATTAGGGTTTTTAACCAATCTTGTACATTCAGTAAGGCATTTTGTGTCATTGGTTGAACATATAGGTCATTTTTGTACTCCCTAGGCTTATTCTAATTCAATTAGGGTTTTTAACCAATCTTTTGCATCCAATAAGTGCGTTTGTGTCATTGGTTAAACGTTTAGGTCATTTTCGTCATCCCAAGGCTTATTCTAATCCAATTAGGGTTTTCAACCAATCTTTTGCATCCAATAAGTGATTTTGTGTCATTGGTTGAACATTTAGGTCATTTTCGTCATCCCTAGGCTTATTCTAATCCCATTAGGGCTTTTAACCAATCTTGTGCATCCAATAAGTGATTTTGTGTCATTGGTTGAACATTTAGGTCATTTTTGTTCTCCCTAGGCTTATTCTAGTATGATTAACGTTTTTTATCAATCATGTGCATCCAATAAGTGATTTTGTGTCATTGGTTGAACATTTAGGTCATTTTCGTCCTCCCTAGGCTTATTCTAATCCAATTAGGGTTTTTAACCAATCTTTTGCATCCATTAAGTGCGTTTGTGTCATTGGTTTATGGTTTAGGTCATTTTCGTCCTCCCTAGGCTTATTCTAATACAATTAGGGTTTTTAACCAATCTTGTACATTCAGTAAGGGATTTTGTGTCATTGGTTGAACATATAGGTCATTTTTGTACTCCCTAGGCTTATTCTTATCCAATTAGTGTTATTAACAAATCTTTTGCATCCAATAATTGATTTTGTGTCATTGGTTGAACATATTGGTCATTTTCGTCATCCTTCGACTTATTCTAATCCAATTAGGGTTTTTAACCAATCTTGTGCATCCAATATGTGAATTTGTGTCATTGGTTGAACATTTAGTACATTTTCGTCCTCCCTAGGCTTATTCTAATCCAATTAGGGTTTTTAAGCAATCAATTGCATCCATTAAGTGCGTTTGTGTCATTGGTTTAACGTTTAGGTCATTTTCGTCCTCCCTTGGCTTATTCTCATACAGTTAGGGTTTTTAACCAATCTTGTACATTCAGTAAGGCATTTTGTGTCATTGGTTGAACATATAGGTCATTTTTGTACTCCCTAGGCATATTCTAATCCAATTAGGGTTTTTAACTAATCTTTTGCATCCAATAAGTGCGTATGTGTCATTGGTTTAACGTTTAGGTCATTTTCTTCCTCCCTTGGCTTATTCTAATACAATTAGGGTTTTTAACCAATCTTGAACATTCAATAAGGGATTTTGTGTCATTGGTTGAAAATATTGGTCATTTTTGTACTCCCTAGGCTTATTCTACTCCAATTAGGATTTTTAACCAATCTTGTGCATCCAATAATCGATTTTGTGTCATTGGTTGAACATTTAGGTTATTTTCATCATCCTTCGACTTATTCTAATCCAATTAGGATTTTTAACCAATCTAGTGCATCCAATAAGTGATTTTGTGTCATTGGTTGAACACTTAGGTCATTTTCGTCCTCCCTAGGACTATTCTAATCCAATTAGGGTTTTTAACCAAGCTTGTGCATCCAATTAGTGCGTTTGTGTCATTGGTTGAACATTTAGGTCATTTATGTCATCCTTCGACTTATTCTAATCCAATTAGGGTGTTTAGCCAATCTTTTGCATCCAATAAGTGCGTTTGTGTCATTGGTTTAACGTTTAGGTCATTTTCGTCCTCCCTAGGTATATTCTAATACAATAAGGGTTTTTAACCAATCTTGTACATTCAGTAAGGGATTGTGAGTCATTGGTTGCACATATAGGTCATTTTTATACTCCCTAGGCTTATTCTATTCCAATTAGGGTTTTTAAACAATCTTTTGCATCCAATAATAGATTTTGTGTCATTGGTTGGACATTTAGGTCATTTTCATCATCCTTCGACTTATTCTAATCCAATTAGGGTTTTTAACCAAACTTGTGCATCCATTAAGTGATTTTGTGTCATTGGTTGAACATTTAGGTCATTTTCGTCCTCCCTAGGCTTATTCTAATCCAATTAGGGTTTTTAACCAATCTATTGCATCCATTAAGTGCGTTTGTGTCATTGGTTTAACGTTTAGGTCATTTTCGTCCTCCCTAGGCTTATTCTAATACAATTAGGGTTTTTAACCAATCTTGTACATTCAGTAAGGCATTTAGTGTCATTGGTTGAACATATAGGTCATTTTTGTACTCCTTAGGCTTATTCTAATCCAATTAGGGTTTTTAACCAATCGTTTGCATCCAATAAGTTCGTTTGTGTCATTGGTTTAACGTTTAGGTCATTTTCGTCCTCCCTAGGCTTATTCTAATACAATTAGGGTTTTTAACCAATCTTGTACATTCAGTAAGGGATTTTTTGTCATTGGTTGAACATATAGGTCATTTTTTTACTCCCTAGGCTTATTCTAATCCAATTAGGGTTTTTAACCAATCTTGTGCATCCAATAATTGATTTTGTGTCATTGGTTGAACATATTGGTCATTTTCGTCATCCTTCGACTTATTCTAATCCAATTAGGGTTTTTAACCAATCTTGTGCATCCAATATGTGAATTTGTGTAATTGGTTGAACATTTAGGTCATTTTCGTCATCCCTAGGCTTATTCTAATCCAATTAGGGCTTTTAACTAATCTTGTGCATCCAATAAGTGATTTTGTGTCATTAGTTGAACATTTAGGTCATTTTTGTTCTCCTTAGGCTTATTCTAGTATGATTAGCGTTTTTAACCAATCATGTTCGTCTAATAAGTGATTTTGTGTCATTGGTTGAACATTTAGGTCATTTTCGTCCTCGCTAGGCTTATTCAAATCCAATTAGGGTTTGTAACGAAGCTTGTGCATCCAATAAGTGCTTTCGTGTCATTGGTTGAACATTTAGGTCATTTTCGTCCTCCCTAGGCATATTATAATCCTATTAGGGTTTTTAACCAATCTTTTGCATCCAATAAGTGCGTTTGTATCAATCGTTTAACGTTTAGGTCATTTTCGTCCTCCCTAGGCTTATTCTAATACAATTAGGGTTTTTAACCAATCTTTTACATTCAGTAAGGGATTTTGTGTCATTGGTTGAACATATAGGTCATTTTTGTACTCCCTAGGCTTATTCTATTCCAATTAGGGTTTTTAACCAATCTTGTGCATCCAATATTTGATTTTGTGTCATTGGTTGAACATATTGGTCATTTTCGTCATCCTTCGACTTATTCTAATTCAATTAGGGTTTTTAACCAATCTTGTGCATCCAATATTTGAATTTGTGTCATTGGTTGAACATTTAGGTTATTTTCATCATCCCTAGGCTTATTCTAATCCAATTAGGGCTTTTAACCAATCTTGTGCATCCAATAAGTGATTTTGTGTCATTAGTTGAACATTTAGGTCATTTTTGTTCTTTTTAGGCTTATTCTAGTATGATTAGCGTTTTTAACCAATCATGTTCATCCAATAAGTGATTTTGTGTCATTGGTTGAACATTTAGGTCATTTTCGTCCTCCCTAGGCTTATTCTAATCCAATTAGGGTTTGTAACCAAGCTTGTGCATCCAATAAGTGCTTTTGTGTCATTGGTTGAACATTTAGGTCATTTTCGTCCTCCCTATGCTTATTATAATCCTATTTTTGCATCCAATAACTGCGTTTGTGTTATTGGTTTAACGTTTAGGTCATTTTCGTCGTCCCTAGGCTTATTCTAATACAATTAGGGTTTTTAACCAATCTTTTACATTTAGTAAGGGATTTTATGTCATTGGTTGAACATATAGGTCATTTTTGTACTCCCTAGGCTTATTCTAATCCAATTAGGGTTTTTAACCAATCTTGTGCATCCAATAATTGATTTTGTGTCATTGGTTGAACATATTGGTCATTTTCGTCATCCTTCGACTTATTCTAATCCAATTAGGGTTTTTAACCAATGTTGTGCATCCAATATGTGAATTTGTGCCATTGGTTGAACATTTAGGTTATTTTCGTCATCCCTAGGCGTATTCTAATCCAATTAGGGCTTTTAACCAATCTTGTGCATCCAATAAGTGATTTTGTGTCATTAGTTGAACATTTAGGTCATTTTTGTTCTCCTTAGGCTTATTCTAGTATGATTAGCGTTTTTAACCAATCATGTTCATCCAATAAGTGATTTTGTGTCATTGGTTGAACATTTAGGTCATTTTCGTCCTCCCTAGGCTTATTCTAATCCAATTAGGGTTTGTAACCAAGCTTGTGCATCCAATAAGTGCTTTTGTGTCATTGGTTGAACATTTAGGTCATTTTCGTCCTCCCTAGGCTTATTATAATCCTATTAGGGTTTTTAACCAATCTTTGGCATCCAATAAGTGCGTTTGTGTCATTGGTTTAATGTTTAGGTCATTTTCGTCCTCCCTAGGCTTATTCTAATACAATTAGGGTTTTTAACCAATCTTTTACATTCAGTAAGGGATTTTGTGTCACTGGTTGAACATATAGGTCATTTTTGTACTCCCTAGGCTTATTCTAATTCAATTAGGGTTTTTAACCAATCTTGTGCATCCAATAATTGATTTTTGTCATTGGTTGAACATATTGGTCATTTTCGTCATCCTTCGACTTATTCTAATCCAATTAGGGTTTTTAACCAATCTTGTGCATCCAATATGTGAATTTGTGTCATTGGTTGAACATTTAGGACATTTTCGTCATCCCTAGGCTTATTCTAATCCAATTAGGGCTTTTAACCAATCTTGTGCATCCAATAAGTGATTTTGTGTCATTAGTTGAACATTTAGGTCATTTTTGTTCTCCTTAGGCTTATTCTAGTATGATTAGCGTTTTTAACCAATCATGTTCATCCAATAAGTGATTTTGTGTCATTGGTTGAACATTTAGGTCATTTTCGTCCTCCCTAGGCTTATTCTAATTCAATTAGGGTTTGTAACCAAGCTTGTGCATCCAATAAGTGCTTTTGTGTCATTGGTTGAACATTTAGGTCATTTTCGTCCTCCCTATGCTTATTATAATCCTATTTTTGCATCCAATAACTGCGTTTGTGTTATTGGTTTAACGTTTAGGTCATTTTCGTCCTCCCTAGGCTTATTCTAATACAATTAGGGTTTTTAACCAATCTTTTACATTTAGTAAGGGATTTTATGTCATTGGTTGAACATATAGGTCATTTTTGTACTCCCTAGGCTTATTCTAATCCAATTAGGGTTTTTAACCAATCTTGTGCATCCAATAATTGATTTTGTGTCATTGGTTGAACATATTGGTCATTTTCGTCATCCTTCGACTTATTCTAATCCAATTAGGGTTTTTAACCAATGTTGTGCATCCAATATGTGAATTTGTGTCATTGGTTGAACATTTAGGTTATTTTCGTCATCCCTAGGCTTATTCTAATCCAATTAGGGCTTTTAACCAATCTTGTGCATCCAATAAGTGATTTTGTGTCATTAGTTGAACATTTAGGTCATTTTTGTTCTCCTTAGGCTTATTCTAGTATGATTAGCGTTTTTAACCAATCATGTTCATCCAATAAGTGATTTTGTGTCATTGGTTGAACATTTAGGTCATTTTCGTCCTCCCTAGGCTTATTCTAATCCAATTAGGGTTTGTAACCAAGCTTGTGCATCCAATAAGTGCTTTTGTGTCATTGGTTGAACATTTAGGTCATTTTCGTCCTCCCTAGGCTTATTATAATCCTATTAGGGTTTTTAACCAATCTTTGGCATCCAATAAGTGCGTTTGTGTCATTGGTTTAATGTTTAGGTCATTTTCGTCCTCCCTAGGCTTATTCTAATACAATTAGGGTTTTTAACCAATCTTTTACATTCAGTAAGGGATTTTGTGTCACTGGTTGAACATATAGGTCATTTTTGTACTCCCTAGGCTTATTCTAATTCAATTAGGGTTTTTAACCAATCTTGTGCATCCAATAATTGATTTTTGTCATTGGTTGAACATATTGGTCATTTTCGTCATCCTTCGACTTATTCTAATCCAATTAGGGTTTTTAACCAATCTTGTGCATCCAATATGTGAATTTGTGTCATTGGTTGAACATTTAGGACATTTTCGTCATCCCTAGGCTTATTCTAATCCAATTAGGGCTTTTAACGAATCTTGTGCATCCAATAAGTGATTTTGTGTCATTAGTTGAACATTTAGGTCATTTTTGTTCTCCTTAGGCTTATTCTAGTATGATTAGCATTTTTAACCAATCATGTTCATCCAATAAGTGATTTTGTGTCATTGGTTGAACATTTAGGTCATTTTCGTCCTCCCTAGGCTTATTCTAATCCAATTAGGGTTTGTAACCAAGCTTGTGCATCCAATAAGTGCTTTTGTGTCATTGGTTGAACATTTAGGTGATATTCAACCTCCCTAGGCTTATTTTAATCCAATTAGGGTTTGTAACCAAGCTTGTGCATCCAATAAGTGCGTTTGTGTCATTGGTTGAACATTTAGGTCATTTTCGTCCTCCCAAGGCTTATTATAATCCTATTAGGGTTTTTAACCAATCTTTTGCATCCAATAAGTGCGTTTGTGTCATTGGTTTAACGTTTAGGTCATTTTCGTCATCCCTAGGCTTATTCTAATACAATTACGGTTTTTAACCAATCTTGTACATTCAGTAAGGGATTTTGTGTCATTGGCTGAACATATAGGTCATTTTTGTACTCCCTAGGCTTATTCTAATCCAATAAGGGTTTTTAACCAATCCTGTGCATCCAATAATTGATTTTGTGTCATTGGTTGAACATATTGGTCATTTTCGTCATCCTTCGACTTATTCTAATCCAATTAGGGTTTTTAACCAATCTTGTGCATCCAATATGTGAATTTGTGTCATTGGTTGAACATTTAGTACATTTTCGTCCTCCCTAGGCTTATTCTAATCCAATTAGGGTTTTTAAGCAATCAATTGCATCCATTAAGTGCGTTTGTGTCATTGGTTTAACGTTTAGGTCATTTTCGTCCTCCCTTGGCTTATTCTCATACAGTTAGGGTTTTTAACCAATCTTGTACATTCAGTAAGGCATTTTGTGTCATTGGTTGAACATATAGGTCATTTTTGTACTCCCTAGGCATATTCTAATCCAATTAGGGTTTTTAACTAATCTTTTGCATCCAATAAGTGCGTATGTGTCATTGGTTTAACGTTTAGGTCATTTTCTTCCTCCCTTGGCTTATTCTAATACAATTAGGGTTTTTAACCAATCTTGAACATTCAATAAGGGATTTTGTGTCATTGGTTGAAAATATTGGTCATTTTTGTACTCCCTAGGCTTATTCTACTCCAATTAGGATTTTTAACCAATCTTGTGCATCCAATAATCGATTTTGTGTCATTGGTTGAACATTTAGGTTATTTTCATCATCCTTCGACTTATTCTAATCCAATTAGGATTTTTAACCAATCTAGTGCATCCAATAAGTGATTTTGTGTCATTGGTTGAACACTTAGGTCATTTTCGTCCTCCCTAGGACTATTCTAATCCAATTAGGGTTTTTAACCAAGCTTGTGCATCCAATTAGTGCGTTTGTGTCATTGGTTGAACATTTAGGTCATTTATGTCATCCTTCGACTTATTCTAATCCAATTAGGGTGTTTAGCCAATCTTTTGCATCCAATAAGTGCGTTTGTGTCATTGGTTTAACGTTTAGGTCATTTTCGTCCTCCCTAGGTATATTCTAATACAATAAGGGTTTTTAACCAATCTTGTACATTCAGTAAGGGATTGTGAGTCATTGGTTGCACATATAGGTCATTTTTATACTCCCTAGGCTTATTCTATTCCAATTAGGGTTTTTAAACAATCTTTTGCATCCAATAATAGATTTTGTGTCATTGGTTGGACATTTAGGTCATTTTCATCATCCTTCGACTTATTCTAATCCAATTAGGGTTTTTAACCAAACTTGTGCATCCATTAAGTGATTTTGTGTCATTGGTTGAACATTTAGGTCATTTTCGTCCTCCCTAGGCTTATTCTAATCCAATTAGGGTTTTTAACCAATCTATTGCATCCATTAAGTGCGTTTGTGTCATTGGTTTAACGTTTAGGTCATTTTCGTCCTCCCTAGGCTTATTCTAATACAATTAGGGTTTTTAACCAATCTTGTACATTCAGTAAGGCATTTAGTGTCATTGGTTGAACATATAGGTCATTTTTGTACTCCTTAGGCTTATTCTAATCCAATTAGGGTTTTTAACCAATCGTTTGCATCCAATAAGTTCGTTTGTGTCATTGGTTTAACGTTTAGGTCATTTTCGTCCTCCCTAGGCTTATTCTAATACAATTAGGGTTTTTAACCAATCTTGTACATTCAGTAAGGGATTTTTTGTCATTGGTTGAACATATAGGTCATTTTATTACTCCCTAGGCTTATTCTAATCCAATTAGGGTTTTTAACCAATCTTGTGCATCCAATAATTGATTTTGTGTCATTGGTTGAACATATTGGTCATTTTCGTCATCCTTCGACTTATTCTAATCCAATTAGGGTTTTTAACCAATCTTGTGCATCCAATATGTGAATTTGTGTAATTGGTTGAACATTTAGGTCATTTTCGTCATCCCTAGGCTTATTCTAATCCAATTAGGGCTTTTAACTAATCTTGTGCATCCAATAAGTGATTTTGTGTCATTAGTTGAACATTTAGGTCATTTTTGTTCTCCTTAGGCTTATTCTAGTATGATTAGCGTTTTTAACCAATCATGTTCGTCTAATAAGTGATTTTGTGTCATTGGTTGAACATTTAGGTCATTTTCGTCCTCGCTAGGCTTATTCAAATCCAATTAGGGTTTGTAACGAAGCTTGTGCATCCAATAAGTGCTTTCGTGTCATTGGTTGAACATTTAGGTCATTTTCGTCCTCCCTAGGCATATTATAATCCTATTAGGGTTTTTAACCAATCTTTTGCATCCAATAAGTGCGTTTGTATCAATCGTTTAACGTTTAGGTCATTTTCGTCCTCCCTAGGCTTATTCTAATACAATTAGGGTTTTTAACCAATCTTTTACATTCAGTAAGGGATTTTGTGTCATTGGTTGAACATATAGGTCATTTTTGTACTCCCTAGGCTTATTCTATTCCAATTAGGGTTTTTAAACAATCTTGTGCATCCAATAATTGATTTTGTGTCATTGGTTGAACATATTGGTCATTTTCGTCATCCTTCGACTTATTCTAATTCAATTAGGGTTTTTAACCAATCTTGTGCATCCAATATTTGAATTTGTGTCATTGGTTGAACATTTAGGTTATTTTCGTCATCCCTAGGCTTATTCTAATCCAATTAGGGCTTTTAACCAATCTTGTGCATCCAATAAGTGATTTTGTGTCATTAGTTGAACATTTAGGTCATTTTTGTTCTCCTTAGGCTTATTCTAGTATGATTAGCGTTTTTAACCAATCATGTTCGTCTAATAAGTGAATTTGGGTGATTGGTTGAACATTTAGGTCATTTTCGTCCTCGCTAAGCTTATTCTAATCCAATTAGGGTTTGTAACCAAGCTTGTGCATCCAATAAGTGCTTTCGTGTCATTGGTTGAACATATAGGTCATTTTCGTCCTCCCTAGGCATATTATAATCCTATTAGGGTTTTTAACCAATCTTTTGCATCCAATAAGTGCGTTTGTATCAATCGTTTAACGTTTAGGTCATTTTCGTCCTCCCTAGGCTTATTCTAATACAATTAGGGTTTTTAACCAATCTTTTACATTCAGTAAGGGATTTTGTGTCATTGGTTGAACATATAGGTCATTTTTGTACTCCCTAGGCTTATTCTATTCCAATTAGGGTTTTTAACCAATCTTGTGCATCCAATATTTGATTTTGTGTCATTGGTTGAACATATTGGTCATTTTCGTCATCCTTCGACTTATTCTAATTCAATTAGGGTTTTTAACCAATCTTGTGCATCCAATATTTGAATTTGTGTCATTGGTTGAACATTTAGGTTATTTTCATCATCCCTAGGCTTATTCTAATCCAATTAGGGCTTTTAACCAATCTTGTGCATCCAATAAGTGATTTTGTGTCATTAGTTGAACATTTAGGTCATTTTTGTTCTTTTTAGGCTTATTCTAGTATGATTAGCGTTTTTAACCAATCATGTTCATCCAATAAGTGATTTTGTGTCATTGGTTGAACATTTAGGTCATTTTCGTCCTCCCTAGGCTTATTCTAATCCAATTAGGGTTTGTAACCAAGCTTGTGCATCCAATAAGTGCTTTTGTGTCATTGGTTGAACATTTAGGTCATTTTCGTCCTCCCTATGCTTATTATAATCCTATTTTTGCATCCAATAACTGCGTTTGTGTTATTGGTTTAACGTTTAGGTCATTTTCGTCGTCCCTAGGCTTATTCTAATACAATTAGGGTTTTTAACCAATCTTTTACATTTAGTAAGGGATTTTATGTCATTGGTTGAACATATAGGTCATTTTTGTACTCCCTAGGCTTATTCTAATCCAATTAGGGTTTTTAACCAATCTTGTGCATCCAATAATTGATTTTGTGTCATTGGTTGAACATATTGGTCATTTTCGTCATCCTTCGACTTATTCTAATCCAATTAGGGTTTTTAACCAATGTTGTGCATCCAATATGTGAATTTGTGCCATTGGTTGAACATTTAGGTTATTTTCGTCATCCCTAGGCGTATTCTAATCCAATTAGGGCTTTTAACCAATCTTGTGCATCCAATAAGTGATTTTGTGTCATTAGTTGAACATTTAGGTCATTTTTGTTCTCCTTAGGCTTATTCTAGTATGATTAGCGTTTTTAACCAATCATGTTCATCCAATAAGTGATTTTGTGTCATTGGTTGAACATTTAGGTCATTTTCGTCCTCCCTAGGCTTATTCTAATCCAATTAGGGTTTGTAACCAAGCTTGTGCATCCAATAAGTGCTTTTGTGTCATTGGTTGAACATTTAGGTCATTTTCGTCCTCCCTAGGCTTATTATAATCCTATTAGGGTTTTTAACCAATCTTTGGCATCCAATAAGTGCGTTTGTGTCATTGGTTTAATGTTTAGGTCATTTTCGTCCTCCCTAGGCTTATTCTAATACAATTAGGGTTTTTAACCAATCTTCTACATTCAGTAAGGGATTTTGTGTCACTGGTTGAACATATAGGTCATTTTTGTACTCCCTAGGCTTATTCTAATTCAATTAGGGTTTTTAACCAATCTTGTGCATCCAATAATTGATTTTTGTCATTGGTTGAACATATTGGTCATTTTCGTCATCCTTCGACTTATTCTAATCCAATTAGGGTTTTTAACCAATCTTGTGCATCCAATATGTGAATTTGTGTCATTGGTTGAACATTTAGGACATTTTCGTCATCCCTAGGCTTATTCTAATCCAATTAGGGCTTTTAACCAATCTTGTGCATCCAATAAGTGATTTTGTGTCATTAGTTGAACATTTAGGTCATTTTTGTTCTCCTTAGGCTTATTCTAGTATGATTAGCGTTTTTAACCAATCATGTTCATCCAATAAGTGATTTTGTGTCATTGGTTGAACATTTAGGTCATTTTCGTCCTCCCTAGGCTTATTCTAATTCAATTAGGGTTTGTAACCAAGCTTGTGCATCCAATAAGTGCTTTTGTGTCATTGGTTGAACATTTAGGTCATTTTCGTCCTCCCTATGCTTATTATAATCCTATTTTTGCATCCAATAACTGCGTTTGTGTTATTGGTTTAACGTTTAGGTCATTTTCGTCCTCCCTAGGCTTATTCTAATACAATTAGGGTTTTTAACCAATCTTTTACATTTAGTAAGGGATTTTATGTCATTGGTTGAACATATAGGTCATTTTTGTACTCCCTAGGCTTATTCTAATCCAATTAGGGTTTTTAACCAATCTTGTGCATCCAATAATTGATTTTGTGTCATTGGTTGAACATATTGGTCATTTTCGTCATCCTTCGACTTATTCTAATCCAATTAGGGTTTTTAACCAATGTTGTGCATCCAATATGTGAATTTGTGTCATTGGTTGAACATTTAGGTTATTTTCGTCATCCCTAGGCTTATTCTAATCCAATTAGGGCTTTTAACCAATCTTGTGCATCCAATAAGTGATTTTGTGTCATTAGTTGAACATTTAGGTCATTTTTGTTCTCCTTAGGCTTATTCTAGTATGATTAGCGTTTTTAACCAATCATGTTCATCCAATAAGTGATTTTGTGTCATTGGTTGAACATTTAGGTCATTTTCGTCCTCCCTAGGCTTATTCTAATCCAATTAGGGTTTGTAACCAAGCTTGTGCATCCAATAAGTGCTTTTGTGTCATTGGTTGAACATTTAGGTCATTTTCGTCCTCCCTGGGCTTATTATAATCCTATTAGGGTTTTTAACCAATCTTTGGCATCCAATAAGTGCGTTTGTGTCATTGGTCTAACGTTTAGGTCATTTTCGTCCTCCCTAGGCTTATTCTAATACAATTAGGGTTTTTAACCAATCTTTTACATTCAATAAGGGATTTTGTGTAACTGGTTGAACATATAGGTCATTTTTGTACTCCCTAGGCTTATTCTAATTCAATTAGGGTTTTTAACCAATCTTGTGCATCCAATAATTGATTTTTGTCATTGGTTGAACATATTGGTCATTTTCGTCATCCTTCGACTTATTCTAATCCAATTAGGGTTTTTAACCAATCTTGTGCATCCAATATGTGAATTTGTGTCATTGGTTGAACATTTAGGACATTTTCGTCATCCCTAGGCTTATTCTAATCCAATTAGGGCTTTTAACCAATCTTGTGCATCCAATAAGTGATTTTGTGTCATTAGTTGAACATTTAGGTCATTTTTGTTCTCCTTAGGCTTATTCTAGTATGATTAGCATTTTTAACCAATCATGTTCATCCAATAAGTGATTTTGTGTCATTGGTTTAACATTTAGGTCATTTTCGTCCTCCCTAGGCTTATTCTAATCCAATTAGGGTTTGTAACCAAGCTTGTGCATCCAATAAGTGCTTTTGTGTCATTGGTTGAACATTTAGGTCATTTTCGTCCTCCCTAGGCTTATTATAATCCTATTAGGGTTTTTAACCAATCTTTTGCATCCAATAAGTGCGTTTGTGTCATTGGTTTAACGTTTAGGTCCTTTTCGTCCTCCCTAGGCTTATTCTAATACAATTAGGGTTTTTAACCAATCTATTACATTCAGTAAGGGATTTTGTGTCATTGGTTTAACATATAGGTCATTTTTGTACTCCCTAGGCTTATTCTAATCCAATTAGGGTTTTTAACCAATCTTGTGCATCCAATAATTGATTTTGTGTCATTGGTTGAACATATTGGTCATTTTCGTCATCCTTCGACTTATTCTAATCCAATTAGGGTTTTTAACCAATGTTGTGCATCCAATATGTGAATTTGTGTCATTGGTTGAACATTTAGGTTATTTTCGTCATCCCTAGGCTTATTCTAATCCAATTAGGGCTTTTAACCAATCTTGTGCATCCAATAAGTGATTTTGTGTCATTAGTTGAACATTTAGGTCATTTTTGTTCTCCTTAGGCTTATTCTAGTATGATTAGCGTTTTTAACCAATCATTTTCATCCAATAAGTGATTTTGTGTCATTGGTTGAACATTTAGGTCATTTTCGTCCTCCCTAGGCTTATTCTAATCCAATTAGGGTTTGTAACCAAGCTTGTGCATCCAATAAGTGCTTTTGTGTCATTGGTTGAACATTTAGGTCATTTTCGTCCTCCCTAGGCTTATTATAATCCTATTAGGGTTTTTAACCAATCTTTGGCATCCAATAAGTGCGTTTGTGTCATTGGTTTAACGTTTAGGTCATTTTCGTCCTCCCTAGGCTTATTCTAATACAATTAGGGTTTTTCACCAATCTTTTACATTCAGTAAGGGATTTTGTGTCACTGGTTGAACATATAGGTCATTTTTGTACTCCCTAGGCTTATTCTAATTCAATTAGGGTTTTTAACCAATCTTGTGCATCCAATAATTGATTTTTGTCATTGGTTGAACATATTGGTCATTTTCGTCATCCTTCGACTTATTCTAATCCAATTAGGGTTTTTAACCAATCTTGTGCATCCAATATGTGAATTTGTGTCATTGGTTGAACATTTAGGACATTTTCGTCATCCCTAGGCTTATTCTAATCCAATTAGGGCTTTTAACGAATCTTGTGCATCCAATAAGTGATTTTGTGTCATTAGTTGAACATTTAGGTCATTTTTGTTCTCCTTAGGCTTATTCTAGTATGATTAGCATTTTTAACCAATCATGTTCATCCAATAAGTGATTTTGTGTCATTGGTTGAACATTTAGGTCATTTTCGTCCTCCCTAGGCTTATTCTAATCCAATTAGGGTTTGTAACCAAGCTTGTGCATCCAATAAGTGCTTTTGTGTCATTGGTTGAACATTTAGGTGATATTCAACCTCCCTAGGCTTATTTTAATCCAATTAGGGTTTGTAACCAAGCTTGTGCATCCAATAAGTGCGTTTGTGTCATTGGTTGAACATTTAGGTCATTTTCGTCCTCCCAAGGCTTATTATAATCCTATTAGGGTTTTTAACCAATCTTTTGCATCCAATAAGTGCGTTTGTGTCATTGGTTTAACGTTTAGGTCATTTTCGTCATCCCTAGGCTTATTCTAATACAATTACGGTTTTTAACCAATCTTGTACATTCAGTAAGGGATTTTGTGTCATTGGCTGAACATATAGGTCATTTTTGTACTCCCTAGGCTTATTCTAATCCAATAAGGGTTTTTAACCAATCCTGTGCATCCAATAATTGATTTTGTGTCATTGGTTGAACATATTGGTCATTTTCGTCATCCTTCGACTTATTCTAATCCAATTAGGGTTTTTAACCAATCTTGTGCATCCAATATGTGAATTTGTGTCATTGGTTGAACATTTAGGTCATTTTCGTCATCCCTAGGCTTATTCTAATCCGATTAGGGCTTTTAACCAATCTTGTGCATCCAATAAGTGATTTTGTGTCGTTAGTTGAACATTTAGGCCATTTTTGTTCTCCTTAGGCTTATTCTAATCCAATTAAGGTTTTTAACCAATCTATTGCATCCATTAAGTGCGTTTGTGTCATTGGTTTAACGTTTAGGTCATTTTTGTCCTCCCTAGGCTTATTCTAATACAATTAGGGTTTTTAACCAATCTTGTACATTCAGTAAGGCATTTTGTGTCATTGGTTGAACATATAGTTCATTTTCGTACTCCCTAGGCTTATTCTAATCCAATTAGGGTTTTTAACCAATTTTGTGCATCCAATAATTGATTTTGTGTCATTGGTTGAACATATAGGTCATTTTCGTCCTCCCTAGGCTTATTCTAATCCGATTAGGGTTTTTAACCAATCTTGTGCATCCAATAATTGATTTTGTGTCATTGGTTTATCATTTAGGTCATTTTCGTCATCCTTCGACTTATTCTAATCCAATTAGGGCTTTTAACCAATCTTCTGCATCCAATAAGTGATTTTGTGTCATTGGTTGAACATTTAGGTCATTTTCGCCCTCCCTAAGCTTATTCTAATCCAATTAGGGTTTTTAACCAATCTTTTGCATCCAATATTTGATTTTGTGTCATTAGTTGAACATTGAGGTCATTTTCGTCATCGTTCGACTTATTCTAATCCAATTACGGTTTTTAACCAATCTTGTGCATCCAATATGTGATTTTGTGTCATTGGTTGAACATTTAGGTCATTTTCATCCTCCCTAGGCTTATTCTAATCCAATTAGGGCATTTAACCAATCTTGTGCATCCGATAATTGATTTAGTGTCATTGGTTGAACATTTAGGTCATTTTCGTCCTCCCTAGGCTTATTCTAATCCAATTTTTGTTTTTAACCAATCTTTTGCATCCATTAAGTGAGTTTGTGTCATTGGTTTAACGTTTAGGTCATTTTCGTCCTCCCTAGGCTTATTCTAATACAATTAAGGTTTTTAACCAATCTTGTACATTCAGTAAGGCATTTAGTGTCATTGGTTGAACATATAGGTCATTTTTGTACTCCCTAGGCTTATTCTATTCCAATTAGGGTTTTAAACCAATCTTGTGCATCCAATAATCGATTTTGTGTCATTGGTTGAACATTTAGGTCATTTTCATCATCCTTCGACTTATTCTAATCCAATTAGGGTTCTTAACCAATCTTGTGCATCAAATAAGAGATTTTGTGTCATTGGTTGAACATTTAGGTCATTTTCGTCCTCCCTAGGATTATTCTAATCCAATTAGGGTTTTTAACCAAGCTTGTGCATCCAATTAGTGCGTTTGTGTCATTGGTTGAACATTTAGGTCATTTTCGTCATCCTTCGACTTATTCTAATCCAATTAGGGTTTTTACCCAATCTTGTATTTCCAATTAGTGCGTTTGTGTCATTGGCTTAACATTTAGGCCATTTACGTCCTTTCTAGGCTTATTCTAATCCAATTAGGGTTTTTAACCAATCTTGTGCAACCAATAAGTGCGTTTGTGTCATTGGTTGGTATTTAGGTCATTTTAGTCCTCCCTAGGCTTATTCCAATCCAATTAGGGTTTTTAACCAAGCTTGTGCATCCAATAAGTGCGTTTGTGTGATTGGATGAACACTTAGATCATTTTTGTCATCCTTTGACTTAGTCTAATCCAATTAGGGTTTTTAACGAAT
Organism: Cicer yamashitae; assembly: GCA_037974755.1. Lineage (NCBI taxonomy): Eukaryota > Viridiplantae > Streptophyta > Magnoliopsida > Fabales > Fabaceae > Cicer > Cicer yamashitae. Next base: position 32,939,478 of record JBBPBQ010020321.1, read on the forward strand.
CTTGTATTTCCAATAACTGCGTTTGTGTCATTGGTTGAACATATAGTTCATTTTCGTCCTCCCTATGCTTATTCTAATCCAATTAGGGTTTTTAACCAATTTTGTGCATCCAATAATTGATTTTGTGTCATTGGTTGAACATATAGGTAATTTTCGTCCTCCCTAGGCTTATTCTAATCCGATTAGGGTTTTTAACCAATCTTGTGCATCCAATAATTGATTTTGTGTCATTGGTTTAACATTTAGGTCATTTTCGTCATCCTTCGACTTATTCTAATCCAATTAGGGTTTTTAACCAATCTTCTGCATCCAATAAGTGATTTTGTGTCATTGGTTGAACATTTAGGTTATTTTCGCCCTCCCTAAGCTTATTCTAATCCAATTAGGGTTTTTAACCAATCTTTTGCATCCAATATTTGATTTTGTGTCATTAGTTGAACATTGAGGTCATTTTCGTCATCGTTCGACTTATTCTAATCCAATTACGGTTTTTAACCAATCTTGTGCATCCAATATGTGATTTTGTGTCATTGGTTGAACATTTAGGTCATTTTCATCCTCCCTAGGCTTATTCTAATCCAATTAGGGCATTTAACCAATCTTGTGGATCCGATAATTGATTTAGTGTCATTGGTTGAACATTTAGGTCATTTTCGTCCTCCCTAGGCTTATTCTAATCCAATTTTTGTTTTTAACCAATCTTTTGCATCCATTAAGTGAGTTTGTGTCATTGGTTTAACGTTTAGGTCATTTTCGTCCTCCCTAGGCTTATTCTAATACAATTAAGGTTTTTAACCAATCTTGTACATTCAGTAAGGCATTTTGTGTCATTGGTTGAACATATAGGTCATTTTTGTACTCCCTAGGCTTATTCTATTCCAATTATGGTTTTAAACCAATCTTGTGCATCCAATAATCGATTTTGTGTCATTGGTTGAACATTTAGGTCATTTTCATCATCCTTCGACTTATTCTAATCCAATTAGGGTTTTTAACCAATCTTGTGCATCAAATAAGAGATTTTGTGTCATTGGTTGAACATTTAGGTCATTTTCGTCCTCCCTAGGATTATTCTAATCCAATTAGGGTTTTTAACCAAGCTTGTGCATCCAATTAGTGCGTTTGTGTCATTGGTTGAACATTTAGGTCATTTTCGTCATCCTTCGACTTATTCTAATCCAATTAGGGTTTTTAGCCAATCTTGTATTTCCAATTAGTGCGTTTGTGTCATTGGTTTAACATTTAGGCCATTTACGTCCTTTCTAGGCTTATTCTAATCCAATTAGGGTTTTTAACCAATCTTGTGCAACCAATAAGTGCGTTTGTGTCATTGGTTGAGTATTTAGGTCATTTTAGTCCTCCCTAGGCTTATTCCAATCCAATTAGGGTTTTTAACCAAGCTTGTGCGTCCAATAAGTGCGTTTGTGTGATTGGATGAACACTTAGATCATTTTTGTCATCCTTTGACTTAGTCTAATCCAATTAGGGTTTTTAACGAATCTTGTATTTCCAATAACTGCGTTTGTGTCATTGGTTGAACATATAGTTCATTTTCGTCCTCCCTAGGCTTATTCTAATCCAATTAGGGTTTTTAACCAATTTTGTGCATCCAATAATTGATTTTGTGTCATTGGTTGAACATATAGGTCATTTTCGTTCTCCCTAGGCTTATTCTAATCCGATTAGGGTTTTTAACCAATCTTGTGCATCCAATAATTGATTTTGTGTCATTGGTTTAACATTTAGGTCATTTTCGTCATCCTTCGACTTATTCTAATCCAATTAGGGTTTTTAACCAATCTTCTGCATCCAATAAGTGATTTTGTGTCATTGGTTGAACATTTAGGTTATTTTCGCCCTCCCTAAGCTTATTCTAATCCAATTAGGGTTTTTAACCAATCTTTTGCATCCAATATTTGATTTTGTGTCATTAGTTGAACATTGAGGTCATTTTCGTCATCGTTCGACTTATTCTAATCCAATTACGGTTTTTAACCAATCTTGTGCATCCAATATGTGATTTTGTGTCATTGGTTGAACATTTAGGTCATTTTCATCCTCCCTAGGCTTATTCTAATCCAATTAGGGCATTTAACCAATCTTGTG
>JBBPBQ010020321.1:32941961-32962945 GCA_037974755.1 Cicer yamashitae
TTAACCAATCTTGTGCATCAAATAAGAGATTTTGTGTCATTGGTTGAACATTTAGGTCATTTTCGTCCTCCCTAGGATTATTCTAATCCAATTAGGGTTTTTAACCAAGCTTGTGCATCCAATTAGTGCGTTTGTGTCATTGGTTGAACATTTAGGTCATTTTCGTCATCCTTCGACTTATTCTAATCCAATTAGGGTTTTTAGCCAATCTTGTATTTCCAATTAGTGCGTTTGTGTCATTGGTTTAACATTTAGGCCATTTACGTCCTTTCTAGGCTTATTCTAATCCAATTAGGGTTTTTAACCAATCTTGTGCAACCAATAAGTGCGTTTGTGTCATTGGTTGAGTATTTAGGTCATTTTAGTCCTCCCTAGGCTTATTCCAATCCAATTAGGGTTTTTAACCAAGCTTGTGCGTCCAATAAGTGTGTTTGTGTGATTGGATGAACACTTAGATCATTTTTGTCATCCTTTGACTTAGTCTAATCCAATTAGGGTTTTTAACGAATCTTGTATTTCCAATAACTGCGTTTGTGTCATTGGTTGAACATATAGTTCATTTTCGTCCTCCATAGGCTTATTCTAATCCAATTAGGGTTTTTAACCAATTTTGTGCATCCAATAATTGATTTTGTGTCATTGGTTGAACATATAGGTCATTTTCGTTCTCCCTAGGCTTATTCTAATCCGATTAGGGTTTTTAACCAATCTTGTGCATCCAATAATTGATTTTGTGTCATTGGTTTAACATTTAGGTCATTTTCGTCATCCTTCGACTTATTCTAATCCAATTAGGGTTTTTAACCAATCTTCTGCATCCAATAAGTGATTTTGTGTCATTGGTTGAACATTTAGGTCATTTTCGCCCTCCCTAAGCTTATTCTAATCCAATTAGGGTTTTTAACCAATCTTTTGCATCCAATATTTGATTTTGTGTCATTAGTTGAACATTGAGGTCATTTTCGTCATCGTTCGACTTATTCTAATCCAATTACGGTTTTTAACCAATCTTGTGCATCCAATATGTGATTTTGTGTCATTGGTTGAACATTTAGGTCATTTTCATCCTCCCTAGGCTTATTCTAATCCAATTAGGGCATTTAACCAATCTTGTGCATCCGATAATTGATTTAGTGTCATTGGTTGAACATTTAGGTCATTTTCGTCATCCTTCGACTTATTGTAATCCTATTAGGGTTTTTAACCAATGTTGTGCATCCAATAATTGATTTTGTGTCATCGGTTGAATATTTAGGTCATTTTCGTCATCCTTCGACTTATTCTAATCCAATTAGGGTTTGTAACCAATCTTGTGCATCCAATAAGTGATTTTGTGTCATGCGTTGAACATTTAGGTCATTTTCGTTTTCCCTAGGCTTATTCTAGTATGTTTAGCGTTTTAAACCAATCATGTGCATCCAATAAGTGATTTTGTATCATTGGTTGAACATTTAAGTCATTTTCGTCCTCCCTAGGCTTATTCTAATCCAATTAGGGTTTTTAACCAATCTTGTGCATCCAATAAGTGATTTTGTGTCATTGGTTGAACATTTAGGTCATTTTCGTCCTCCCTAGGCTTATTTTAATCAAATTAGGGTTTTTAACCAATCTTTTGCATCCAATAAGTGCGTTTGTGTCATTGGTTTAACGTTTCGGTCATTTTCTTCCTCCCTAGGCTTATTCTAATACAATTAGGGTTTTTAACCAATTTGTACATTCAGTAAGGGATTTTGTGTCATTGGTTGAACATTTAGGTTATTTTCGTCATCCTTCGACTTATTCTAATCCAATTAGGGTTTTTAACCAATGTTGTGCTTCCAATAAGTGATTTTGAGTCATTAGTTCAACATTTAGGTCATTTTCGTTTCCCCAAGGCTTATTCTAGTATGTTTAGCGTTTTTAACCAATCATGTGCATCGAATAAGTGATTTTGTATCATTGCTTGAAAATTTAAGTCATTTTCGTCCTCCCGAGGCTTCTTCTAATCCAATTAGGGTTTTTATCAAATCTTTTGCATCCAATAAGTGCGTTTGTGTCATTGGTTTAACGTTTAGGTCATTTTCAACCTCCCTAGGCTTATTCTAATAGAATTAGGGTTTTTAACCAATCTTGTACATTCAGTAAGGGATTTTGTGTCATTGATTGAACATATAGGTCACTTTTGTCCTCCCTTGGCTTATTCTAATCCAATTATGGTTATTAACGAATCTTGTGCATCCAATAATTGATTTTGTGTCATTGGTTTAACATTTAGTTGATTTTCGTCATCCTTCGACTTATTCTAATCCAATTAGGGTTTTTAACCAATCTTTTGCATCCAATAAGTGATTTTGTGTCATTTGTTGAACATTTAGGTCATTTTCGTCCTCCCTAGGCTTATTCTAATACAATTAGGGTTTTTAACCAATCTTGTACATTCAGTAAGGGATTTTGTGTCATTGGTTGAACATATAGGTCATTTTTGTACTCCCTAGGCTTATTCTAATCCAATTACGGTTTTTAACCAATCTTGTGCATTCAATAATTGATTTTGTGTCATTGGTTGAACATATTGGTCATTTTCGTCAACCTTCGACTTATTCTAATCCAATTAGGGTTTTTAACCAATCTTGTGCATCCAATATGTGAATTTGTGTCATTGGTTGAACATTTAGGTCATTTTCGTCATCCCTAGGCTTATTCTAATCCGATTAGGGCTTTTAACCAATCTTGTGCATCCAATAAGTGATTTTGTGTCATTAGTTGAACATTTAGGTCATTTTTGTTCTCCTTAGGCTTATTCTAGTATGATTAGCGTTTTTAACCAATCATGTTCATCCAATAAGTGATTTTGTGTCATTGGTTGAACCTTTAGGTCATTTTCGTCCTCCGTAGGCTTATTCTAATCCAATTAAGGTTTTTAACCAATCTATTGCATCCATTAAGTGCGTTTGTGTCATTGGTTTAACGTTTATGTCATTTTCGTCCTCCCTAGGCTTATTCTAATACAATTAGGGTTTTTAACCAATCTTGTACATTCAGTAAGGCATTTTGTGTCATTGGTTGAACATATAGGTCATTTTTATACTCCCTAGGCTTATTCTAATCCAATTAGGGTTTTTAACGAATCTTTTACATCCAATAAGTGCGTTTGTGTCATTGGTTTAACGTTTAGGTCATTTTCGTCCTCTCTAGGCATTTTCTAATCCAATTAGAGTTTTTAACCAATCTTGTGCATCCAATAAGTGATTTTTTGTCATTGGTTGAACATATAGGTCATTTTCGTTCTCCATAGGCTTATTCTAGTATGATTACGTTTTTAACAAATCATGTGCATCCATTAACTAATTTTGTGTCATTGGTTGAACATTTAGGTCATTTTCATCCTCCCTAGGCTTATTCTAATCCAATTAGGGTTTTTAACCAATCTTGTGCATCCAATAAGTGCGTTTGTGTCATTGGTTGACTATTTAGGTCATTTTCGTCATCCCTAGGCTTATTCTAATCCAATTAGGGGTTTTAACCAATCTTGTGCATCCAATAAGATATTTTGTGTCATTGGTTGAACATTTAGATCATTTTCGTCCTCCCTAGGCTTATTTTAATCAAATTAGGGTTTTTAACCAATCTTTTGCATCCAATAAGTGCGTTTGTGTCATTGGTTTAACGTTTAGGTCATTTTCTTCCTCCCTAGACTTATTCTAATACAATTAGGGTTTTTAACCAACTTGTACATTCAATAAGGGATTTTGTGTCATTGGTTGAACATTTAGGTTATTTTAGTCATACTTCGACTTATTCTAATCCAATTAGGGTTTTTAACCAATGTTGTGCATTTAATAATTGATTTTGTGTCATTGGTTGAATATTTAGGTCATTTTCGTCATCCTTCGACTTATTCTAATCCAATTAGGGTTTGTAACCAATCTTGAGCATCCAATAAATGATTTTGTGTCATTAGTTGAACATTTAGGTCATTTTCGTTTCCCCTAGACTTATTCTAGTATGTTTAGCGTTTTTAACCAATCATGTGCATCGAATAAGTGATTTTGTATCATTGGTTGAACATTTAAGTCATTTTCGTCCTCCCGAGGCTTATTCTAATCCACTTAGGGTTTTTGTTCAATCTTTTGCATCCAATAAGTGCGTTTGTGTCGTTGGTTTAACGTTTAGGTCATTTTCGTCCTCCCTAGACTTATTCTAATACAATTAGGGTTTTTAACCAATCTTGTACATTCAGTAAGGGATTTTGTGTCATTGATTGAACATATAGGTCACTTTTGTCCTCCCTTGGCTTATTCAAATCCAATTATGGTTTTTAACGAATCTTGTGCATCTAATAAGTGATTTTGTGTCATTTGTTGAACATTTAGGTCATTTTTATCCTCCATAGGTTTATTCTAATCAAATTAGGGTTTTTATCCAATCTTGTGCATCCAATAAGTGATTTTGTGTCACGGTTGAACATTTAGGATATTTTCGTCCTCACTAGGCTTATTCTAATCCAATTAGAGTTCTTAACCAATCTTGTGCATCCAATAAGTGATTTTTTGTCATTGGTTGAACATTTAGGTCATTTTCATTCTCCCTAGGCTTATTCTAGTATGATTACGTTTTTAACCAATCATGTGTATCCAATAAGTGATTTTGTGTCATTGGTTGAACATTTAGGTCATTTTCATCCTCCCTAGGCTTATTTTAATCCAATTAGAGTTTTTAACCAATCCGTTGCATCCAATAAGTGTGTTTGTGTCATTAGTTTAACGTTTAGGTCATTTTCGTCCTCCCTAGGCTTATTCTAATACAATTAGGGTTTTTAACCAATCTTGTACATTCAGTAAGGGATTTTGTGTCATTGGTTGAACATATAGGTCATTTTTGTCCTCCCAAGGATTATTCTAATCCAATTAGGGTTTTAACCAATCTTGTGCATCCAACAATTGATTTTGTGTCATTGGGTGAACATTTAGGTCATTTTCGTCATCCTTCGACTGATTCTTATCCAATAAGGGTTTTTAACCAATTTTGTGCATCCAATAAGTAATTTTGTGTCATTGGTTGAACATTTATGTCATTTTCGTCCTCCCTAGGCTAATTCTAATCAAATTAGGGTTTTTAACCAATCTTGTGCATCCAATAATTGATTTTGTGTCATTGGTTTAACATTTAGGTCATTTTCGTCATCCTTCGACTTATTCTAAGCCAATTAGGGTTTCTACCAATCTTGTGCATCCAATAAGTGCTTTTGTGTCATTGGTTGAACATTTAGGTCATTTACGTCATCCTTGGACTTATTCTAATCCAATAAGTGATTTTGTGTCATTGGTTGAACAATTAGGTCATTTTTGTCCTCCCTAGGGTTATTCTAATCCAATTAGAGTTTTTAACCAATCTTGCGCATCCAATAAGTGATTTTGTGTCATTGGTTGAACATTTAGGTCATTTACGTCCTTTCTAGCCTTATTCTAATACAGTTAGGGTTATTAACCAATCTTTTGCATCCAATAAGTGCGTTTGTGTCATTGGTTTAACGTTTAGCTCATTTTCGTCCTCCATAGGCTTATTCTAATACAATTAGGGTTTTTAACCGATCTTGTACATTCAGTAAGGGATTTTGTGTCATTGGTTGAACATGTAGGTCATTTTTGTCCTCCCTAAGCTTATTCTAATCCAAATAGGGTTTTTAACCAATCTTGTGCATCAAATAATTGATTTTGTGTCGTTGGTTGAACATTTAGGTCATTTTCGTCATCCTTCGACTTATTCTTATCCAATTAGGGTTTTTAACCAATCTTGTGCATCCAATAAGTGCTTTTGTGTCATTGGTTGAACATTGAGGTCATTTACGTCATCCTTCGACTTATTCTAATCCAATTATGGTTATTAACGAATCTTGTGCATCCAATAATTGATTTTGTGTCATTGGTTTAACATTTAGTTGATTTTCGTCATCCTTCGACTTATTCTAATCCAATTAGGTTTTTTAACCAATCTTTTGCATCCAATAAGTGATTTTGTGTCATTTGTTGAACATTTAGGTCATTTTCGTCCTCCCTAGGCTTATTCTAATACAATTAGGGTTTTTAACCAATCTTGTACATTCAGTAAGGGATTTTGTGTCATTGGTTGAACATATAGGTCATTTTTGTACTCTCTAGGCTATTCTAATCCAATTAGGGTTTTTAACCAATCTTGTGCATTCAATAATTGATTTTGTGTCATTGGTTGAACATATAGGTCATTTTTGTCCTCCCTAGGCTTATTCTAATCCAATTAGGGTTTTTAACCAATCTTGTGCATCTAATAATTGATTTTGTGTCGTTGGTTAAACATTTAGGTCATTTTCGTCATCCTTCGACTTATTCTTATCCAATTAGGGTTTTTAACCAATCTTGTGCATCTAATAAGTAATTTTTTGTCATTGGTTGAACATTTAGGTCATTTTTGTCCTCCCTACGCTAATTCTAATCTAATTAGGGTTTTTAACCAATCTTGTGCATCCAATAATTGATTTTGTGTCATTGGTTTAACATTTAGGTCATTTTCTTCATCCTTCGACTTATTCTAATCCAATTAGGGTTTTTAACCAATCTTGTGCATCCAATAAGTGATTTTGTGTCATTTGTGGAAAATTTAGGTCATTTTCGTCCTCCATAGTCTTATTTTAGTCCAATTAGGGTTTTTAAATAATCTTGTGCATCCAATAACTGATTTTGTGTCACGGTTGAACATTTAGGATATTTTCGTCCTCCTTAGGCTCATTCTAATCCAATTAAGGTTTTTAACCAATCTTTTGGCATCCAATAAGTGGTTTTGTGTCATTGAATGTTTACGTCATTTTCGTCCTCCCCATGCTTATACTAATCCAATTAGGGTTTTTATCCAATCTTTTGCATCCAATAAGTGCGTTTGTGTCATTGGTTTAATGTTTAGGTCATTTTCGTCCTTCTTGGGCTTATTCTAATACAATTAGGGTTTTTAACCAATCTAGTGCATCTAATAATTGATTTTGTGTCATTGGTTTAACATTTAGGCCATTTTCGTCATCCTTCGACTTATTCTAATCCAATTAGGGTTTTTAACCAATCTTGTGCATCCAATAAGTGATTTTGTGTCATTGGTTGAACATTTAGGTCATTTTCGTCATCCGTCGACTTATTCTAATCGAGTTAGGATTTTTAATCAATCTTGTATTTCCAATAACTGCGTTTGTGTCATTGGTTTAACATTTCGGTCATTTATGTCCTTTCTAGGCTTATTCTAATCCAATTAGGGTTTTTAACCAATCTTATGTTGTGCGTCCAATAAGTGCGTTTGTGTCATTAGTTTAACGTTTAGGTCATTTTCGTCCTCCCCAGGCTTATTCTAATACAATTAGGGTTTTTAACCAATCTTGTGTATCCAATAAGTGCGTTTGTGTCATTGGTTGAAAATTTAGGTCATTTTCGTCATCCGTTGACTTATTCTAATCGAGTTAGGGTTTTTAATCAATCTTGTATTTCCAATAACTGCGTTTGTGTCATTGGTTGAACATTTATGTCATTTTCGTCCTCCCTAGGCTAATTCTAATCAAATTAGGGTTTTTAACCAATCTTGTGCATCCAATAAGTGATTTTGTGTCATTGGTTGAACATTTAGGTCATTTACATCCTTTCTAGGCTCATTCTAATCCAATTAGGGTTTTTAACCAATCTTGTGCATCCAATAATTGATTTTGTGTCATTGGTTGAACATTTAGGTCATTTTCGTCATCCTTCGATTTATTCTAATCCAATCAGGGTTTTTAACCAATCATGTGCATCCAATAAGTGAATTTGTGTCATTGGTTGAACATTTAGGTCATTTTCGTCCTCCCTAGGCTCATACTAATCCAAATAGGGTTTTTAACCAATCTTTTGCATCTAATAAGTGCGTTTGTGTCATTGGTTTAACGTTTAGGTCATTTTCGTCCTCCTTAGGCTTATTCTAATACAATTAGGGTTTTTAACCAATCTTGTACATTCGGTAAGGGATTTTGTGTTATTGGTTGAACATATAGGTCATTTTTTTCCTTCCTAGGCTTATTCTAATCCAATTACAGTTTTTAACCAATCTTGTGCATCCAATAATTGATTTTGTGTCATTGGTTGAACATTTAGGTCATTTTCATCATCCTTCAAATTATTCTAATCCAATTAAGGTGTTTAACCAATCTTGCTCATCAAAGAAGTGCGTTTGTGTCATTGGTTGAGTATTTAGGTCATTTTTGTCCTCCCTAGGCTTATTCTAATCAAATTACGATTTTTAACCAATCTTGTGCATCCAATAAGTGATTTTGTGTCATTGGTTGAACATTTAAGTCATTTTTGTCCTCCCTAGGATTATTCTAATCCAATTAGGCTTCTTATCCAAGTTTGTGCATCCAATAAGTGCGTTTGTGTCATTGGTTTAACATTTAGGTCATTTTCGTCATCCTTCGACTTATTCTAATCCAATTAGGGTTTTTAACCAATCTTGTGCGTCCAATAAGTGCGTTTGTGTCATTGGTTGAGTATTTAGGTCATTTTCGTCATCCCTGGGCTTATTCTAATCCAATTAGGGCTTTTAACCAATCTTGTGCATCCAATAAGTGCGTTTGTGTCATTGGTTTAACGTTTAGGTCATTTTCGTCCTCCCTAGGCTTATTCTAAAACAATTAGAGCTTTTAACCAATCTTGTACATTCAGTAAGGGACTTTGTGTCAATGGTTGAACATATATGTCATTTTTTTCCTCCCTTGGCTTATTCTATTCCTATTAGGGTTTTTAACCAATCATGTGCATCCAATAATTGATTTTGTGTCATTGGTTGAACATTTTGGTCATTTTCGTCATCCTTCGACTTATTCTAATCCAATTAGGGTTTTTAACCAATCATGTGTATCCAATAAGTGATTTTGTGTCATTGGTTGAACATTTAGGTCATTTTCGTCCTCCCTAGGCTTATTCTAATCCAATTAGGGTTTTTAACAAATCTTTTGCATCCAATAAATGCGTTTGTGTCATTGGTTTAACATTTAGGTCATTTTCGTCCTCCCTAGGCTTATTCTAATCCAATTAGGGTTTTAACCAATCTTGTACATTTAGTAAGGGATTTTGTGTCATTGGTTGAAAATATAGGTCATTTTTGTCCTCCCTAGGCTTATTCTAATCCAATTAGGGTTTTTAACCAATCTTGTGCATCCAATAATTGATTTGGTGTCATTGGTTGAACATTTACGTCATTTTCGTTATCCTTCGACTTATTCTTATCCAATTAGGGTTTTTAACCAATCTTGTGCATCCAATAAGTAATTTTGTGTCATTGGTTGAACATTTAGGTCATTTTCGTCCTCCCTAGGCTAATTCTAATCAAATTAGGGTTTTTAACCAATCTTGTGCATCCAATAAGTGATTTTGTGTCATTGGTTGAACATTTAGGTTATTTACTTCCTTTCTAGGCTCATTCTAATCCAATTAGGGTTTTTAACCAATCTTGTGCATCCAATAATTGATTGTGTGTCATTGGTTGAACATTTAGGTCATTTACGTCCTTTCTAGGCTTATTCTAATCCAATTAGGGTTTTTAACCAATCTTGTGCATCAAATAAGTGCGTTTGTGTCATTGGTTTAACGTTTAGGTCATTTTCGTCCTCCTTAGGCTTATACTAATACAATTAGGGTTTTTAACCAATCTTGTGCATCAAATAAGTGCGTTTGTGTCATTGGTTGAGTATTTAGGTCATTTTCGTTCTCCCTAGGCTTATTCTAGTATGATTAGCATTTTTAACCAATCATGTGCATCCAATAAGTGATTTTGTGTCATTGGTTGAACATTTAGGTCATTTTCGTCCTCCCTAGGCTTATTTTAATCCAATTAGGATTTTTAACCAATCTTTTGCATCCAATAAGTGCGTTTGTTTCATTGGTTTAACGTTTAGGTCATTTTCGTCCTCCCTAGGCGTATTCTAATACAACTAGGGTTTTTAACCAATCTTGTACATTCAGTAAGGGATTTTGTGTTATTGGTTGAACATATAGGTCATTTTTTTCCTTCCTAGGCTTATTCTAATCCAATTATAGTTTTTAACCAATCTTGTGCATCCAATATTTGATTTTGTGTCATTGGTTGAACATTTAGGTCATTTTCATCATCCTTCAAATTATTCTAATCCAATTAAGGTGTTTAACCAATCTTGTGCATCCAATAAGTGCGTTTGTGTCATTGGTTGAGTATTTAGGTTATTTTTGTCCTCCCTAGGCTTATTCTAATCAAATTACGGTTTTTAACCAATCTTGTGCATCCAATAAGTGATTTTGTGTCATTGGTTGAACATTTAGGTCATTTTCGTTATCCTTCGATTTATTCTAATCCAATTAGGGGTTTTAACCAATCTTGTGCATCCAATAAGTGATTTTGTGTCATTGGTTGAACATTTAGGTCATTTTCGTCCTCCCTAGGCTTATTCTAATCCAATTAGTGTTTTTAACCAATCTTGTGTATCCAATAAGTTCGTTTGTGTCATTGGTTGAACATTTAGGTCATTTTCGTCATCCTTCGACTTATTCTAATCCAATTAATGTTTTTAACCAATCTTGTGCATCCAATAAGTGTTTTTGTGTCATTGGTTGAATATTTAGGTCATTTTCGTCTTTCCTAGGCTTATTCTAATCCAATTAGTGTTTTTAACCAATCTTGTGTATCCAATAATTGATTTTGTGTCATTGGTTGAACATTTAGGTCATTTTCGTTATCCTTCGATTTATTCTAATCCAATTAGGGTTTTTAACCAATCTTGTGCATCCAATAAGTGATTTTGTGTCATTGGTTGAACATTTAGGTCATTTTCGTCCTCCCTAGGCTTATTCTAATCCAATTCGTGTTTTTAACCAATCTTGTGTATCCAATAAGTTCGTTTGTGTCATTGGTTGAACATTTAGGTCATTTTCGTCATCCTTCGACTTATTCTAATCCAATTAGGGTTTTACCCAATGTTGTGCGTCCAATAAGTGCGTTTGTGTCATTGGTTGAGTATTTAGGTCATTTTCGTCATCCCTGGGCTTATTCTAATCCAATGAGGGCTTTTAACCAATCTTGTGCATCCAATAAGTGCGTTTGTGTCATTGGTTGAGTATTTAGGTCATTTTCGTTCTCCCTAGGCTTATTCTAGTATGATTAGCATTTTTAACCAACCATGTGCATCCAATAAGTGATTTTGTGTCATTGGTTGAACATTTAGGTCATTTTCGTCCTCCCTAGGCTTATTTTAATCCGATTAGGGTTTTTAACCAATCTTTTGCATCCAATAAGTGCGTTTGTTTCATTGGTTTAACATTTAGGTCATTTTTTTCCTTCCTAGGCTTATTCTAATCCAATTACGGTTTTTAACCAATCTTGTGCATCCAATAATTGATTTTGTGTCATTTGTTGAAAATATAGGTCATTTTTGTCCTCCCTAAGCTTATTCTAATCCAATTTGGGTTTTTAACCAATCTTGTGCATCCAATTTTTTGAACATTTAGGTCATTTTCGTCATCCTTCGACTTATTCTTATCCAATTAGGGTTTTTAACCAATCTTGTGCATCCAATAAGTAATTTTGTGTGATTGGTTGATCATTTAGGTCATTGTCGTCCTCCCTAGGCTTATTCTAATCCAATTAGCGTTTTTAACCAATCTTGTGCATCCAATAAGTGATTGTGTGTCATTGGTTGAACATTTAGGTCATTTTCGTCCTCCCTAGGCTTATTCTAATCCAATTAGGGTTTTTAACCAATCTTGTGCTTCCAATAAGTGATTTTGTATCATTGGTTTAACATTTAGGTCATTTGCGTCATTTCTAGGCTTATTCTAATCCAATTAGGGTTTTTAAACAATCTTGTGCATCAAATAAGTGCGTTTGTGTCATTGGTTGAGTATTTAGGTCATTTTCGTTCTCCCTAGGCTTATTCTAGTATGATTAGCATTTTTAACCAATCATGTGCATCCAATAAGTGATTTTGTGTCACTGGTTGAACATTTAGGTCATTTTTGTCCTTCCTAGGCTTATTCTAATCCAATTAGGGTTTTTAACCAATCTTTTGCATCCAATAATTGATTTTGTGTCATTGCTTGAACATTTAGGTCATTTTCATCATCCTTCAAATTATTCTAATCCAATTAGGATTTTTAACCAATCTTGTGCATCCAATAAGTGCGTTTGTGTCATTGGTTGAGTATTTAGGTCATTTTTGTCCTCCCTAGGCTTATTCTAATCAAATTACGGTTTTTAACCAATCTTGTGCATCCAATAAGTGATTTTGTGTCATTGGTTGAACATTTAGGTCATTTTCGTCATCCTTCGACTTATTCTTATCCAATTAGGGTTTTTAACCAATCTTGTGCTTCCAATAAGTAATTTTGTGTCATTGGTTGAACATTTAGGTCATTTTCGTCCTCCCTAGGCTAATTCTAATCAAATTAGGGTTTTTAACCAATCTTGTGCATCCAATAAGTCATTTTGTGTCATTGGTTAAACATTTAGGTCATTTACGTCCTTTCTAGGGTTATTCTAATCCAATTAGGGTTTTTAACCAATCTTGTGCATCCAATAATTGATTTTGTGTCATTGGTTGAACATTTAGGTCATTTTCGTCCTCCCTAGGCTTATACTAATCCAAATAGGGTTTTTAACAAATCTTTTGCATCCAATAAGTGCGTTTGTGTCGTTGGTTTAACGTTTAGGTCATTTTCGTCCTCCTTAGGCTTATTCTAATACAATTAGGGTTTTTAACCAATCTTGTACATTCAGTAAGGGATTTTGTGTCATTGGTTGAACATTTAGGTCATTTTTGTCCTCCCTAGGCTAATTCTAATCAAATTAGGGTATTTAACCAATCTTATGCATCCAATAAGTGATTTTGTGTAATTGGTTTAACATTTAGGTCATTGTCGTCCTCCCTAGGCTTATTCTAATCCAATTTGCATTTTTAACCAATCTTGTGCATCCAATAATTGATTGTGTGTCATTGGTTGAACATTTAGGTCATTTTCGTCCTCCCTAGGCTTATTCTAATCCAATTAGGGTTTTTAACCAATCTTGTGCATATAATAAGTGATTTTGTGTCATTGGTAATCCAAATAGTTCATTTTCGTCTTCTCGAGGCTTATCCCAATCCAATTAGGGTTTTTAACCAATCTTGTATTTCCAATAAGTGCGTTTGTGCCGTTGGTTTAACATTTAGGTCATTTACGTCCTTTGCTAGGTTTATTCTAATCCAATTATGGTTTTTAACCAATCTTGTGCATCTAGTAAGTGCGTTTGTGTCATTTGTTGAGTATTTAGCTCATTTTTGTCCTCCCTAGGCTTATTCTAATCAAATTACGGTTTTTAACCAATCTTGTGCATCCAATAAGTGATTTTGTGTCATTGGTTGAACATTTAAGTCATTTTTGTCCTCCCTAGGATTATTCTAATCCAATTAGGGTTCTTAACCAAGCTTGTGCATCCAATAAGTGCGTTTGTGTAATTAGTTGAACATTTAGGTCATTTTCGTCATCCTTCGACTTATTCTAATCCAATTAGGGTTTTTAACCAATTTTGTATTTCCAATAAGTGCGTTTGTGTCATTGGTTTAACATTTAGGTCATTTTTGTCCTCCTTAGGCTCATTCCAATCCAATTAGGGTTTTTAACCAATCTTGTGCATCCAATAATTGATTTTGTGTCATTGGTTGAACATTTAGGTCATTTTCATCATCCTTCGACTTATTCTAATCCAATTAGGGTTTTTAACCAATCTTGTGCATCCAATAGGTGATTTTGTGTCATTAGTTGAATATTTAGGTCATTTTTTGTAACGCCCCGGATTTTTTGATCCAAAACGTTACTTGAAAATATATTGTTTAGAAAGATTTACGACAATTTTTTTTTTATCTAACTACCTAACATTTATTCATGCAAATAATTAGTAACAACCATGTTTATCTAATTTTATTAAGAAAACGTTTATTCAAGGCTATAACAAGAAAAACAATAATTCCTAACGGAAGGGAACCCACTTCCGCATTTCTAGAATCCTAGTACATTTTAAAAGTTGATTAAAACAAACTTAGAAGTATCGCGACAATCCTATCATTACAAAATTATATGGAAAACCCATTTTTATCCCCCGTTTGTCGCACGGTAATACTCATCAACTACTCTTGAATCTCCTCGAACTCATTAGTACCTAAAATGTTGTTTTAAGGGTCAGTTTTATCCATCATCCGCATCAAACCAAAGTTAAACATATAGAAGAATAACACAAATTATATAAAAGTAAAAACTTCCAATTTAAAAGAAAAATACACAAACCAATAAATTGCATAACAAAAATATATACATGATGCATGCTCCTAAAACTGTATGATCCGGATATACCTGCCACTAAGGCAACTTCCACACAGAAAATTCACCCATACCAATGGGGAAAACCTGCCACTAAGGCAACTTCCACACAGATCACCCATACCAATAGGGAAAAACCTGCCACTAAGGCAACTTCCACGAAGATGCATATGCCATGACATGATATGATGATATATTATCAAAGAGATATATTTCCACACAGCCCACTAAGAATCATGTCATAAGCATTCAAATCACTTTTCAAAATCATCATCTTATTCACATATCACTAAGATCACATATCCATGAACAAATAATCATGAAAATCATAACTTCCACCACATACACACAAAAATCAAGACTTGGTATCATACACACCATAAAAATTAACACGTTAACATATATAACAACAAGATTCAACTCCAACTCATACATCATCATAAAACTTTGTCACATATAACATACAAATTCAACTCTTCCTTCATATTCATTATAAAAATTAAAAGTTTATTATATATAACATAAAATTCATACTTTACTTCATATTCGCCATAAAAATCAAAACTTCATCACATATAACATCAAAATTCATACTTTACTTCCAAAAATCATATATTATATAATAAACTTAACACAAAGGATTGGGGGTTCATTATTTTAATTAATTAGTCTACATATTATTCCTTTCAAAATGCAAGCAATCACAATTATTAATTTCATGCCATCCAACCAACGGTCTAACTATAATTTGTGTGGGGAAAAGCCCTTACCTTGGCCGCTTTTCTTCCTAGTACAAATCTCTAAGCCCCACGAAGTTGTTCACAAGGAAAAGAAGTTCCAAGCTTTTGATGCACGAAGAAAAAGAGGTGATGGTGATGGTGGCTAGAATTTTGGTATTCTTTACAAAATCTTGTTTGTAAAGGGTTTGTGAAATAGGGTTTGTGATTGTGGCTAGGGTCTCAATACTCCTTTCTATTTAAAGTGAATATTATTGGGTAGATAGTGTTGGGCCTGAATAAGGAATAGAAGAGAGAAAATATTATTATTATCATTATTATTATTATTATTATTATTTTATTATTATTATTATTATTATTATTATTATTATTATTATTATTATTATTATTGTTATTATTATTATTATTATTATTATTATTATTATTATTATTATTATTAGTTAACCTTCATCAAAAACAAGGCACAGGCTCCCAGCCCAACTTTATACTCATACAGGTGGATTGTGTGACACCAAGCCACAACCCTTAGCCCAAATTCTTCTTTCTTTAGAGATAAACATACATCTATTAAATAATTCTTACTAACCACTTTACTACAATAAGTCGAACAAGGCGAATAATTACCACACCTAATTTAATATTGGAAAATATATATTTATAGATCCAAATTATTTTAACTAATAATTTTAGAGGATGTTACAATACTCACCCCCTTAAATTTAGTTTCGTCCTCGAAACTAGTTAGACATGAAAAGATTAGGGTGGAGCTCTCTCATCTTTTCCTCTAATTCCCAGGTTGCATCTCCAGTCGTTTGGTCCCAAATCACCTTGACCAAGGCGATCTCTTTGCCTCGTAAGTGCTTAGTAGTCCTATCCGCAATGCTCAGCGGCGGAACTGCAAACGAAAAGTTCTCCTCTAACTGTATATCATCTGGCACGATAATAAGGGAAGGATCAGCGATGTACTTCCTCAGTTGTGACACATGGAACACGTCGTGCAGTTTGGCTAGATTTGGAGGCAAAGCAATCTGATAAGCTACGAGACCCACACGTCGGAGGATCTGGTATGGGCCAATGAATTTAGGAGTTAGCTTCTTAGACTTTAGTGCCCTACCAACTCCAGTAGTAGGCGTCACTCTTAAAAATACATGTTCACCCTCTTGAAACTCCAATGGTTTCCTTCGTTGGTCGGCATAACTCTTTTGTCTACTTTGCGCTATCTTCATCCTTTCTTGGATCAGACGGACCTTATTTGTGATCTGTTATACTAATTCTGGCCCTACAATTAGGTTCTCACCATCCTGATACCAACACAAGGGGGTTTGACACTTACGCCCATACAGGGCTTCGTACGGTGCCATCCCAATGCTCGCATGGTAGCTATTATTATAAGTGAACTCAACGAGAGGCAGCATGTTATCCCAACTTCCTTGCTCATCCAACACACACGCTCTTAGTAAATCCTCCAAGGTCTGAATAGTTCTTTCTGTTTGTCCATCGATTTGAGGGTTATAGGCCGAACTCAATCTCAACTTAGTACCCAACACCTCATGTAATGCTCTCCACAAACGAGAAATGAACTTCGGATCTCTATCCGACACAATGCTAGACGGCACCCCATGTAGTCTGACAATCTCGGCAATGTAGATCTCTGCAAGCTTAGTCACATCATAAGTAGTCCTCACGGGTATGAAATGGGCAGATTTGGTCAGCCTATCGACAATTACCCAAATGGAGTCAAACTTCCGTTGAGTCTTAGGCAATGCTACCACGAAATCCATGGATATACTATCCCATTTCCATACTGGAATATCCAATGGCATTAGTAGTCCCCCTGGCTTCTGATGCTCTACCTTAGCTTTCTTACAAGTCAAACACGAAGCCACATATTCTGCTACTTGTTTCTTCATTCCCGGCCACCAAAACTTCAACTTAAGGTCTTTATACATTTTGGTGATACCAGGGTGAATACTCAGCTTGCTTTTGTGGGCCTCATCCAAGATAGTCCTCCTCAACTCTGCATTGTCAGGTATACAAACACGTCCACTACATCTCAAAATATCGTCGGGGCCCACCTTGAATTCAGGTGCCTTGCCGACCTCGATCAACTTCCTTTTTTCTTGAGTCGACACGTCTGTAACTTGGAGAACTTTAATCTCATTCATCAATTCACTATTTATAACAATCATTCCACAATGTAGTTTCTCCAATGCAGAATCCAAATAAAGATCCAAGTCACGAACTTCTCTAATAACTCCAACCCCTTCATTGATACAAACGAGAGATGAACCCGCTTCTTGCTTAGGGCATCGGCCACCACATTTGCTTTCCCTGGATGGTAATGCAACGTGAACTCATAATCTTTAATGAACTCCATCCATCTCCTCTGCCTAATGTTAAGTTCCTTTTGATCAAATAAGTATTTCAAACTCTTATGGTCACTGAATACATCAAAACTACACCCGTATAGATAGTGTCTCCAAATTTTCAATGCGAAAACAATTGCAGCTAACTCTAAGTCATGAGTGGGATAATTCTTTTCATGCACCTTCAATTGCCTTGAGGCATAGGCCACCACTTGTTTGTTCTGCATCAGAACACAACCCAAACCCTGATAGGAAGCATCACAATAAACCTCGTAAGGCTCTTCTTGTTGTGGCAACACTAACACTGGGGACATAGCTAGCTTCTCTTTCATCAGTTGGAAACTTTTCTCACACACCTCAGTCCAAGCATAAATCTGGTTCTTCCCCGTAAGGTGTGTCAATGGAGCAGAAATCTTGGCAAATCCCTCAATAAATCTCCATTAGTACCCGGCCAAACCCAGAAAACTTCTAATCTCTGTGACTGTTTGCAGTTGTTTCCATGCCATCACGGCTTCTACCTTGAATGGGTTGACAACAATCCCTTCCTTAGAAATTACATGTCCCAAGAACTTCACTTCTTCCAACCAAAATTCACATTTTCCTAGATTAGCATATAGTTGTTGATCCTTTAGTATTTGTAGAACTTGACGCAGATGTTCCTCATGTTCCTCCCGACTCTTGGAATAGATCAAGATGTCATCAATAAAAACCACCACAAACTTGTCTAAGAATGGACGGAAGATACTGTTCATATAATCCATGAAGATAGTTGGCGCATTGGTCACTCCGAAGGGCATCACCAAGTACTCATAGTGCCCATATCGCGTTTTATAGGCTGTCTTGGGTATATCATCTTCTTTCATTCGAATCTGATGGTATCCTGACTTTAGATCGATCTTTGAAAACACCTCTACCCCTCTGAGTTGGTCCATTAAGTCATCAATGCGGGGTAAGGGGTATCTGTTTTTTTATTGTGACTTTGTTGAGCTGTCGGTAATCAACACACAGTCTCGACTTTCCATCCTTCTTCTTGACCAATAGTACGGGGGCTCCCCATGGTGACACACTAGGCCGAATGAATTGTTTAGACAAAAGGTCTTCCAGTTGGTTCTTTAGTTCTGATAGCTCTAAGGGGGCCATTCTGTAAGGAGCCATCAAAATGGGTCCCGTACCCAAAATAACATCAATAGAAAACTCGACATCGCGAACTGGGGGTAGTCCTGGTACGTCTGGTGGAAAGACTTCAGAGAAATCCCTCACCACTGGGATATCATCGACAACAACCTCTGGATTCATACTGCTTGAGTTGAAAAACACATATTTTTGGACTCCTCCCTTAAGAGAAAACTTTAGTCTGTTGGTTAAGAGGAACTTCGAAATATCGGGATCTGGAAATATCACATTCTGTCGAGCACAGTCTAATAGGACGTAGTTGTTAGACAACGAATCCATTCCTAGAATTACTCCCAGACCTAATTGTAATCGTAGGGTTGTAAGGGAATATTTTATTCATGGTTATACGATAAGTTCAGGTCACACCGTAAGCCGTGAATCTCAATGGACCACTTAATAACCAAGTCTTTCCTTAGCCAGAATCTCACTAATACAACCTTTACGATATTACCTTTCCCTTATATTATGGGGATTCTAAAATTTTAAATAAATTAGAAGTTTAAAACATTATCTTTATTGCAAAAATTTAGATCATAAATCAAAATTTAAGTAATTACGGAATATTTATATTCATTATAAATTTAATTGCCATAATTAATAACATCATTAAACCACGAGTAGTAAATTAGTAAAAATTTCAAATCTAGGATCAAGAATTCAAGGCATATCATAATTGTAATTAATTGAAAGAAAATTCCTGTTTTTTTTTTCTTAAGAAGAATTTTTTTTTTTTTTAGCATTTAAAGAGATCAAGTAATCAATTCATAATGTTAATTTTCCCTATATAAATACATATATAACAAATTAAGAATGAATCCTAAATTATAGATATAACAAAGTCAAGCATCACACATAAATCAAGGCATGCGTCATACAAAATCGTCCCACCCCAAAATTTCCGAGGATTATTGCTCTAATACCAATTGTAACGCCCCAGATTTTTAATCCAAAGCGTTACTTAAAAATATATTGTTTTGAAAGATTTACGACAATTTTTTTTTTATCTAACTACATAACATTTATTCATGCAAATAATTAGTAACAACCACGTTTATTTAATTTTATTAAGAAAATGTTTATTCAAGACTATAACAAGAAAAACAATAATTCCTAACGGAAGGGAATCCACTTCCGCATTTCTAGAATCCTAGTGCATTTTAAAAGTTGAATAAAAACAAACTTAGAAGTATTGCGACAATCCTATCATTACAAAATTATATTGAAAACCCATTTTTATCCCCCGTTCGTCGCACGTTAATACTCATCAACTACTCTTGAATCTCCTCGAACTCATTAGTACCTAAAATGTTGTTGTAAGGGTCAGTTTTATCCATCATCCACATCAAACCAAAGTTAAACATATAGAAGAATAACACAAAATATATAAAAGTAAAACTTCCAATTTAAAAGAAAAATACACAAACCAATAAATTGCATAACAAAAAATATATACATGATGCATGCTCCTAAAACTATATGATCCGGATATACCTGCCACTAAGGCAACTTCCACACAGATCACCCATACCAATGGAGAAAAACCTGCCACTAAGGCAACTTCCACGAAGATGCATATGCCATGACATGATATGATGATATATTATCAAAGAGATATATTTCCACACAACCCACTAAGAATCATGTCATAAGCATTCAAATCACTTTTCAAAATCATCATCTTATTCACATATCACTAAGATCACATATCCATGAACAAATAATCATGAAAATCATAACTTCCACCACATACACACAAAAATCAAGACTTGGTATCATACACACCATAAAAATTAACACGTTAACATATATAACAACAAGATTCAACTCCAACTCATACATCATCATAAAACTTTGTCACATATAACATACAAATTCAACTCTTCCTTCATATTCATTATAAAAATTAAAAGTTTATTATATATAACATAAAATTCATACTTTACTTCATATTCGCCATAAAAATCAAAACTTCATCACATATAACATCAAAATTCATACTTTACTTCCAAAAATCATATATTATATAATAAACTTAACACAAAGGATTGGGGGTTCATTATTTTAATTAATTAGTCTACATATTATTCCTTTCAAAATGCAAGCAATCACAATTATTAATTTCATGCCATCCAACCAACGGTCTAACTATAATTTGTGTGGGGAAAAGCCCTTACCTTGGCCGCTTTTCTTCCTAGTACAAATCTCTAAGCCCCACGAAGTTGTTCACAAGGAAAAGAAGTTCCAAGCTTTTGATGCACGAAGAAAAAGAGGTGATGGTGATGGTGGCTAGAATTTTGGTATTCTTTACAAAATCTTGTTTGTAAAGGGTTTGTGAAATAGGGTTTGTGATTGTGGCTAGGGTCTCA
>JBBPBQ010020321.1:32963729-32993817 GCA_037974755.1 Cicer yamashitae
GTAATCAACACACAGTCTCGACTTTCCATCCTTCTTCTTGACCAATAATACGGGGGCTCCCCATGGTGACACACTAGGCCGAATGAATTGTTTAGACAAAAGGTCTTCAAGTTGGTTCTTTAGTTCTGATAGCTCTAAGGGGGCCATTCTGTAAAGAGCCATAGAAATGGGTCCCGTACCCGGAATAACATCAATAGAAAACTCGACATCGCGAACTGGGGGTAGTCCTGGTACGTCTGTTGGAAAGACTTCAAAGAAATCCCTCACCACTGGGATATCATCGACAACAACCTCTAGATTCATACTGCTTGAGTTGAGAAACACATACTTTTGGACTCATCCCTTAAGTGAAAACTTTAGTCTGTTGGTTGAGAGGAACTTCGAAATATCGGGATCCGGAAATATCACATTCTGTCGAGCACAGTCTAATAGGATGTAGTTGTTAGACAACCAATCCATTCATAGAATTACTCCCAGATCTAATTGTAACCGTAGGGTTGTATAGAAATATTTTATTCACGGCTATACGATAAGTTCAGGTCACACCGTAAGTCGTGTATTAGTGGGGTTCCCAGGAAAGAGAGGTGGGTCAACGGAGCACTTAATAACCAAGTCTTTCCTTAGCCAGAATCCCACTAATACAACCTTTACGATATTACCCTTCCCTTATATTATGGGGATTCTAAAATTTTAAATAGGTTAAAGGTTTAAAACATTGTCTTCATTGCAAAAATTTAGATCATAAATCAAAATTTAAGTAATTACGGAATATTTATATTCATTATAAATTTAATTGCCATAATTCATAACATCATTAAACCACGAGTAGTAAATTAGTAAAAATTTCAAATCTAGGATCAAGAATTCAAGGCATATCATAATTGTAATTAATTGAAAGAAAATTCCTGTCTTTTTTTTTAGCATTAAAAGAGATCAAGTAATCAATTCATAATGTTAATTTTCCCTATATAAATACATATATAACAAAATTAATAATGAATCCTAAAATAAAAATACAACAAAGTCAAGCATCACACATAAATCAAGGCATAAATCAAGGCATAAATAACAAAGTCAAGCATCACACATAAATCAAGGCATAAATAACAAAGTCAAGCATCACACATAAATCAAGGCATAAATCAAGGCATAAATAACAAAGTCAAGCATCACACGTAAATCAAGGCATAAATAACAAAGTCAAGCATCACACATAAATCAAGGCATAAATCAAGGCAAGCGTCATACAAAATCGTCCCACCCCAAAATTTCCGAGGATTATTGCTCTGATACCAATTGTAACGCCCCGGATTTTTTGATCCAAAACGTTACTTGAAAATATATTGTTTAGAAAGATTTACGACAAATTTTTTTTTTATCTAACTACCTAACATTTATTCATGCAAATAATTAGTAACAACCACGTTTATCTAATTTTATTAAGAAAATGTTTATTCAAGGCTATAACAAGAAAAACAATAATTCCTAACGGAAGGGAACCCACTTCCGCATTTCTAGAATCCCAGTACATTTTAAAAGTTGATTAAAACAAACTTAGAAGTATCGCGACAATCCTATCATTACAAAATTATATTGAAAACCCATTTTTATCCCTCGTTTGTCGCACGGTAATACTCATCAACTACTCTTGAATATCCTCGAACTCATTAGTACCTAAAATGTTGTTTTAAGGGTCAGTTTTATCCATCATCCACATCAAACCAAAGTTAAACATATAGAAGAATAACACAAATTATATAAAAGTAAAAACTTCCAATTTAAAAGAAAAATACACAAACCAATAAATTGCATAACAAAAATATATACATGATGCATGCTCCTAAAACTATATGATCCGGATATACCTGCCACTAAGGCAACTTCCACACAGAAAATTCACCCATACCAATGGGGAAAACCTGCCACTAAGGCAACTTCCACACAGATCACCCATACCAATGGGGAAAAACCTGCCACTAAGGCAACTTCCACGAAGATGCATTTGCCATGACATGATATGATGATATATTATCAAAGAGATATATTTCCACACAGCCCACTAAGAATCATGTCATAAGCATTCAAATCACTTTACAAAATCATCATCTTATTCACATATCACTAAGATCACATATCCATGAACAAATAATCATGAAAATCATAACTTCCACCACATACACACAAAAATCAAGACTTGGTATCATACACACCATAAAAATTAACACGTTAACATATATAACAACAAGATTCAACTCCAACTCATACATCATCATAAAACTTTGTCACATATAACATACAAATTCAACTCTTCCTTCATATTCATTATAAAAATTAAAAGTTTATTATATATAACATAAAATTCATACTTTACTTCATATTCGCCATAAAAATCAAAACTTCATCACATATAACATCAAAATTCATACTTTACTTCCAAAAATCATATATTATATAATAAACTTAACACAAAGGATTGGGGGTTCATTATTTTAATTAATTAGTCTACATATTATTCCTTTCAAAATGCAAGCAATCACAATTATTAATTTCATGCCATCCAACCAACGGTCTAACTATAATTTGTGTGGGGAAAAGCCCTTACCTTGGCCGCTTTTCTTCCTAGTACAAATCTCTAAGCCCCACGAAGTTGTTCACAAGGAAAAGAAGTTCCAAGCTTTTGATGCACGAAGAAAAAGAGGTGATGGTGATGGTGGCTAGAATTTTGGTATTCTTTACAAAATCTTGTTTGTAAAGGGTTTGTGAAATAGGGTTTGTGATTGTGGCTAGGGTCTCAGTACTCCTTTCTATTTAAAGTGAATATTATTGGGTAGATAGTGTTGGGCCTGAATAAGGAATAGAAGAGAGAAAATATTATTATCATTATTATTATTATTATTATTATTATTATTATTCTTATTATTATTATTATTATTATTATTATTATTATTATTATTATTATTATTATTATTATTATTATTATTATTATTATTATTATTATTATTATTAGTTAACCTTCATCAAAAACAAGGCACAGGCTCCCAGCCCATCTTTATACTCATACAGATGGATTGTGTGACACCAAGCCACAACCCTTAGCCCAAATTCTTCTTGCCTTAGACATAAACATACATCTATTAAATAATTCTTACTAACCACTTTACTACAATAAGTCGAACAAGGCGAATAATTACCACACCTAATTTAATATTGGAAAATATATATTTATAGATCCAAATTATTTTAACTAATAATTTTAGAGGATGTTACATTTTTCGTCCTCCCTAGGCATATTCTAATCAAATTAGGGTTTTTAACCAATCTTGTGCATCCAATAAATGATTTTGTGTCATTGGTTTAACATTTAAGTCATTTTTGTCTTCCGTAGGATTATTCTATTCCAATTAGGGTTCATAACCAAGCTTGTGCATCCAATAAGTGCGTTTGTGTCATTGGTTGAACAATTAGGTCATTTTCGTCATCCTTCGACTTATTCTAATCCAATTAGGGTTTTTAACCAATCTTGTATTTCCAATAAGTGCGTTTGTGTCATTGGTTTAACATTTAGTTCATTTACGTCCTTTTTAGGCTTATTCTAATCCAATTAGGGTTTTTAACCAATCTTGTGCATCCAATAAGTGCGTTTGTGTCATAGGTTGAATACTTAGGTCATTTTCGTCCTCCCTAGGCTTATTCTAATCGAATTAGGGTTTTTAACCAATCTTGTGCATCCAATAAGTGATTTTGTGTCATCGGTTGAACATTTAGGTCATTTTCGTCATCCTTCGACTTATTCTAATCCAATTAGGGTTTTTAACCAATCTTGTATTTCCAATAAGTGCATTTGTGTCATTGGTTTAACATTTAGTTCATTTACGTCCTTTCTAGGCTTATTCTAATCCAATTAGGGTTCTTAACCAAGCTTGTGCATCCAATAAGTGCGTTTGTGTCATTGGTTGAACATTTAGGTCATTTTTGTCATACTTCGACTTATTCTAATCCAATTAGGGTTTTTAACTAGTCTTGTGCATCCAATAAGTGATTTTGTGTCAGTGGTTGAACATTTAGGTCATTTTCGTCCTCTCGAGGCTTATTCTAATCCAATTAGGGTTTTTAACCAAGCTTGTGCATCCAATAAGTGCGTTTGTGTCATTGGTTGAACATTTAGGTCATTTTCGTCATCCTTTTACTTATTCTAATCCAATTAGGGTTCTAACCAATTTTGTATATCCAATAAGTACGTTTGTGTCATTGGTTTAACATTTAGGTCATTTACGTCCTTTCTAGGCTTATTCTAATCCAATTAGGGTTTTTAACTAATCTTGTGCATCCAATAAGTGATTTTGTGTCATTGGTTGAACATTTAGGTCATTTTCGTCCTCTCTAGGCTTATTCTAATCCAATCAGGGTTTTGAACCAAGCTTGTGTATCCAATAAGTGCGTTTGTGTTATTGGTTGAACATTTAGGTCATTGTAGTCATCCTTCGACTTATTCTAATCCAATTAGGGTTTTTAACGAATCTTTTATTTCGAATAACTGCGTTTGTGTCATTGGTTTTACATTTAAGTAATTTACGTCCTTTCTAGGCTTATTCTAATCCAATTAGGGTTTTTAACAAATCTTGTGCATTCAACAAGTGCGTTTGTGTCATTGGTTGAGTATTTAGGTCATTTTCGTCCACCCTAGGGTTATTCTAATCCAATTAGGGTTATTAACCAATTTTGTGCATTCAATAAGTGATTTTGTGTCATTGGTTGAACATTTAGATCATTTTCGTCCTCCGTAGGCTTATTCTAATCCAATTAGGGTTTTTAACCAAGCTTGTGCATCCCATAAGTGCGTTTGTGTCATTGGTTGAACATTTAGGTCATTTTCCTCATCCTTCGACTTATTCTAATCCAATTAGGGTTTTTAACGAATCTTGTATTTTCAATAACTGCGTTTGTGTCATTGGTTTAACATTTAAGTAATTTACGTCCTTTCTAGGCTTATTCTAGACCAATTAGGGTTTTTAACCAATCTTGTGCATTCAACAAGTGCATTTGTGTCATTGGTTGAGTATTTAGGTCATTTTCGTCCTCCCTAGCTTATTCTAATCCAATTAGGGTTTTTAACCAATTTTGTGCATTCAACAAGTGCGTTTGTGTCATTGGTTGAGTATTTAGGTCATTTTCGTCATCCCTAGGCTTCTTCTAATCGAATTATGGTTTTTAACCAACCTTGTGCATCCAATAATTGATTTTGTGTCGTTGGTTGAACATTAAGGTCATTTTCGTCATCCTTCGACTTATTCTAATCCAATTAGGGTGTTTAACCAGTCTTGTGCATCCAATAAGTGATTTTGTGTCAGTGGATGAACATTTAGGTCATTTTCGACATCCTTCGACTTATTCTAATCAAATTAGGGTTTTTAACGAAACTTGTATTTCCAATAACTGCATTTGGGTCATTGGTTTAACATTTAAGTAATTTATGTCCTTTCTAGGCTTATTCGAATCCAATTAGGGTTTTTAACCAATCTTGTGCATTCAACAAGTGCGTTTGTGTCATTGGTTGAGTATTTAGGTCATTTTCGTCCTCCCTAGGATTATTCTAATCGAATTAGGGTTTTTAACACATTTTGTGCATTCAATAAGTGATTTTGTGTCATTGGTTGAACATTTAGATCATTTTCGTCCTCCCTAGGCTTATTCTAATCCAATTAGGGTTTTTAACTAAGCTTGTGCATCCCATAAGTGCGTTTGTATCATTGGTTGAACATTTAGGTCATCTTCGACATCCTTCGACTTATTCTAATCCAATTAGGGTTTTTAACGAATCTTGTATTTCCAATAACTGCGTTTGTGTCATTGGTTTAACATTTAAGTAATTTACGTCCTTTCTAGGCTTATTCTAATCCAATTAGGGCTTTTAACCAATCTTGTGCATTCAACAAGTGCGTTTGTGTCATTGGTTGAGTATTTAGGTCATATTCGTCCTCCCTAGGCTTATTCTAATCCAATTAGGGTTTTGAACCAAGCTTGTGCATCCCATAAGTGCGTTTGTGTCATTGGTTGAACATTTAGGTCATTTTCGACATCCTTCGACTTATTCTAATCCAATTAGGGTTTTTAACGAATCTTGTATTTCCAATAACTGCATTTGGGTCATTGGTTTAACATTTAAGTAATTTACGTCCTTTCTAGGCTTATTCTAATCCAATTAGGGTTTTTAACCAATCTTGTGCATTCAACAAGTGCATTTGTGTCATTCGTTGAGTATTTAGGTCATTTTCGTCCTCCCTAGCTTCTTCTAATCCAATTAGGGTTTTTAACCAATTTTGTGCATTCAATAAGTGATTTTGTGTCATTGGTTGAACATTTAGGTCATTTTCGTCCTCCCTACGCTTATTCTAATCGAATTAGGGTTTTTAACCAACCTTGTGCATCCAATAATTGATTTTGTGTCATTGGTTGAACATTAAGGTCATTTTCGTCATCCTTCGACTTATTCTAATCCAATTAGGGTTTTTAACCAGTCTTGTGCATCCAATAAGCGATTTTTTGTCAGTGGTTGAACATTTAGGTCATTTTCGTCCTCCTTAGGCTTATTCTAATCCAATCAGGGTTTTTAACCAAGCTTGTGCATCATATAAGTGCGTTTGTGTCATTGGTTGAACATTTAGGTCATTTTCGTCATCCTTCGACTTATTCTAATCCAATTAGGGTTTTTAACGAATCTTGTATTTCCAATAACTGCGTTTGTGTCATTGGTTTAACATTTAAGTAATTTACGTCCTTTCTAGGCTTATTCTAATCCAATTAGGGTTTTTAACCAATCTTGTGCATTCAACAAGTGTGTTTGTGTCATTGGTTGAGTATTTAGGTCATTTTTGTCCTCCCTTGGCTTATTCTAATCCAATTAGGGTTTTTAACCAATTTTGTGCATTCAATAAGTGATTTTGTGTCATTCGTTGAACATTTAGATCATTTTCGTCCTCCCTAGGCTTATTCTAATCCAATCAGGGTTTTTAACCAAGCTTGTGCATCCCATAAGTGCGTTTGTGTCATTGGTTGAACATTTAGGTCATTTTCGTCATCCTTCGACTTATTCTAATCCAATTAGGGTTTTTAACGAATCTTGTATTTCCAATATTTGTGTTTGTGTCATTGGTTTAACATTTAAGTAATTTACGTCCTTTCTAGGCATATTCTAATCCAATTAGGGTTTTTAACCAATCTTGTGCATTCAACAAGTGCATTTGTGTCATTCGTTGAGTATTTAGGTCATTTTCGTCCTCCCTAGCTTATTCTAATCCAATTAGGGTTTTTAACCAATTTTGTGCATTCAATAAGTGATTTTGTGTCATTGGTTGAACATTTAGGTCATTTTCGTCCTCCCTAGGCTTATTCTAATCGAATTAGGGTTTTTAACCAACCTTGTGCATCCAATAATTGATTTTGTGTCATTGGTTGAACATTAAGGTCATTTTCGTGATCCTTCGACTTATTCTAATCCAATTAGGGTTTTTAACCAGTCTTGTGCATCCAATAAGTGATTTTTTGTCAGTGGTTGAACATTTAGGTCATTTTCGTCCTCCCCAGGCTTATTCTAATCCAATTAGAGTTTTTAACCAATTTTGTGCATTCAATAAGTGATTTTGTGTCATTGGTTGAACATTTAGGTCATTTTCGTCCTCCCTAGGCTTATTCTAATCGAATTAGAATTTTTAACCAATCTTGTGCATCCAATAATTGATTTTGTGTCATTGGTTGAACATTAAGGTCATTTTCGTCATTCTTTGACTTATTCTAATCCAATTAGGGTTTTTAACCAGTCTTGTGCATCCAATAAGCGATTTTTTGTCAATGGTTGAACATTTAGGTCATTTTCGTCGTCCCTAGGCTTATTCTAATCCAATTATGGTTTTTAACCAAGCTTGTGCATCCAATAAGTGCGTTTGTGTCATTGGTTGAACATTTAGGTCATTTTCGTCATCCTTCGACTTATTCTAATCCAATTAGGGTTTTTAACGAATCTTATATTTCCAATAACTGCGTTTGTGTCATTGGTTTAACATTTAAGTAATTTACGTCCTTTCTAGGCTTATTCTAATCCAATTAGGGTTTTTAACCAATCTTGTGCATTCAACAAGTGCGTTTGTGTCATTGGTTGAGTATTTAGGTCATTTTCGTCCTCCCTAGGCTTATTTTAATCCAATTAGGGTTTTTAACCAATTTTGTGCATTCAATAAGTGATTTTGTGTCATTGGTTGAACATTTAGATCATTTTCGTCCTCCCTAGGCTTATTCTAATCCAATCAGGGTTTTTAACCAAGCTTGTGCATCCCATAAGTGCGTTTGTGTCATTGGTTGAACATTTAGGTCATTTTCCTCATCCTTCGACTTATTCTAATCCAATTAGGGTTTTTAACGAATCTTGTATTTTCAATAACTGCGTTTGTGTCATTGGTTTAACATTTAAGTAATTTACGTCCTTTCTAGGCTTATTCTAGACCAATTAGGGTTTTTAACCAATCTTGTGCATTCAACAAGTGCATTTGTGTCATTGGTTGAGTATTTAGGTCATTTTCGTCCTCCCTAGCTTATTCTAATCCAATTAGGGTTTTTAACCAATTTTGTGCATTCAACAAGTGCGTTTGTGTCATTGGTTGAGTATTTAGGTCATTTTCGTCATCCCTAGGCTTCTTCTAATCGAATTATGGTTTTTAACCAACCTTGTGCATCCAATAATTGATTTTGTGTCGTTGGTTGAACATTAAGGTCATTTTCGTCATCCTTCGACTTATTCTAATCCAATTAGGGTTTTTAACCAGTCTTGTGCATCCAATAAGTGATTTTGTGTCAGTGGTTGAACATTTAGGTCATTTTCGACATCCTTCGACTTATTCTAATCAAATTAGGGTTTTTAACGAAACTTGTATTTCCAATAACTGCATTTGGGTCATTGGTTTAACATTTAAGTAATTTATGTCCTTTCTAGGCTTATTCTAATCCAATTAGGGTTTTTAACCAATCTTGTGCATTCAACAAGTGCGTTTGTGTCATTGGTTGAGTATTTAGGTCATTTTCGTCCTCCCTAGGATTATTCTAATCGAATTAGGGTTTTTAACACATTTTGTGCATTCAATAAGTGATTTTGTGTCATTGGTTGAACATTTAGATCATTTTCGTTTTCCCTAGGCTTATTCTAATCCAATTAGGGTTTTTAACCAAGCTTGTGCATCCCATAAGTGCGTTTGTATCATTGGTTGAACATTTAGGTCATCTTCGACATCCTTCGACTTATTCTAATCCAATTAGGGTTTTTAACGAATCTTGTATTTCCAATAACTGCGTTTGTGTCATTGGTTTAACATTTAAGTAATTTACGTCCTTTCTAGGCTTATTCTAATCCAATTAGGGCTTTTAACCAATCTTGTGCATTCAACAAGTGCGTTTGTGTCATTGGTTGAGTATTTAGGTCATATTCGTCCTCCCTAGGCTTATTCTAATCCAATTAGGGTTTTGAACCAAGCTTGTGCATCCCATAAGTGCGTTTGTGTCATTGGTTGAACATTTAGGTCATTTTCGACATCCTTCGACTTATTCTAATCCAATTAGGGTTTTTAACGAATCTTGTATTTCCAATAACTGCATTTGGGTCATTGGTTTAACATTTAAGTAATTTACGTCCTTTCTAGGCTTATTCTAATCCAATTAGGGTTTTTAACCAATCTTGTGCATTCAACAAGTGCATTTGTGTCATTCGTTGAGTATTTAGGTCATTTTCGTCCTCCCTAGCTTCTTCTAATCCAATTAGGGTTTTTAACCAATTTTGTGCATTCAATAAGTGATTTTGTGTCATTGGTTGAACATTTAGGTCATTTTCGTCCTCCCTACGCTTATTCTAATCGAATTAGGGTTTTTAACCAACCTTGTGCATCCAATAATTGATTTTGTGTCATTGGTTGAACATTAAGGTCATTTTCGTCATACTTCGACTTATTCTAATCCAATTAGGGTTTTTAACCAGTCTTGTGCATCCCATAAGCGATTTTTAGTTAGTGGTTGAACATTTAGGTCATTTTCGTCCTCCCCAGGCTTATTCTAATCCAATTAGGGTTTTTAACCAATTTTGTGCATTCAATAAGCGATTTTTTGTCAGTGGTTAAACATTTACGTCATTTTCGTCCTCCTTAGGCTTATTCTTATCCAATCAGGGTTTTTAACAAAGCTTGTGCATCATATAAGTGCGTTTGTGTCATTGGTTGAACATTTAGGTCATTTTCGTCATCCTTCGACTTATTCTAATCCAATTAGGGTTTTTAACGAATCTTGTATTTCCAATAACTGTGTTTGTGTCATTGGTTTAACATTTAAGTAATTTACGTCCTTTCTAGGCTTATTCTAATCCAATTAGGGTTTTTAACCAATTTTGTGCATTCAATTAGTGATTTTGTGTCATTCGTTGAACATTTAGATCATTTTCGTCCTCCCTAGGCTTATTCTAATCCAATCAGGGTTTTTAACCAAGCTTGTGCATCCCATAAGTGCGTTTGTGTCATTGGTTGAACATTTAGGTCATTTTCGTCATCCTTCGACTTATTCTAATCCAATTAGGGTTTTTAACGAATCTTGTATTTCCAATATTTGTGTTTGTGTCATTGGTTTAACATTTAAGTAATTTACGTCCTTTCTAGGCATATTCTAATCCAATTAGGGTTTTTAACCAATCTTGTGCATTCAACAAGTGCATTTGTGTCATTCGTTGAGTATTTAGGTCATTTTCGTCCTCCCTAGCTTATTCTAATCCAATTAGGGTTTTTAACCAATTTTGTGCATTCAATAAGTGATTTTGTGTCATTGGTTGAACATTTAGGTCATTTTCGTCCTCCCTACGCTTATTCTAATCGAATTAGGGTTTTTAACCAACCTTGTGCATCCAATAATTGATTTTGTGTCATTGGTTGAACATTAAGGTCATTTTCGTGATCCTTCGACTTATTCTAATCCAATTAGGGTTTTTAACCAGTCTTGTGCATCCAATAAGTGATTTTTTGTCAGTGGTTGAACATTTAGGTCATTTTCGTCCTCCCCAGGCTTATTCTAATCCAATTAGAGTTTTTAACCAATTTTGTGCATTCAATAAGTGATTTTGTGTCATTGGTTGAACATTTAGGTCATTTTCGTCCTCCCTATGCTTATTCTAATCGAATTAGAATTTTTAACCAATCTTGTGCATCCAATAATTGATTTTGTGTCATTGGTTGAACATTAAGGTCATTTTCGTCATTCTTTGACTTATTCTAATCCAATTAGGGTTTTTAACCAGTCTTGGGCATCCAATAAGCGATTTTTTATCAATGGTTGAACATTTAGGTCATTTTCGTCCTCCCTAGGCTTATTCTAATCCAATTAGGGTTATTAACCAATTTTGTGCATTCAATAAGTGATTTTGTGTCATTGGTTGAACATTTAGGTCATTTTCGT
This sequence comes from Cicer yamashitae, assembly GCA_037974755.1. Classification (NCBI taxonomy): domain Eukaryota; kingdom Viridiplantae; phylum Streptophyta; class Magnoliopsida; order Fabales; family Fabaceae; genus Cicer; species Cicer yamashitae. Next base: position 32,975,199 of record JBBPBQ010020321.1, read on the forward strand.
CCTCTTTAGGCTGATTCTAATCTAATTAGGGTTTTTAACCAAGCTTGTGCATCCAATAAGTGCGTTTGTGTCAATACAATTAGGGTTTTTAACCAATCTTGTACATTCAGTAAGGGATTTTGTGTCATTGGTTGAACATATAGGTCATTTTTGTCCTCCCTTGGCTTATTCTAATCCAATTAGGGTTTTTAACCAGTCTTGTGCATCCAATTAGTGATTTTTTGTCAGTGGTTGAACATTTATGTCATTTTCGTCCTCCCTAGGCTTATTCTAATCGAATAAGGGTTTTTAACCAAGCTTGTGCATCCAATAAGTGCGTTTGTGTCATTGGTTGAACATTTAGGTCATTTTCGTCATCCTTCGACTTATTCTAATCCAATTAGGGTTTTTAACGAATCTTGTATTTCCAATAACTGCGTTTGTGTCATTGGTTTAACATTTAAGTAATTTACGTCCTTTCTAGGTTTATTCTAATCCAATTAGGGTTTTTAACCAATCTTGTGCATTCAACAAGTGTGTTTGTGTCATTGGTTGAGTATTTAGGTCATTTTTGTCCTCCCTTGGCTTATTCTAATCCAATTAGGGTTTTTAACCAATTTTGTGCATTCAATAAGTGATTTTGTGTCATTCGTTGAACATTTAGATCATTTTCGTCCTCCCTAGGCTTATTCTAATCCAATCAGGGTTTTTAACCAAGCTTGTGCATCCCATAAGTGCGTTTGTGTCATTGGTTGAACATTTAGGTCATTTTCGTCATCCTTCGACTTATTCTAATCCAATTAGGGTTTTTAACGAATCTTGTATTTCCAATAACTGCATTTGGGTCATTGGTTTAACATTTAAGTAATTTACGTCCTTTCTAGGCATATTCTAATCCAATTAGGGTTTTTAACCAATCTTGTGCATTCAACAAGTGCATTTGTGTCATTGGTTGAGTATTTAGGTCATTTTCATCCTCCCTACGCTTATTCTAATCGAATTAGGGTTTTTAACCAACCTTGTGGATCCAATAATTGATTTTGTGTCATTGGTTGAACATTAAGGTCATTTTCGTGATCCTTCGACTTATTCTAATCCAATTAGGGTTTTTAACCAGTCTTGTGCATCCAATAAGTGATTTTTTGTCAGTGGTTGAACATTTAGGTCATTTTCGTCCTCCCCAGGCTTATTCTAATCCAATTAGAGTTTTTAACCAATTTTGTGCATTCAATAAGTGATTTTGTGTCATTGGTTGAACATTTAGGTCATTTTCGTCCTCCCTAGGCTTATTCTAATCGAATTAGAATTTTTAACCAATCTTGTGCATCCAATAATTGATTTTGTGTCATTGGTTGAACATTAAGGTCATTTTCGTCATTCTTTGACTTATTCTAATCCAATTAGGGTTTTTAACCAGTCTTGTGCATCCAATAAGCGATTTTTTGTCAATGGTTGAACATTTAGGTCATTTTCGTCGTCCCTAGGCTTATTCTAATCCAATTAGGGTTTTTAACCAAGCTTGTGCATCCAATAAGTGCGTTTGTGTCATTGGTTGAACATTTAGGTCATTTTCGTCATCCTTCGACTTATTCTAATCCAATTAGGGTTTTTAACGAATCTTATATTTCCAATAACTGCGTTTGTGTCATTGGTTTAACATTTAAGTAATTTACGTCCTTTCTAGGCTTATTCTAATCCAATTAGGGTTTTTAACCAATCTTGTGCATTCAACAAGTGCGTTTGTGTCATTGGTTGAGTATTTAGGTCATTTTCGTCCTCCCTAGGCTTATTTTAATCCAATTAGGGTTTTTAACCAATTTTGTGCATTCAATAAGTGATTTTGTGTCATTGGTTGAACATTTAGATCATTTTCGTCCTCCCTAGGCTTATTCTAATCCAATCAGGGTTTTTAACCAAGCTTGTGCATCCCATAAGTGCGTTTGTGTCATTGGTTGAACATTTAGGTCATTTTCCTCATCCTTCGACTTATTCTAATCCAATTAGGGTTTTTAACGAATCTTGTATTTTCAATAACTGCGTTTGTGTCATTGGTTTAACATTTAAGTAATTTACGTCCTTTCTAGGCTTATTCTAGACCAATTAGGGTTTTTAACCAATCTTGTGCATTCAACAAGTGCATTTGTGTCATTGGTTGAGTATTTAGGTCATTTTCGTCCTCCCTAGCTTATTCTAATCCAATTAGGGTTTTTAACCAATTTTGTGCATTCAACAAGTGCGTTTGTGTCATTGGTTGAGTATTTAGGTCATTTTCGTCATCCCTAGGCTTCTTCTAATCGAATTATGGTTTTTAACCAACCTTGTGCATCCAATAATTGATTTTGTGTCGTTGGTTGAACATTAAGGTCATTTTCGTCATCCTTCGACTTATTCTAATCCAATTAGGGTGTTTAACCAGTCTTGTGCATCCAATAAGTGATTTTGTGTCAGTGGATGAACATTTAGGTCATTTTCGACATCCTTCGACTTATTCTAATCAAATTAGGGTTTTTAACGAAACTTGTATTTCCAATAACTGCATTTGGGTCATTGGTTTAACATTTAAGTAATTTATGTCCTTTCTAGGCTTATTCGAATCCAATTAGGGTTTTTAACCAATCTTGTGCATTCAACAAGTGCGTTTGTGTCATTGGTTGAGTATTTAGGTCATTTTCGTCCTCCCTAGGATTATTCTAATCGAATTAGGGTTTTTAACACATTTTGTGCATTCAATAAGTGATTTTGTGTCATTGGTTGAACATTTAGATCATTTTCGTCCTCCCTAGGCTTATTCTAATCCAATTAGGGTTTTTAACTAAGCTTGTGCATCCCATAAGTGCGTTTGTATCATTGGTTGAACATTTAGGTCATCTTCGACATCCTTCGACTTATTCTAATCCAATTAGGGTTTTTAACGAATCTTGTATTTCCAATAACTGCGTTTGTGTCATTGGTTTAACATTTAAGTAATTTACGTCCTTTCTAGGCTTATTCTAATCCAATTAGGGCTTTTAACCAATCTTGTGCATTCAACAAGTGCGTTTGTGTCATTGGTTGAGTATTTAGGTCATATTCGTCCTCCCTAGGCTTATTCTAATCCAATTAGGGTTTTGAACCAAGCTTGTGCATCCCATAAGTGCGTTTGTGTCATTGGTTGAACATTTAGGTCATTTTCGACATCCTTCGACTTATTCTAATCCAATTAGGGTTTTTAACGAATCTTGTATTTCCAATAACTGCATTTGGGTCATTGGTTTAACATTTAAGTAATTTACGTCCTTTCTAGGCTTATTCTAATCCAATTAGGGTTTTTAACCAATCTTGTGCATTCAACAAGTGCATTTGTGTCATTCGTTGAGTATTTAGGTCATTTTCGTCCTCCCTAGCTTCTTCTAATCCAATTAGGGTTTTTAACCAATTTTGTGCATTCAATAAGTGATTTTGTGTCATTGGTTGAACATTTAGGTCATTTTCGTCCTCCCTACGCTTATTCTAATCGAATTAGGGTTTTTAACCAACCTTGTGCATCCAATAATTGATTTTGTGTCATTGGTTGAACATTAAGGTCATTTTCGTCATCCTTCGACTTATTCTAATCCAATTAGGGTTTTTAACCAGTCTTGTGCATCCCATAAGCGATTTTTAGTTAGTGGTTGAACATTTAGGTCATTTTCGTCCTCCCCAGGCTTATTCTAATCCAATTAGGGTTTTTAACCAATTTTGTGCATTCAATAAGCGATTTTTTGTCAGTGGTTAAACATTTACGTCATTTTCGTCCTCCTTAGGCTTATTCTTATCCAATCAGGGTTTTTAACAAAGCTTGTGCATCATATAAGTGCGTTTGTGTCATTGGTTGAACATTTAGGTCATTTTCGTCATCCTTCGACTTATTCTAATCCAATTAGGGTTTTTAACGAATCTTGTATTTCCAATAACTGTGTTTGTGTCATTGGTTTAACATTTAAGTAATTTACGTCCTTTCTAGGCTTATTCTAATCCAATTAGGGTTTTTAACCAATTTTGTGCATTCAATAAGTGATTTTGTGTCATTCGTTGAACATTTAGATCATTTTCGTCCTCCCTAGGCTTATTCTAATCCAATCAGGGTTTTTAACCAAGCTTGTGCATCCCATAAGTGCGTTTGTGTCATTGGTTGAACATTTAGGTCATTTTCGTCATCCTTCGACTTATTCTAATCCAATTAGGGTTTTTAACGAATCTTGTATTTCCAATATTTGTGTTTGTGTCATTGGTTTAACATTTAAGTAATTTACGTCCTTTCTAGGCATATTCTAATCCAATTAGGGTTTTTAACCAATCTTGTGCATTCAACAAGTGCATTTGTGTCATTCGTTGAGTATTTAGGTCATTTTCGTCCTCCCTAGCTTATTCTAATCCAATTAGGGTTTTTAACCAATTTTGTGCATTCAATAAGTGATTTTGTGTCATTGGTTGAACATTTAGGTCATTTTCGTCCTCCCTAGGCTTATTCTAATCGAATTAGGGTTTTTAACCAACCTTGTGCATCCAATAATTGATTTTGTGTCATTGGTTGAACATTAAGGTCATTTTCGTCATCCTTCGACTTATTCTAATCCAATTAGGGTTTTTAACCAGTCTTGTGCATGCAACAAGCGATTTTTTGTCAGTGGTTGAACATTTAGGTCATTTTCGTCCTCCCCAGGCTTATTCTAATCCAATTAGGGTTTTTAACCAATTTTGTGCATTCAATAAGTGATTTTTTGTTAGTGGTTGAACATTTAGGTCATCTTCGTCCTCCTTAGGCTTATTCTAATCGAATTAGAATTTTTAACCAATCTTGTGCATCCAATAATTGATTTTGTGTCATTGGTTGAACATGAAGGTCATTTTCGTCATCCTTCGACTTTTTCTAATCCAAATAGGGTTTTTAACCAGTCTTGTGCATCCAATAAGCGATTTTTTGTCAGTGGTTGAACATTTAGGTCATTTTCGTCCTCCTTAGGCTTATTCTAATCCAATCAGGGTTTTTAACCAAGCTTGTGCATCATATAAGTGCGTTTGTGTCATTGGTTGAACATTTAGGTCATTTTCGTCATCCTTCGACTTATTCTAATCCAATTAGGGTTTTTAACGAATCTTGTATTTCCAATAACTGCGTTTGTGTCATTGGTTTAACATTTAAGTAATTTACGTCCTTTCTAGGCTTATTCTAATCCAATTAGGGTTTTTAACCAATCTTGTGCATTCAACAAGTGCGTTTGTGTCATCGGTGGAGTATTTAGGTCATTTTCGTCCTCCCTAGGCTTATTCTAATCCAATTAGGGTTTTTAACCAATTTTGTGCATTCAATAAGTGATTTTGTGTCATTGGTTGAACATTTAGATCATTTTCGTCCTCCCTAGGCTTATTCTAATCCAATTAGGGTTTTTAACCAAGCTTGTGCATCCCATAAGTGCGTTTGTGTCATTGGTTGAACATTTAGGTCATTTTCGTCATCCTTCGACTTATTCTAATCCAATTAGGGTTTTTAACGAATCTTGTATTTCCAATAACTGCGTTTGTGTCATTGGTTTAACATTTAAGTAATTTACGTCCTTTCTAGGCTTATTCTAATCCAATTAGGGTTTTTAACCAATCTTGTGCATTCAACAAGTGTGTTTGTGTCATTGGTTGAGTATTTAGGTCATTTTTGTCCTCCCTTGGCTTATTCTAATCCAATTAGGGTTTTTAACCAATTTTGTGCATTCAATAAGTGATTTTGTGTCATTCGTTGAACATTTAGATCATTTTCGTCCTCCCTAGGCTTATTCTAATCCAATCAGGGTTTTTAACCAAGCTTGTGCATCCCATAAGTGCGTTTGTGTCATTGGTTGAACATTTAGGTCATTTTCGTCATCCTTCGACTTATTCTAATCCAATTAGGGTTTTTAACGAATCTTGTATTTCCAATATTTGTGTTTGTGTCATTGGTTTAACATTTAAGTAATTTACGTCCTTTCTAGGCATATTCTAATCCAATTAGGGTTTTTAACCAATCTTGTGCATTCAACAAGTGCATTTGTGTCATTCGTTGAGTATTTAGGTCATTTTCGTCCTCCCTAGCTTATTCTAATCCAATTAGGGTTTTTAACCAATTTTGTGCATTCAATAAGTGATTTTGTGTCATTGGTTGAACATTTAGGTCATTTTCGTCCTCCCTAGGCTTATTCTAATCGAATTAGGGTTTTTAACCAACCTTGTGCATCCAATAATTGATTTTGTGTCATTGGTTGAACATTAAGGTCATTTTCGTGATCCTTCGACTTATTCTAATCCAATTAGGGTTTTTAACCAGTCTTGTGCATCCAATAAGTGATTTTTTGTCAGTGGTTGAACATTTAGGTCATTTTCGTCCTCCCCAGGCTTATTCTAATCCAATTAGAGTTTTTAACCAATTTTGTGCATTCAATAAGTGATTTTGTGTCATTGGTTGAACATTTAGGTCATTTTCGTCCTCCCTAGGCTTATTCTAATCGAATTAGAATTTTTAACCAATCTTGTGCATCCAATAATTGATTTTGTGTCATTGGTTGAACATTAAGGTCATTTTCGTCATTCTTTGACTTATTCTAATCCAATTAGGGTTTTTAACCAGTCTTGTGCATCCAATAAGCGATTTTTTGTCAATGGTTGAACATTTAGGTCATTTTCGTCGTCCCTAGGCTTATTCTAATCCAATTAGGGTTTTTAACCAAGCTTGTGCATCCAATAAGTGCGTTTGTGTCATTGGTTGAACATTTAGGTCATTTTCGTCATCCTTCGACTTATTCTAATCCAATTAGGGTTTTTAACGAATCTTATATTTCCAATAACTGCGTTTGTGTCATTGGTTTAACATTTAAGTAATTTACGTCCTTTCTAGGCTTATTCTAATCCAATTAGGGTTTTTAACCAATCTTGTGCATTCAACAAGTGCGTTTGTGTCATTGGTTGAGTATTTAGGTCATTTTCGTCCTCCCTAGGCTTATTTTAATCCAATTAGGGTTTTTAACCAATTTTGTGCATTCAATAAGTGATTTTGTGTCATTGGTTGAACATTTAGATCATTTTCGTCCTCCCTAGGCTTATTCTAATCCAATCAGGGTTTTTAACCAAGCTTGTGCATCCCATAAGTGCGTTTGTGTCATTGGTTGAACATTTAGGTCATTTTCCTCATCCTTCGACTTATTCTAATCCAATTAGGGTTTTTAACGAATCTTGTATTTTCAATAACTGCGTTTGTGTCATTGGTTTAACATTTAAGTAATTTACGTCCTTTCTAGGCTTATTCTAGACCAATTAGGGTTTTTAACCAATCTTGTGCATTCAACAAGTGCATTTGTGTCATTGGTTGAGTATTTAGGTCATTTTCGTCCTCCCTAGCTTATTCTAATCCAATTAGGGTTTTTAACCAATTTTGTGCATTCAACAAGTGCGTTTGTGTCATTGGTTGAGTATTTAGGTCATTTTCGTCATCCCTAGGCTTCTTCTAATCGAATTATGGTTTTTAACCAACCTTGTGCATCCAATAATTGATTTTGTGTCGTTGGTTGAACATTAAGGTCATTTTCGTCATCCTTCGACTTATTCTAATCCAATTAGGGTGTTTAACCAGTCTTGTGCATCCAATAAGTGATTTTGTGTCAGTGGATGAACATTTAGGTCATTTTCGACATCCTTCGACTTATTCTAATCAAATTAGGGTTTTTAACGAAACTTGTATTTCCAATAACTGCATTTGGGTCATTGGTTTAACATTTAAGTAATTTATGTCCTTTCTAGGCTTATTCGAATCCAATTAGGGTTTTTAACCAATCTTGTGCATTCAACAAGTGCGTTTGTGTCATTGGTTGAGTATTTAGGTCATTTTCGTCCTCCCTAGGATTATTCTAATCGAATTAGGGTTTTTAACACATTTTGTGCATTCAATAAGTGATTTTGTGTCATTGGTTGAACATTTAGATCATTTTCGTCCTCCCTAGGCTTATTCTAATCCAATTAGGGTTTTTAACTAAGCTTGTGCATCCCATAAGTGCGTTTGTATCATTGGTTGAACATTTAGGTCATCTTCGACATCCTTCGACTTATTCTAATCCAATTAGGGTTTTTAACGAATCTTGTATTTCCAATAACTGCGTTTGTGTCATTGGTTTAACATTTAAGTAATTTACGTCCTTTCTAGGCTTATTCTAATCCAATTAGGGCTTTTAACCAATCTTGTGCATTCAACAAGTGCGTTTGTGTCATTGGTTGAGTATTTAGGTCATATTCGTCCTCCCTAGGCTTATTCTAATCCAATTAGGGTTTTGAACCAAGCTTGTGCATCCCATAAGTGCGTTTGTGTCATTGGTTGAACATTTAGGTCATTTTCGACATCCTTCGACTTATTCTAATCCAATTAGGGTTTTTAACGAATCTTGTATTTCCAATAACTGCATTTGGGTCATTGGTTTAACATTTAAGTAATTTACGTCCTTTCTAGGCTTATTCTAATCCAATTAGGGTTTTTAACCAATCTTGTGCATTCAACAAGTGCATTTGTGTCATTCGTTGAGTATTTAGGTCATTTTCGTCCTCCCTAGCTTCTTCTAATCCAATTAGGGTTTTTAACCAATTTTGTGCATTCAATAAGTGATTTTGTGTCATTGGTTGAACATTTAGGTCATTTTCGTCCTCCCTACGCTTATTCTAATCGAATTAGGGTTTTTAACCAACCTTGTGCATCCAATAATTGATTTTGTGTCATTGGTTGAACATTAAGGTCATTTTCGTCATCCTTCGACTTATTCTAATCCAATTAGGGTTTTTAACCAGTCTTGTGCATCCAATAAGCGATTTTTTGTCAGTGGTTGAACATTTAGGTCATTTTCGTCCTCCTTAGGCTTATTCTAATCCAATCAGGGTTTTTAACCAAGCTTGTGCATCATATAAGTGCGTTTGTGTCATTGGTTGAACATTTAGGTCATTTTCGTCATCCTTCGACTTATTCTAATCCAATTAGGGTTTTTAACGAATCTTGTATTTCCAATAACTGCGTTTGTGTCATTGGTTTAACATTTAAGTAATTTACGTCCTTTCTAGGCTTATTCTAATCCAATTAGGGTTTTTAACCAATCTTGTGCATTCAACAAGTGTGTTTGTGTCATTGGTTGAGTATTTAGGTCATTTTTGTCCTCCCTTGGCTTATTCTAATCCAATTAGGGTTTTTAACCAATTTTGTGCATTCAATAAGTGATTTTGTGTCATTCGTTGAACATTTAGATCATTTTCGTCCTCCCTAGGCTTATTCTAATCCAATCAGGGTTTTTAACCAAGCTTGTGCATCCCATAAGTGCGTTTGTGTCATTGGTTGAACATTTAGGTCATTTTCGTCATCCTTCGACTTATTCTAATCCAATTAGGGTTTTTAACGAATCTTGTATTTCCAATATTTGTGTTTGTGTCATTGGTTTAACATTTAAGTAATTTACGTCCTTTCTAGGCATATTCTAATCCAATTAGGGTTTTTAACCAATCTTGTGCATTCAACAAGTGCATTTGTGTCATTCGTTGAGTATTTAGGTCATTTTCGTCCTCCCTAGCTTATTCTAATCCAATTAGGGTTTTTAACCAATTTTGTGCATTCAATAAGTGATTTTGTGTCATTGGTTGAACATTTAGGTCATTTTCGTCCTCCCTAGGCTTATTCTAATCGAATTAGGGTTTTTAACCAACCTTGTGCATCCAATAATTGATTTTGTGTCATTGGTTGAACATTAAGGTCATTTTCGTCATCCTTCGACTTATTCTAATCCAATTAGGGTTTTTAACCAGTCTTGTGCATCCAATAAGCGATTTTTTGTCAGTGGTTGAACATTTAGGTCATTTTCGTCCTCCCCAGGCTTATTCTAATCCAATTAGAGTTTTTAACCAATTTTGTGCATTCAATAAGTGATTTTGTGTCATTGGTTGAACATTTAGGTCATTTTCGTCCTCCCTATGCTTATTCTAATCGAATTAGAATTTTTAACCAATCTTGTGCATCCAATAATTGATTTTGTGTCATTGGTTGAACATTAAGGTCATTTTCGTCATTCTTTGACTTATTCTAATCCAATTAGGGTTTTTAACCAGTCTTGGGCATCCAATAAGCGATTTTTTATCAATGGTTGAACATTTAGGTCATTTTCGTCCTCCCTAGGCTTATTCTAATCCAATTAGGGATATTAACCAATTTTGTGCATTCAATAAGTGATTTTGTGTCATTGGTTGAACATTTAGGTCATTTTCGTCCTCTTTAGGCTGATTCTAATCTAATTAGGGTTTTTAACCAAGCTTGTGCATCCAATAAGTGCGTTTGTGTCAATACAATTAGGGTTTTTAACCAATCTTGTACATTCAGTAAGGGATTTTGTGTCATTGGTTGAACATATAGGTCATTTTTGTCCTCCCTTGGCTTATTCTAATCCAATTAGGGTTTTTAACCAGTCTTGTGCATCCAATTAGTGATTTTTTGTCAGTGGTTGAACATTTATGTCATTTTCGTCCTCCCTAGGCTTATTCTAATCGAATAAGGGTTTTTAACCAAGCTTGTGCATCCAATAAGTGCGTTTGTGTCATTGGTTGAACATTTAGGTCATTTTCGTCATCCTTCGACTTATTCTAATCCAATTAGGGTTTTTAACGAATCTTGTATTTCCAATAACTGCGTTTGTGTCATTGGTTTAACATTTAAGTAATTTACGTCCTTTCTAGGCTTATTCTAATCCAATTAGGGTTTTTAACCAATCTTGTGCATTCAACAAGTGTGTTTGTGTCATTGGTTGAGTATTTAGGTCATTTTTGTCCTCCCTTGGCTTATTCTAATCCAATTAGGGTTTTTAACCAATTTTGTGCATTCAATAAGTGATTTTGTGTCATTCGTTGAACATTTAGATCATTTTCGTCCTCCCTAGGCTTATTCTAATCCAATCAGGGTTTTTAACCAAGCTTGTGCATCCCATAAGTGCGTTTGTGTCATTGGTTGAACATTTAGGTCATTTTCGTCATCCTTCGACTTATTCTAATCCAATTAGGGTTTTTAACGAATCTTGTATTTCCAATATTTGTGTTTGTGTCATTGGTTTAACATTTAAGTAATTTACGTCCTTTCTAGGCATATTCTAATCCAATTAGGGTTTTTAACCAATCTTGTGCATTCAACAAGTGCATTTGTGTCATTCGTTGAGTATTTAGGTCATTTTCGTCCTCCCTAGCTTATTCTAATCCAATTAGGGTTTTTAACCAATTTTGTGCATTCAATAAGTGATTTTGTGTCATTGGTTGAACATTTAGGTCATTTTCGTCCTCCCTAGGCTTATTCTAATCGAATTAGGGTTTTTAACCAACCTTGTGCATCCAATAATTGATTTTGTGTCATTGGTTGAACATTAAGGTCATTTTCGTCATCCTTCGACTTATTCTAATCCAATTAGGGTTTTTAACCAGTCTTGTGCATCCAATAAGCGATTTTTTGTCAGTGGTTGAACATTTAGGTCATTTTCGTCCTCCCCAGGCTTATTCTAATCCAATTAGAGTTTTTAACCAATTTTGTGCATTCAATAAGTGATTTTGTGTCATTGGTTGAACATTTAGGTCATTTTCGTCCTCCCTATGCTTATTCTAATCGAATTAGAATTTTTAACCAATCTTGTGCATCCAATAATTGATTTTGTGTCATTGGTTGAACATTAAGGTCATTTTCGTCATTCTTTGACTTATTCTAATCCAATTAGGGTTTTTAACCAGTCTTGGGCATCCAATAAGCGATTTTTTATCAATGGTTGAACATTTAGGTCATTTTCGTCCTCCCTAGGCTTATTCTAATCCAATTAGGGTTATTAACCAATTTTGTGCATTCAATAAGTGATTTTGTGTCATTGGTTGAACATTTAGGTCATTTTCGTCCTCCCTAGGCTTATTCTAATCGAATTAGGGTTTTTAACCAACCTTGTGCATCCAATAATTGATTTTGTGTCATTGGTTGAACATTAAGGTCATTTTCGTCATCCTTCGACTTATTCTAATCCAATTAGGGTTTTTAACCAGTCTTGTGCATCCAATAAGCGATTTTTTGTCAGTGGTTGAACATTTAGGTCATTTTCGTCCTCCCCAGGCTTATTCTAATCCAATTGGAGTTTTTAACCAATTTTGTGCATTCAATAAGTGATTTTGTGTCATTGGTTGAACATTTAGGTCATTTTCGTCCTCCCTATGCTTATTCTAATCGAATTAGAATTTTTAACCAATCTTGTGCATCCAATAATTGATTTTGTGTCATTGGTTGAACATTAAGGTCATTTTCGTCATTCTTTGACTTATTCTAATCCAATTAGGGTTTTTAACCAGTCTTGGGCATCCAATAAGCGATTTTTTATCAATGGTTGAACATTTAGGTCATTTTCGTCCTCCCTAGGCTTATTCTAATCCAATTAGGGATATTAACCAATTTTGTGCATTCAATAAGTGATTTTGTGTCATTGGTTGAACATTTAGGTCATTTTCGTCCTCTTTAGGCTGATTCTAATCTAATTAGGGTTTTTAACCAAGCTTGTGCATCCAATAAGTGCGTTTGTGTCAATACAATTAGGGTTTTTAACCAATCTTGTTCATTCAGTAAGGGATTTTGTGTCATTGGTTGAACATATAGGTCATTTTTGTCCTCCCTTGGCTTATTCTAATCCAATTAGGGTTTTTAACCAGTCTTGTGCATCCAATTAGTGATTTTTTGTCAGTGGTTGAACATTTATGTCATTTTCGTCCTCCCTAGGCTTATTCTAATCGAATAAGGGTTTTTAACCAAGCTTGTGCATCCAATAAGTGCGTTTGTGTCATTGGTTGAACATTTAGGTCATTTTCGTCATCCTTCGACTTATTCTAATCCAATTAGGGTTTTTAACGAATCTTGTATTTCCAATAACTGCGTTTGTGTCATTGGTTTAACATTTAAGTAATTTACGTCCTTTCTAGGCTTATTCTAATCCAATTAGGGTTTTTAACCACTCTTGTGCATTCAACAAGTGCATTTGTGTCATTGGTTGAGTATTTAGGTCATTTTTGTCCTCCCTAGCTTATTCTAATCCAATTAGGGTTTTTAACCAATTTTGTGCATTCAATAAGTGATTTTGTGTCATTGGTTGAACATTTAGGTCATTTTCGTCCTCCCTAGGCTTATTCTAATCGAATTAGGGATTTTAACCATTCTTGTGCATCCAATAATTGATTTTGTGTCATTGGTTGAACATTAAGGTCATTTTCGTCATCCTTCGACTTATTCTAATCCAATTAGGGTTTTTAACCAGTCTTGTGCATCCAATAAGCGATTTTTTGTCAGTGGTTGAACATTTAGGTCATTTTCGTCCTCCCTAGGCTTATTCTAATCGTATTAGGGTTTTTAACCAATCTTGTGTATCCAATAATTGATTTTGTGTCATTGGTTGAACATTAAGGTCATTTTCGTCATCCTTCGACTTATTCTAATCCAATTAGGGTTTTTAACCAGTCTTGTGCATCCAATAAGCGATTTTTTGTCAGTGGTTGAACATTTAGGTCATTTTCGTCCTCCTTAGGCTTATTCTAATCCAATCAGGGTTTTTAACCAAGCTTGTGCATCATATAAGTGCGTTTGTGTCATTGGTTGAACATTTAGGTCATTTTCGTCATCCTTCGACTTATTCTAATCCAATTAGGGTTTTTAACGAATCTTGTATTTCCAATAACTGCGTTTGTGTCATTGGTTTAACATTTAAGTAATTTACGTCCTTTCTAGGCTTATTCTAATCCAATTAGGGTTTTTAACCAATCTTGTGCATTCAACAAGTGCGTTTGTGTCGTTGGTTGAGTATTTAGGTCATTTTCGTCCTCCCTAGGCTTATTTTAATCCAATTAGGGTTTTTAACCAATTTTGTGCATTCAATAAGTGATTTTGTGTCATTGGTTGAACATTTAGATCATTTTCGTCCACCCTAGGCTTATTCTAATCCAATTAGGGTTTTTAACCAAGCTTGTGCATCCCATAAGTGCGTTTGTGTCATTGGTTGAACATTTAGGTCATTTTCGTCATCCTTCGACTTATTCTAATCCAATTAGGGTTTTTAACGAATCTTGTATTTCCAATAACTGTGTTTGTGTCATTGGTTTAACATTTAAGTAATTTACGTCCTTTCTAGGCTTATTCTAATCCAATTAGATTTTTTAACCAATTTTGTGCATTCAATAAGTGTTTTGTGTCATTGGTTGAACATTTAGGTCATTTTCGTCTTCCCTAGGCTTATTCTAATCGAATTAGGAATTTTAACCATTCTTGTGCATCCAATAATTGATTTTGTGTCGTTGGTTGAACATTAAGGTCATTTTCGTCATCCTTCGACTTATTCTAATCCAAATAGGGTTTTTAACCAGTCTTGTGCATCCAATAAGTGATTTTTTGTCAGTGGTTGAACATTTAGGTCATTTTCGTCCTCCCTAGGCTTATTCTAATCCAATTAGAATTTTTAACCAATCTTGTGCATCCAATAATTGATTTTGTGTCATTGGTTGGACATTAAGGTCATTTTCGTCATCCTTCGACTTTTTCTAATCCAATTAGGGTTTTTAACCAGTCTTGTGCATCCAATAAGCGATTTTTTGTCAGTGGTTGAACATTTAGGTCATTTTCGCCCTCCTTAGGCTTATTCTAATCCAATCAGGGTTTTTAACAAAGCTTGTGCATCTTATAAGTGCGTTTGTGTCATTGGTTGAACATTTAGGTCATTTTCGTCATCCTTCGACTTATTCTAATCCAATTAGGGTTTTTAACGAATCTTGTATTTCCAATAACTGCGTTTGTGTCATTGGTTTAACATTTAAGTAATTTACGTCCTTTCTAGGCTTATTCTAATCCAATTAGGGTTTTTAACCAATCTTATGCATTCAACAAGTGTGTTTGTGTCATTAGTTGAGTATTTAGGACATTTTCGTCCTCCCTAGGCTTATTCTAATCCAATTAGGGTTTTTAACCAATTTTGTGCATTCAATAAGTGATTTTGTGTCATTGGTTGAACATTTAGATCATTTTCGTCCTCCCTAGGCTTATTCTAATCCAATTAGGGTTTTTCACCAAGCTTGTGCATCCCATAAGTGCGTTTGTGTCATTGGTTGAACATTTAGGTCATTTTCGACATCCTTCGACTTATTCTAATCCAATTAGGGTTTTTAACGAATCTTGTATTTCCAATAACTGCATTTGGGTCATTGGTTTAACATTTAAGTAATTTACGTCCTTTCTAGGCTTATTCTAATCCAATTAGGGTTTTTAACCAATCTTGTGCATTCAACAAGTGCATTTGTGTCATTCGTTGAGTATTTAGGTCATTTTCGTCCTCCCTAGCTTCTTCTAATCCAATTAGGGTTTTTAACCAATTTTGTGCATTCAATAAGTGATTTTGTGTCATTGGTTGAACATTTAGGTCATTTTCGTCCTCCCTACGCTTATTCTAATCGAATTAGGGTTTTTAACCAACCTTGTGCATCCAATAATTGATTTTGTGTCATTGGTTGAACATTAAGGTCATTTTCGTCATCCTTCGACTTATTCTAATCCAATTAGGGTTTTTAACCAGTCTTGTGCATCCCATAAGCGATTTTTAGTTAGTGGTTGAACATTTAGGTCATTTTCGTCCTCCCCAGGCTTATTCTAATCCAATTAGGGTTTTTAACCAATTTTGTGCATTCAATAAGCGATTTTTTGTCAGTGGTTAAACATTTACGTCATTTTCGTCCTCCTTAGGCTTATTCTTATCCAATCAGGGTTTTTAACAAAGCTTGTGCATCATATAAGTGCGTTTGTGTCATTGGTTGAACATTTAGGTCATTTTCGTCATCCTTCGACTTATTCTAATCCAATTAGGGTTTTTAACGAATCTTGTATTTCCAATAACTGTGTTTGTGTCATTGGTTTAACATTTAAGTAATTTACGTCCTTTCTAGGCTTATTCTAATCCAATTAGGGTTTTTAACCAATTTTGTGCATTCAATAAGTGATTTTGTGTCATTCGTTGAACATTTAGATCATTTTCGTCCTCCCTAGGCTTATTCTAATCCAATCAGGGTTTTTAACCAAGCTTGTGCATCCCATAAGTGCGTTTGTGTCATTGGTTGAACATTTAGGTCATTTTCGTCATCCTTCGACTTATTCTAATCCAATTAGGGTTTTTAACGAATCTTGTATTTCCAATATTTGTGTTTGTGTCATTGGTTTAACATTTAAGTAATTTACGTCCTTTCTAGGCATATTCTAATCCAATTAGGGTTTTTAACCAATCTTGTGCATTCAACAAGTGCATTTGTGTCATTCGTTGAGTATTTAGGTCATTTTCGTCCTCCCTAGCTTATTCTAATCCAATTAGGGTTTTTAACCAATTTTGTGCATTCAATAAGTGATTTTGTGTCATTGGTTGAACATTTAGGTCATTTTCGTCCTCCCTACGCTTATTCTAATCGAATTAGGGTTTTTAACCAACCTTGTGCATCCAATAATTGATTTTGTGTCATTGGTTGAACATTAAGGTCATTTTCGTGATCCTTCGACTTATTCTAATCCAATTAGGGTTTTTAACCAGTCTTGTGCATCCAATAAGTGATTTTTTGTCAGTGGTTGAACATTTAGGTCATTTTCGTCCTCCCCAGGCTTATTCTAATCCAATTAGAGTTTTTAACCAATTTTGTGCATTCAATAAGTGATTTTGTGTCATTGGTTGAACATTTAGGTCATTTTCGTCCTCCCTATGCTTATTCTAATCGAATTAGAATTTTTAACCAATCTTGTGCATCCAATAATTGATTTTGTGTCATTGGTTGAACATTAAGGTCATTTTCGTCATTCTTTGACTTATTCTAATCCAATTAGGGTTTTTAACCAGTCTTGGGCATCCAATAAGCGATTTTTTATCAATGGTTGAACATTTAGGTCATTTTCGTCCTCCCTAGGCTTATTCTAATCCAATTAGGGTTATTAACCAATTTTGTGCATTCAATAAGTGATTTTGTGTCATTGGTTGAACATTTAGGTCATTTTCGTCCTCTTTAGGCTGATTCTAATCTAATTAGGGTTTTTAACCAAGCTTGTGCATCCAATAAGTGCGTTTGTGTCAATACAATTAGGGTTTTTAACCAATCTTGTACATTCAGTAAGGGATTTTGTGTCATTGGTTGAACATATAGGTCATTTTTGTCCTCCCTTGGCTTATTCTAATCCAATTAGGGTTTTTAACCAGTCTTGTGCATCCAATTAGTGATTTTTTGTCAGTGGTTGAACATTTATGTCATTTTCGTCCTCCCTAGGCTTATTCTAATCGAATAAGGGTTTTTAACCAAGCTTGTGCATCCAATAAGTGCGTTTGTGTCATTGGTTGAACATTTAGGTCATTTTCGTCATCCTTCGACTTATTCTAATCCAATTAGGGTTTTTAACGAATCTTGTATTTCCAATAACTGCGTTTGTGTCATTGGTTTAACATTTAAGTAATTTACGTCCTTTCTAGGTTTATTCTAATCCAATTAGGGTTTTTAACCAATCTTGTGCATTCAACAAGTGTGTTTGTGTCATTGGTTGAGTATTTAGGTCATTTTTGTCCTCCCTTGGCTTATTCTAATCCAATTAGGGTTTTTAACCAATTTTGTGCATTCAATAAGTGATTTTGTGTCATTCGTTGAACATTTAGATCATTTTCGTCCTCCCTAGGCTTATTCTAATCCAATCAGGGTTTTTAACCAAGCTTGTGCATCCCATAAGTGCGTTTGTGTCATTGGTTGAACATTTAGGTCATTTTCGTCATCCTTCGACTTATTCTAATCCAATTAGGGTTTTTAACGAATCTTGTATTTCCAATAACTGTGTTTGTGTCATTGGTTTAACATTTAAGTAATTTACGTCCTTTCTAGGCTTATTCTAATCCAATTAGGGTTTTTAACCAATCTTGTGCATTCAACAAGTGCATTTGTGTCATTCGTTGAGTATTTAGGTCATTTTCGTCCTCCCTAGCTTATTCTAATTCAATTAGGGTTTTTAACCAATTTTGTGCATTAAATAAGTGATTTTGTGTCATTGGTTCAACATTTAGGTCATTTTCGTCCTCCCTAGGCTTATTCTAATCGAATTAGGGTTTTTAACCAACCTTGTGCATCCAATAATTGATTTTGTGTCATTGGTTGAACATTAAGGTCATTTTCGTCATCCTTCGACTTATTCTAATCCAATTAGGGTTTTTAACCAGTCTTGTGCATCCAATAAGCGATTTTTTGTCAGTGGTTGAACATTTAGGTCATTTTCGTCCTCCCCAGGCTTATTCTAATCCAATTGGAGTTTTTAACCAATTTTGTGCATTCAATAAGTGATTTTGTGTCATTGGTTGAACATTTAGGTCATTTTCGTCCTCCCTATGCTTATTCTAATCGAATTAGAATTTTTAACCAATCTTGTGCATCCAATAATTGATTTTGTGTCATTGGTTGAACATTAAGGTCATTTTCGTCATTCTTTGACTTATTCTAATCCAATTAGGGTTTTTAACCAGTCTTGGGCATCCAATAAGCGATTTTTTATCAATGGTTGAACATTTAGGTCATTTTCGTCCTCCCTAGGCTTATT
>JBBPBQ010020321.1:33007786-33035855 GCA_037974755.1 Cicer yamashitae
AATTTTGTGCATTCAATAAGTGATTTTGTGTCATTGGTTGAACATTTAGGTCATTTTCGTCCTCCCTATGCTTATTCTAATCGAATTAGAATTTTTAACCAATCTTGTGCATCCAATAATTGATTTTGTGTCATTGGTTGAACATTAAGGTCATTTTCGTCATTCTTTGACTTATTCTAATCCAATTAGGGTTTTTAACCAGTCTTGGGCATCCAATAAGCGATTTTTTATCAATGGTTGAACATTTAGGTCATTTTCGTCCTCCCTAGGCTTATTCTAATCCAATTAGGGTTATTAACCAATTTTGTGCATTCAATAAGTGATTTTGTGTCATTGGTTGAACATTTAGGTCATTTTCGTCCTCTTTAGGCTGATTCTAATCTAATTAGGGTTTTTAACCAAGCTTGTGCATCCAATAAGTGCGTTTGTGTCAATACAATTAGGGTTTTTAACCAATCTTGTACATTCAGTAAGGGATTTTGTGTCATTGGTTGAACATATAGGTCATTTTTGTCCTCCCTTGGCTTATTCTAATCCAATTAGGGTTTTTAACCAGTCTTGTGCATCCAATTAGTGATTTTTTGTCAGTGGTTGAACATTTATGTCATTTTCGTCCTCCCTAGGCTTATTCTAATCGAATAAGGGTTTTTAACCAAGCTTGTGCATCCAATAAGTGCGTTTGTGTCATTGGTTGAACATTTAGGTCATTTTCGTCATCCTTCGACTTATTCTAATCCAATTAGGGTTTTTAACGAATCTTGTATTTCCAATAACTGCGTTTGTGTCATTGGTTTAACATTTAAGTAATTTACGTCCTTTCTAGGTTTATTCTAATCCAATTAGGGTTTTTAACCAATCTTGTGCATTCAACAAGTGTGTTTGTGTCATTGGTTGAGTATTTAGGTCATTTTTGTCCTCCCTTGGCTTATTCTAATCCAATTAGGGTTTTTAACCAATTTTGTGCATTCAATAAGTGATTTTGTGTCATTCGTTGAACATTTAGATCATTTTCGTCCTCCCTAGGCTTATTCTAATCCAATCAGGGTTTTTAACCAAGCTTGTGCATCCCATAAGTGCGTTTGTGTCATTGGTTGAACATTTAGGTCATTTTCGTCATCCTTCGACTTATTCTAATCCAATTAGGGTTTTTAACGAATCTTGTATTTCCAATAACTGTGTTTGTGTCATTGGTTTAACATTTAAGTAATTTACGTCCTTTCTAGGCTTATTCTAATCCAATTAGGGTTTTTAACCAATCTTGTGCATTCAACAAGTGCATTTGTGTCATTCGTTGAGTATTTAGGTTATTTTCGTCCTCCCTAGCTTATTCTAATTCAATTAGGGTTTTTAACCAATTTTGTGCATTAAATAAGTGATTTTGTGTCATTGGTTGAACATTTAGGTCATTTTCGTCCTCCCTAGGCTTATTCTAATCGAATTAGGGTTTTTAACCAACCTTGTGCATCCAATAATTGATTTTGTGTCATTGGTTGAACATTAAGGTCATTTTCGTCATCCTTCGACTTATTCTAATCCAATTAGGGTTTTTAACCAGTCTTGTGCATCCAATAAGCGATTTTTTGTCAGTGGTTGAACATTTAGGTCATTTTCGTCCTCCCCAGGCTTATTCTAATCCAATTGGAGTTTTTAACAAATTTTGTGCATTCAATAAGTGATTTTGTGTCATTGGTTGAACATTTAGGTCATTTTCGTCCTCCCTATGCTTATTCTAATCGAATTAGAATTTTTAACCAATCTTGTGCATCCAATAATTGATTTTGTGTCATTGGTTGAACATTAAGGTCATTTTCGTCATTCTTTGACTTATTCTAATCCAATTAGGGTTTTTAACCAGTCTTGGGCATCCAATAAGCGATTTTTTATCAATGGTTGAACATTTAGGTCATTTTCGTCCTCCCTAGGCTTATTTTAATCCAATTAGGGTTTTTAACCAATTTTGTGCATTCAATAAGTGATTTTGTGTCATTGGTTGAACATTTAGGTCATTTTCGTCCTCCCTACGCTTATTCTAATCGAATTAGGGTTTTTAACCAACCTTGTGCATCCAATAATTGATTTTGTGTCATTGGTTGAACATTAAGGTCATTTTCGTCATCCTTCGACTTATTCTAATCCAATTAGGGTTTTTAACCAGTCTTGTGCATCCAATAAGCGATTTTTAGTTAGTGGTTGAACATTTAGGTCATTTTCGTCCTCCCCAGGCTTATTCTAATCCCATTAGGGTTTTTAACAAATTTTGTGCATTCAATAAGCGATTTTTTGTCAGTGGTTGAACATTTATGTCATTTTCGTCCTCCTTAGGCTTATTCTTATCCAATCAGGGTTTTTAACCAAGCTTGTGCATCATATATGTGCGTTTGTGTCATTGGTTGAACATTTAGGTCATTTTCGTCATCCTTCGACTTATTCTAATCCAATTAGTGTTTTTAACGAATCTTGTATTTCCAATAACTGTGTTTGTGTCATTGGTTTAACATTTAAGTAATTTACGTCCTTTCTAGGCTTATTCTAATCCAATTAGGGTTTTTAACCAATTTTGTGCATTCAATTAGTGATTTTGTGTCATTCGTTGAACATTTAGATCATTTTCGTCCTCCCTAGGCTTATTCTAATCCAATCAGGGTTTTTAACCAAGCTTGTGCATCCCATAAGTGCGTTTGTGTCATTGGTTGAACATTTAGGTCATTTTCGTCATCCTTCGACTTATTCTAATCCAATTAGGGTTTTTAACGAATCTTGTATTTCCAATATTTGTGTTTGTGTCATTGGTTTAACATTTAAGTAATTTACGTCCTTTCTAGGCATATTCTAATCCAATTAGGGTTTTTAACCAATCTTGTGCATTCAACAAGTGCATTTGTGTCATTCGTTGAGTATTTAGGTCATTTTCGTCCTCCCTAGCTTATTCTAATCCAATTAGGGTTTTTAACCAATTTTGTGCATTCAATAAGTGATTTTGTGTCATTGGTTGAACATTTAGGTCATTTTCGTCCTCCCTAGGCTTATTCTAATCGAATTAGGGTTTTTAACCAACCTTGTGCATCCAATAATTGATTTTGTGTCATTGGTTGAACATTAAGGTCATTTTCGTCATCCTTCGACTTATTCTAATCCAATTAGGGTTTTTAACCAGTCTTGTGCATGCAACAAGCGATTTTTTGTCAGTGGTTGAACATTTAGGTCATTTTCGTCCTCCCCAGGCTTATTCTAATCCAATTAGGGTTTTTAACCAATTTTGTGCATTCAATAAGTGATTTTTTGTTAGTGGTTGAACATTTAGGTCATCTTCGTCCTCCTTAGGCTTATTCTAATCGAATTAGAATTTTTAACCAATCTTGTGCATCCAATAATTGATTTTGTGTCATTGGTTGAACATGAAGGTCATTTTCGTCATCCTTCGACTTTTTCTAATCCAAATAGGGTTTTTAACCAGTCTTGTGCATCCAATAAGCGATTTTTTGTCAGTGGTTGAACATTTAGGTCATTTTCGTCCTCCTTAGGCTTATTCTAATCCAATCAGGGTTTTTAACCAAGCTTGTGCATCATATAAGTGCGTTTGTGTCATTGGTTGAACATTTAGGTCATTTTCGTCATCCTTCGACTTATTCTAATCCAATTAGGGTTTTTAACGAATCTTGTATTTCCAATAACTGCGTTTGTGTCATTGGTTTAACATTTAAGTAATTTACGTCCTTTCTAGGCTTATTCTAATCCAATTAGGGTTTTTAACCAATCTTGTGCATTCAACAAGTGTGTTTGTGTCATTGGTTGAGTATTTAGGTCATTTTTGTCCTCCCTTGGCTTATTCTAATCCAATTAGGGTTTTTAACCAATTTTGTGCATTCAATAAGTGATTTTGTGTCATTCGTTGAACATTTAGATCATTTTCGTCCTCCCTAGGCTTATTCTAATCCAATCAGGGTTTTTAACCAAGCTTGTGCATCCCATAAGTGCGTTTGTGTCATTGGTTGAACATTTAGGTCATTTTCGTCATCCTTCGACTTATTCTAATCCAATTAGGGTTTTTAACGAATCTTGTATTTCCAATATTTGTGTTTGTGTCATTGGTTTAACATTTAAGTAATTTACGTCCTTTCTAGGCATATTCTAATCCAATTAGGGTTTTTAACCAATCTTGTGCATTCAACAAGTGCATTTGTGTCATTCGTTGAGTATTTAGGTCATTTTCGTCCTCCCTAGCTTATTCTAATCCAATTAGGGTTTTTAACCAATTTTGTCAATGGTTGAACATTTAGGTCATTTTCGTCGTCCCTAGGCTTATTCTAATCCAATTAGGGTTTTCAACCAAGCTTGTGCATCCAATAAGTGCGTTTGTGTCATTGGTTGAACATTTAGGTCATTTTCGTCATCCTTCGACTTATTCTAATCCAATTAGGGTTTTTAACGAATCTTATATTTCCCATAACTGCGTTTGTGTCATTGGTTTAACATTTAAGTAATTTACGTCCTTTCTAAGCTTATTCTAATCCAATTAGGGTTTTTAACCAATCTTGTGCATTCAACAAGTGCGTTTGTGTCATTGGTTGAGTATTTAGGTCATTTTCGTCCTCCCTAGGCTTACTTTAATCCAATTAGGGTTTTTAACCAATTTTGTGCATTCAATAAGTGATTTTGTGTCATTGGTTGAACATTTAGATCATTTTCGTCCTCCCTAGGCTTATTCTAATCCAATCAGAGTTTTTAACCAAGCTTGTGCATCCCATAAGTGCGTTTGTGTCATTGGTTGAACATTTAGGTCATTTTCGTCATCCTTCGACTTATTCTAATCCAATTAGGGTTTTTAACGAATCTTGTATTTCCAATAACTGTGTTTGTGTCATTGGTTTAACATTTAAGTAATTTACGTCCTTTCTAGGCTTATTCTAATCCAATTAGGGTTTTTAACCAATCTTGTGCATTCAACAAGTGCATTTGTGTCATTCGTTGAGTATTTAGGTCATTTTCGTCCTCCCTATCTTATTCTAATTCAATTAGGGTTTTTAACCAATTTTGTGCATTAAATAAGTGATTTTGTGTCATTGGTTGAACATTTAGGTCATTTTCGTCCTCCCTAGGCTTATTCTAATCGAATTAGGGTTTTTAACCAACCTTGTGCATCCAATAATTGATTTTGTGTCATTGGTTGAACATTAAGGTCATTTTCGTCATCCTTCGACTTATTCTAATCCAATTAGGGTTTTTAACCAGTCTTGTGCATCCAATAAGCGATTTTTTGTCAGTGGTTGAACATTTAGGTCATTTTCGTCCTCCCCAGGCTTATTCTAATCCAATTAGAGTTTTTAACCAATTTTGTGCATTCAATAAGTGATTTTGTGTCATTGGTTGAACATTTAGGTCATTTTCGTCCTCCCTATGCTTATTCTAATCGAATTAGAATTTTTAACCAATCTTGTGCATCCAATAATTGATTTTGTGTCATTGGTTGAACATTAAGGTCATTTTCGTCATTCTTTGACTTATTCTAATCCAATTAGGGTTTTTAACCAGTCTTGGGCATCCAATAAGCGATTTTTTATCAATGGTTGAACATTTAGGTCATTTTCGTCCTCCCTAGGCTTATTCTAATCCAATTAGGGTTATTAACCAATTTTGTGCATTCAATAAGTGATTTTGTGTCATTGGTTGAACATTTAGGTCATTTTCGTCCTCTTTAGGTTGATTCTAATCTAATTAGGGTTTTTAACCAAGCTTGTGCATCCAATAAGTGCGTTTGTGTCAATACAATTAGGGTTTTTAACCAATCTTGTACATTTAGTAAGGGATTTTGTGTCATTGGTTGAACATATAGGTCATTTTTGTCCTCCCTTGGCTTATTCTAATCCAATTAGGGTTTTTAACCAGTCTTGTGCATCCAATTAGTGATTTTTTGTCAGTGGTTGAACATTTATGTCATTTTCGTCCTCCCTAGGCTTATTCTAATCGAATAAGGGTTTTTAACCAAGCTTGTGCATCCAATAAGTGCGTTTGTGTCATTGGTTGAACATTTAGGTCATTTTCGTCATCCTTCGACTTATTCTAATCCAATTAGGGTTTTTAACGAATCTTGTATTTCCAATAACTGCGTTTGTGTCATTGGTTTAACATTTAAGTAATTTACGTCCTTTCTAGGTTTATTCTAATCCAATTAGGGTTTTTAACCAATCTTGTGCATTCAACAAGTGTGTTTGTGTCATTGGTTGAGTATTTAGGTCATTTTTGTCCTCCCTTGGCTTATTCTAATCCAATTAGGGTTTTTAACCAGTCTTGTGCATTCAATAAGTGATTTTGTGTCAGTGGTTGAACATTTATGTCATTTTCGTCCTCCCTAGGCTTATTCTAATCGAATAAGGGTTTTTAACCAAGCTTGTGCATCCAATAAGTGCGTTTGTGTCATTGGTTGAACATTTAGGTCATTTTCGTCATCCTTCGACTTACTCTAATCCAATTAGGGTTTTTAACGAATCTTGTATTTCCAATAACTGCGTTTGTGTCATTGGTTTAACATTTAAGTAATTTACGTCCTTTCTAGGCTTATTCTAATCCAATTAGGGTTTTTAACCAATCTTGTGCATTCAACAAGTGCGTTTGTGTCATTGGTTGAGTATTTAGGTCATTTTCGTCCTCCCTAGGCTTATTTTAATCCAATTAGGGTTTTTAACCAATTTTGTGCATTCAATAAGTGATTTTGTGTCATTGGTTGAACATTTAGATCATTTTCGTCCTCCCTAGGCTTATTCTAATCCAATCAGGGTTTTTAACCAAGCTTGTGCATCCCATAAGTGCGTTTGTGTCATGGGTTGAACATTTAGGTCATTTTCGTCATCCTTCGACTGATTCTATTCCAATTAGGGTTTTTAACAAATCTTGTATTTCCAATAACTGTGTTTGTGTCATTGGTTTAAGATTTAAGTAATTTACGTCCTTTCTAGGCTTATTCTAATCCAATTAGGGTTTTTAACCAATCTTGTGCATTCAACAAGTGCATTTGTGTCATTCGTTGAGTATTTAGGTCATTTTCGTCTTCCCTAGCTTATTCTAATCCAATTAGGGTTTTTAACCAATTTTGTGCATTCAATAAGTGATTTTGTGTCATTGGTTGAACATTTAGGTCATTTTCGTCCTCCCTAGGCTTATTGTAATCGAATTAGGGTTTTTAACCAACCTTGTGCATCCAATAATTGATTTTGTGTCATTGGTTGAACATTAAGGTCATTTTCGTCATCCTTTGACTTATTCTAATCCAATTAGTGTTTTTAACCAGTCTTGTGCATCCAATAAGCGATTTTTTGTCAGTGGTTGAACATTTAGGTCATTTTAGTCCTCCCCAGGCTTATTCTAATCCAATTAGAGTTTTTAACCAATTTTGTGCATTCAATAAGTGATTTTGTGTCATTGGTTGAACATTTAGGTCATTTTCGTCCTCCCTAGGCTTATTTTAATCGAATTAGAATTTTTAACCAATCTTGTGCATCCAATAATTGATTTTGTGTCATTGGTTGAACATTAAGGTCATTTTCTTCATTCTTTGACTTATTCTAATCCAATTAGGGTTTTTAACCAGTCTTGTGCATCCAATAAGCGATTTTTTGTCAATGGTTGAACATTTAGGTCATTTTCGTCCTCCCTAGGCTTATTCTAATCCAATTAGGGTTTTTAACCAATTTTGTGCATTCAATAAGTGATTTTGTGTCATTGGTTGAACATTTAGGTCATTTTCGTCCTCCTTAGGCTTATTCTAATCTAATTAGGGTTTTTAACCAAGCTTGTGCATCCAATAAGTGCGTTTGTGTCAATACAATTATGGTTTTTAACCAATCTTGTACATTCAGTAAGGGATTTTGTGTCATTGGTTGGACATATAGGTCATTTTTGTCCTCCCTTGGCTTATTCTAATCCAATTAGGGTTTTTAACCAGTCTTGTGCATCCAATTAGTGATTTTTAGTCAGTGGTTGAACATTTATGTCATTTTCGTCCTCCCTAGGCTTATTCTAATCGAATAAGGGTTTTTAACCAAGCTTGTGCATCCAATAAGTGCGTTTGTGTCATTGGTTGAACATTTAGGTCATTTTCGTCATCCTTCGACTTATTCTAATCCAATTAGGGTTTTTAACGAATCTTGTATTTCCAATAACTGCGTTTGTGTCATTGGTTTAACATTTAAGTAATTTACGTCCTTTCTAGGCTTATTCTAATCCAATTAGAGTTTTTAACCAATCTTGTGCATTCAACAAGTGCGTTTGTGTCATTGGTTGAGTATTTAGGTCATTTTCGTCCTCCCTAGGCTTATTTTAATCCAATTAGGGTTTTTAACCAATTTTGTGCATTCAATAAGTGATTTTGTGTCATTGGTTGAACATTTAGATCATTTTCGTCCTCCCTAGGCTTATTCTAATCCAATCAGGGTTTTTAACCAAGCTTGTGCATCCCATAAGTGCGTTTGTGTCATTGGTTGAACATTTAGGTCATTTTCGTCATCCTTCGACTTATTCTATTCCAATTAGGGTTTTTAACGAATCTTGTATTTCCAATAACTGTGTTTGTGTCATTGGTTTAAGATTTAAGTAATTTACGTCCTTTCTAGGCTTATTCTAATCCAATTAGGGTTTTTAACCAATCTTGTGCATTCGACAAGTGCATTTGTGTCATTCGTTGAGTATTTAGGTCATTTTCGTCCTCCCTAGCTTATTCTAATCCAATTAGGGTTTTTAACCAACCTTGTGCATCAAATAATTGATTTTGTGTCATTGGTTGAACATTAAGGTCATTTTAGTCATCCTTCGACTTATTCTAATCCAATTAGGGTTTTTAACCAGTCTTGTGCATCCAATAAGCGATTTTTTGTTAGTGGTTGAACATTTAGGTCATTTTCGTCCTCCCCAGGGTTATTCTAATCCAATTAGAGTTTTTAACCAATTTTGTGCATTCAATAAGAGATTTTGTGTCATTGGTTGAACATTTAGGTTATTTTCGTCCTCCCTAGGCTTATTCTAATCGAATTAGAATTTTTAACCAATCTTGTGCATCCAATAATTGATTTTGTGTCATTGGTTGAACATTAAGGTCATTTTCGTCATTCTTTGACTTATTCTAATCCAATTAGGGTTTTTAACCAGTCTTGTGCATCCAATAAGCGATTTTGTGTCATTGGTTGAACATTTAGATCATTTTCGTCCTCCCTAGGCTTATTCTAATCGAATCAGGGTTTTTAACCAAGCTTGTGCATCCAATAAGTGCGTTTGTGTCATTGGTTGAACATTTAGGTCATTTTCGTCATCCTTCGACTTATTCTAATCCAATTAGGGTTTTTAACGAATCTTGTATTTCCAATAACTGCGTTTGTGTCACTGGTTTAACATTTAAGTAATTTACGTCCTTTCTAGGCTTATTCTAATCCAATTAGGGTTTTTAACCAATCTTGTGCATTCAACAAGTGCGTTTGTGTCATTGGTTGAGTATTTAGGTCATTTTCGTCCTCCCTAGGCTTATTTTAATCCAATTAGGGTTTTTAACCAATTTTGTGCATTCAATAAGTGATTTTGTGTCATTGGTTGAACATTTAGATCATTTTCTTCCACCCTAGGCTTATTCTAATCCAATTAGGGTTTTTAACCAAGCTTGTGCATCCCATAAGTGCGTTTGTGTCATTGGTTGAACATTTAGGTCATTTTCGTCATCCTTTGACTTATTCTAATCCAATTAGGGTTTTTAACGAATCTTGTATTTCCAATAACTGTGTTTGTGTCATTGGTTTAACATTTAAGTAATTTACGTCCTTTCTAGGCTTATTCTAATCCAATTAGATTTTTTAACCAATTTTGTGCATTCAATAAGTGATTTTGTGTCATTGGTTGAACATTTAGGTCATTTTCGTCTTCCCTAGGCTTATTCTAATCGAATTAGGGATTTTAACCATTCTTGTGCATCCAATAATTGATTTTGTGTCGTTGGTTGAACATTAAGGTCATTTTCGTCATCCTTCGACTTATTCTAATCCAAATAGGGTTTTTAACCAGTCTTGTGCATCCAATAAGTGATTTTTTGTCAGTGGTTGAACATTTAGGTCATTTTCGTCCTCCCTAGGCTTATTCTAATCCAATTAGAATTTTTAACCAATCTTGTGCATCCAATAATTGATTTTGTGTCATTGGTTGGACATTAAGGTCATTTTCGTCATCCTTCGACTTTTTCTAATCCAATTAGGGTTTTTAACCAGTCTTGTGCATCCAATAAGCGATTTTTTGTCAGTGGTTGAACATTTAGGTCATTTTCGCCCTCCTTAGGCTTATTCTAATCCAATCAGGGTTTTTAACAAAGCTTGTGCATCTTATAAGTGCGTTTGTGTCATTGGTTGAACATTTAGGTTATTTTCGTCATCCTTCGACTTATTCTAATCCAATTAGGGTTTTTAACGAATCTTGTATTTCCAATAACTGCGTTTGTGTCATTGGTTTAACATTTAAGTAATTTACGTCCTTTCTAGGCTTATTCTAATCCAATTAGGGTTTTTAACCAATCTTATGCATTCAACAAGTGTGTTTGTGTCATTAGTTGAGTATTTAGGTCATTTTCGTCCTCCCTAGGCTTATTCTAATCCAATTAGGGTTTTTAACCAATTTTGTGCATTCAATAAGTGATTTTGTGTCATTGGTTGAACATTTAGATCATTTTCGTCCTCCCTAGGCTTATTCTAATCCAATTAGGGTTTTTCACCAAGCTTGTGCATCCCATAAGTGCGTTTGTGTCATTGGTTGAACATTTAGGTCATTTTCGACATCCTTCGACTTATTCTAATCCAATTAGGGTTTTTAACGAATCTTGTATTTCCAATAACTGCATTTGGGTCATTGGTTTAACATTTAAGTAATTTACGTCCTTTCTAGGCTTATTCTAATCCAATTAGGGTTTTTAACCAATCTTGTGCATTCAACAAGTGCATTTGTGTCATTCGTTGAGTATTTAGGTCATTTTCGTCCTCCCTAGCTTCTTCTAATCCAATTAGGGTTTTTAACCAATTTTGTGCATTCAATAAGTGATTTTGTGTCATTGGTTGAACATTTAGGTCATTTTCGTCCTCCCTACGCTTATTCTAATCGAATTAGGGTTTTTAACCAACCTTGTGCATCCAATAATTGATTTTGTGTCATTGGTTGAACATTAAGGTCATTTTCGTCATCCTTCGACTTATTCTAATCCAATTAGGGTTTTTAACCAGTCTTGTGCATCCAATAAGCGATTTTTTGTCAGTGGTTGAACATTTAGGTCATTTTCGTCCTCCTTAGGCTTATTCTAATCCAATCAGGGTTTTTAACCAAGCTTGTGCATCATATAAGTGCGTTTGTGTCATTGGTTGAACATTTAGGTCATTTTCGTCATCCTTCGACTTATTCTAATCCAATTAGGGTTTTTAACGAATCTTGTATTTCCAATAACTGCGTTTGTGTCATTGGTTTAACATTTAAGTAATTTACGTCCTTTCTAGGCTTATTCTAATCCAATTAGGGTTTTTAACCAATCTTGTGCATTCAACAAGTGCGTTTGTGTCGTTGGTTGAGTATTTAGGTCATTTTCGTCCTCCCTAGGCTTATTTTAATCCCATTAGGGTTTTTAACCAATTTTGTGCATTCAATAAGTGATTTTGTGTCATTGGTTGAACATTTAGATCATTTTCGTCCACCCTAGGCTTATTCTAATCCAATTAGGGTTTTTAACCAAGCTTGTGCATCCCATAAGTGCGTTTGTGTCATTGGTTGAACATTTAGGTCATTTTCGTCATCCTTCGACTTATTCTAATCCAATTAGGGTTTTTAACGAATCTTGTATTTCCAATAACTGTGTTTGTGTCATTGGTTTAACATTTAAGTAATTTACGTCCTTTCTAGGCTTATTCTAATCCAATTAGATTTTTTAACCAATTTTGTGCATTCAATAAGTGTTTTGTGTCATTGGTTGAACATTTAGGTCATTTTCGTCTTCCCTAGGCTTATTCTAATCGAATTAGGAATTTTAACCATTCTTGTGCATCCAATAATTGATTTTGTGTCGTTGGTTGAACATTAAGGTCATTTTCGTCATCCTTCGACTTATTCTAATCCAAATAGGGTTTTTAACCAGTCTTGTGCATCCAATAAGTGATTTTTTGTCAGTGGTTGAACATTTAGGTCATTTTCGTCCTCCCTAGGCTTATTCTAATCCAATTAGAATTTTTAACCAATCTTGTGCATCCAATAATTGATTTTGTGTCATTGGTTGGACATTAAGGTCATTTTCGTCATCCTTCGACTTTTTCTAATCCAATTAGGGTTTTTAACCAGTCTTGTGCATCCAATAAGCGATTTTTTGTCAGTGGTTGAACATTTAGGTCATTTTCGCCCTCCTTAGGCTTATTCTAATCCAATCAGGGTTTTTAACAAAGCTTGTGCATCTTATAAGTGCGTTTGTGTCATTGGTTGAACATTTAGGTCATTTTCGTCATCCTTCGACTTATTCTAATCCAATTAGGGTTTTTAACGAATCTTGTATTTCCAATAACTGCGTTTGTGTCATTGGTTTAACATTTAAGTAATTTACGTCCTTTCTAGGCTTATTCTAATCCAATTAGGGTTTTTAACCAATCTTATGCATTCAACAAGTGTGTTTGTGTCATTAGTTGAGTATTTAGGACATTTTCGTCCTCCCTAGGCTTATTCTAATCCAATTAGGGTTTTTAACCAATTTTGTGCATTCAATAAGTGATTTTTTGTCAGTGGTTGAACATTTAGGTCATCTTCGTCCTCCCTAGGCTTATTCTAATCGAATTAGAATTTTTAACCAATCTTGAGCATCCAATAATTGATTTTGTGTCATTGGTTGAACATTAAGGTCATTTTCGTCATTCTTTGACTTATTCTAATCCAATTAGGCTTTTTAACCAGTCTTGTGCATCCAATAAGCGATTTTTTGTCAGTGGTTGAACATTTAGGTCATTTTCGTCCTCCCTAGGCTTATTCTAATCCAATCAGGGTTTTTAACCAAGCTTGTACATCATATAAGTGCGTTTGTGTCATTGGTTGAACATTTAGGTTATTTTCGTGCTCCTTAGGCTTATTCTAATCTAATTAGGGTTTTTAACCAAGCTTGTGCATCCAATAAGTGCGTTTGTGTCAATACAATTAGGGTTTTTAACCAATCTTGTACATTCAGTAAGGGATTTTGTGTCATTGGTTGAACATATAGGTCATTTTTGTCCTCCCTTGGCTTATTCTAATCCAATTAGGGTTTTTAACCAGTCTTGTGCATCCAATTAGTGATTTTTTGTCAGTGGTTGAACATTTATGTCATTTTCGTCCTCCCTAGGCTTATTCTAATCGAATAAGGGTTTTTAACCAAGCTTGTGCATCCAATAAGTGCGTTTGTGTCATTGGTTGAACATTTAGGTCATTTTCGTCATCCTTCGACTTATTCTAATCCAATTAGGGTTTTTAACGAATCTTGTATTTCCAATAACTGCGTTTGTGTCATTGGTTTAACATTTAAGTAATTTACGTCCTTTCTAGGCTTATTCTAATCCAATTAGGGTTTTTAACCAATCTTATGCATTCAACAAGTGTGTTTGTGTCATTAGTTGAGTATTTAGGTCATTTTCGTCCTCCCTAGGCTTATTCTAATCCAATTAGGGTTTTTAACCAATTTTGTGCATTCAATAAGTGATTTTGTGTCATTGGTTGAACATTTAGATCATTTTCGTCCTCCCTAGGCTTATTCTAATCCAATTAGGGTTTTTCACCAAGCTTGTGCATCCCATAAGTGCGTTTGTGTCATTGGTTGAACATTTAGGTCATTTTCGACATCCTTCGACTTATTCTAATCCAATTAGGGTTTTTAACGAATCTTGTATTTCCAATAACTGCATTTGGGTCATTGATTTAACATTTAAGTAATTTACGTCATTTCTAGGCTTATTCTAATCCAATTAGGGTTTTTAACCAATCTTGTGCATTCAACAAGTGCATTTGTGTCATTCGTTGAGTATTTAGGTCATTTTCGTCCTCCCTAGCTTATTCTAATCCAATTAGGGTTTTTAACCAATTTTGTGCATTAAATAAGTGATTTTGTGTCATTGGTTGAACATTTAGGTCATTTTAGTCCTCCCTAGGCTTATTCTAATCGAATTAGGGTTTTTAACCAACCTACTGCATCCAATAATTGATTTTGTGTCATTGGTTGAACTTTAAGGTCATTTTCGTCATCCTTCGACTTATTCTAATCCAATTAGGGTTTTTAACCAGTTTTGTCCATCCAATAAGCGATTTTTTGTCAGTGGTTGAACATTTAGGTCATTTTCGTCCTCCCCAGGCTTATTCTAATCCAATTAGGGTTTTTAACCAATTTTGTGCATTCAATAAGTGATTTTTTGTCAGTGGTTGAACATTTAGGTCATCTTCGTCCTCCCTAGGCTTATTCTAATCGAATTAGAATTTTTAACCAATCTTGAGCATCCAATAATTGATTTTGTGTCATTGGTTGAACATTAAGGTCATTTTCGTCATTCTTTGAGTTATTCTAATCCAATTAGGCTTTTTAACCAGTCTTGTGCATCCAATAAGTGATTTTTTGTCAGTGGTTGAACATTTAGGTCATTTTCGTCCTCCCTAGGCTTATTCTAATTGAATTAGAATTTTTAACCAATCTTGTGCATCCAATAATTGATTTTGTGTCATTGGTTGGACATTAAGGTCATTTTCGTCATCCTTCGACTTATTCTAATCCAATTAGGGCTTTTAACCAGTCTTGTGCATCCAATAAGCGATTTTTTGTCAGTGGTTGAACATTTAGGTCATTTTCGTCCTCCCCAGGCTTATTCTAATCCAATTAGGGTTTTTAACCAGTCTTGTGCATCCAATAAGCGACATTTTGTCAGTGGTTGAACTTTTAGGTCATTTTCATCATCCTTAGGCTTATTCTAATCCAATCAGGGTTTTTAACCAAGCTTGTGCATCATATAAGTGCGTTTGTGTCATTGGTTGAACATTTAGGTCATTTTCGTCATCCTTCGACTTATTCTAATCCAATTAGGGTTTTTAACGAATCTTGTATTTCCAATAACTGCGTTTGTGTCATTGGTTTAACATTTAAGTAATTTACGTCCTTTCTAGGCTTATTCTAATCCAATTAGGGTTTTTAACCAATCTTGTGCATTCAACAAGTGCGTTTGTGTCGTTGGTTGAGTATTTAGGTCATTTTCGTCCTCCCTAGGCTTATTTTAATCCAATTAGGGTTTTTAACCAATTTTGTGCATTCAATAAGTGATTTTGTGTCATTGGTTGAACATTTAGATCATTTTCGTCCACCCTAGGCTTATTCTAATCCAATTAGGGTTTTTAACCAAGCTTGTGCATCCCATAAGTGCGTTTGTGTCATTGGTTGAACATTTAGGTCATTTTCGTCATCCTTCGACTTATTCTAATCCAATTAGGGTTTTTAACGAATCTTGTATTTCCAATAACTGTGTTTGTGTCATTGGTTTAACATTTAAGTAATTTACGTCCTTTCTAGGCTTATTCTAATCCAATTAGATTTTTTAACCAATTTTGTGCATTCAATAAGTGTTTTGTGTCATTGGTTGAACATTTAGGTCATTTTCGTCTTCCCTAGGCTTATTCTAATCGAATTAGGAATTTTAACCATTCTTGTGCATCCAATAATTGATTTTGTGTCGTTGGTTGAACATTAAGGTCATTTTCGTCATCCTTCGACTTATTCTAATCCAAATAGGGTTTTTAACCAGTCTTGTGCATCCAATAAGTGATTTTTTGTCAGTGGTTGAACATTTAGGTCATTTTCGTCCTCCCTAGGCTTATTCTAATCCAATTAGAATTTTTAACCAATCTTGTGCATCCAATAATTGATTTTGTGTCATTGGTTGGACATTAAGGTCATTTTCGTCATCCTTCGACTTTTTCTAATCCAATTAGGGTTTTTAACCAGTCTTGTGCATCCAATAAGCGATTTTTTGTCAGTGGTTGAACATTTAGGTCATTTTCGCCCTCCTTAGGCTTATTCTAATCCAATCAGGGTTTTTAACAAAGCTTGTGCATCTTATAAGTGCGTTTGTGTCATTGGTTGAACATTTAGGTCATTTTCGTCATCCTTCGACTTATTCTAATCCAATTAGGGTTTTTAACGAATCTTGTATTTCCAATAACTGCGTTTGTGTCATTGGTTTAACATTTAAGTAATTTACGTCCTTTCTAGGCTTATTCT
Organism: Cicer yamashitae; assembly: GCA_037974755.1. Taxonomy (NCBI): domain Eukaryota; kingdom Viridiplantae; phylum Streptophyta; class Magnoliopsida; order Fabales; family Fabaceae; genus Cicer; species Cicer yamashitae. The sequence continues at coordinate 33,024,048 of JBBPBQ010020321.1, forward strand.
AATCCAATTAGGGTTTTTAACCAATCTTATGCATTCAACAAGTGTGTTTGTGTCATTAGTTGAGTATTTAGGACATTTTCGTCCTCCCTAGGCTTATTCTAATCCAATTAGGGTTTTTAACCAATTTTGTGCATTCAATAAGTGATTTTTTGTCAGTGGTTGAACATTTAGGTCATCTTCGTCCTCCCTAGGCTTATTCTAATCGAATTAGAATTTTTAACCAATCTTGAGCATCCAATAATTGATTTTGTGTCATTGGTTGAACATTAAGGTCATTTTCGTCATTCTTTGACTTATTCTAATCCAATTAGGCTTTTTAACCAGTCTTGTGCATCCAATAAGCGATTTTTTGTCAGTGGTTGAACATTTAGGTCATTTTCGTCCTCCCTAGGCTTATTCTAATCCAATCAGGGTTTTTAACCAAGCTTGTACATCATATAAGTGCGTTTGTGTCATTGGTTGAACATTTAGGTTATTTTCGTGCTCCTTAGGCTTATTCTAATCTAATTAGGGTTTTTAACCAAGCTTGTGCATCCAATAAGTGCGTTTGTGTCAATACAATTAGGGTTTTTAACCAATCTTGTACATTCAGTAAGGGATTTTGTGTCATTGGTTGAACATATAGGTCATTTTTGTCCTCCCTTGGCTTATTCTAATCCAATTAGGGTTTTTAACCAGTCTTGTGCATCCAATTAGTGATTTTTTGTCAGTGGTTGAACATTTATGTCATTTTCGTCCTCCCTAGGCTTATTCTAATCGAATCAGGGTTTTTAACCAAGCTTGTGCATCCAATAAGTGCGTTTGTGTCATTGGTTGAACATTTAGGTCATTTTCGTCATCCTTCGACTTATTCTAATCCAATTAGGGTTTTTAACGAATCTTGTATTTCCAATAACTGCGTTTGTGTCATTGGTTTAACATTTAAGTAATTTACGTCCTTTCTAGGCTTATTCTAATCCAATTAGGGTTTTTAACCAATCTTGGGCATTCAACAAGTGTGTTTGTGTCATCGGTTGAGTATTTAGGTCATTTTCGTCCTCCCTAGGCTTATTCTAATCCAATTAGGGTTTTTAACCAATTTTGTGCATTCAATAAGTGATTTTGTGTCATTGGTTGAACATTTAGATCATTTTCGTCCTCCCTAGGCTTATTCTAATCCAAGTAGGGTTTTTAACCAAGCTTGTGCATCCCATAAGTGCGTTTGTGTTATTGGTTGAACATTTAGGTCATTTTCGACATCCTTCGACTTATTCTAATCCAATTAGGGTTTTTAACGAATCTTGTATTTCCAATAAGTGCGTTTGTGTCAATACAATTAGGGTTTTTAACCAATCTTGTACATTCAGTTAGGGATTTTGTGTCATTGGTTGAACATATAGGTCATTTTTGTCCTCCCTTGGCTTATTCTAATCCAATTAGGGTTTTTAACCAGTCTTGTGCATCCAATTAGTGATTTTTTGTCAGTGGTTGAACATTTATGTCATTTTCGTCCTCCCTAGGCTTATTCTAATCGAATCAGGGTTTTTAACCAAGCTTGTGCATCCAATAAGTGCGTTTGTGTCATTGGTTGAACATTTAGGCCATTTTCGTCATCCTTCGACTTATTCTAATCCAATTAGGGTTTTTAACGAATCTTGTATTTCTAATAACTGCGTTTGTGTCATTGGTTTAACATTTAAGTAATTTACGTCCGTTCTAGGCTTATTCTAATCCAATTAGATTTTTTAAACAATTTTGTGCATTCAATAAGTGATTTTGTGTCATTGGTTGAACATTTAGGTCATTTTCGTCTTCCCTAGGCTTATTCTAATCGAATTAGGGATTTTAACCATTCTTGTGCATCCAATAATTGATTTTGTGTCATTGGTTGAACATTAAGGTCATTTTCGTCATCCTTCGACTTATTCTAATCCAAATAGGGTTTTTAACCAGTCTTGTGCATCCAATAAGTGATTTTTTGTCAGTGGTTGAACATTTAGGTCATTTTCGTCCTCCCCAGGCTTATTCTAATCCAATTAGGGTTTTTAACCAGTCTTGTGCATCCAATAAGCGACATTTTGTCAGTGGTTGAACTTTTAGGTCATTTTCATCATCCTTAGGCTTATTCTAATCCAATCAGGGTTTTTAACCAACCTTGTGCATCATATAAGTGCGTTTGTGTCATTGGTTGAACATTTAGGTCATTTTCGTCATCCTTCGACTTATTCTAATCCAATTAGGGTTTTTAACGAATCTTGTATTTCCAATAACTGTGTTTGTGTCATTGGTTTAACATTTAAGTAATTTACGTCCTTTCTAGGCTTATTCTAATCCAATTAGGGTTTTTAACCAATCCTGTGCATTCAACAAGTGCGTTTGTGTCATCGGTTGAGTATTTAGGTCATTTTCGTCCTCCCTAGGCTTATTCTAATCCAATTAGGGTTTTTAACCAATTTTGTGCATTCAATAAGTGATTTTGTGTCATTGGTTGAACATTTAGATCATTTTCGTCCTCCCTAGGCTTATTCTAATCCAAGTAGGGTTTTTAACCAAGCTTGTGCATCCCATAAGTGCGTTTGTGTTATTGGTTGAACATTTAGGTGATTTTCGACATCCTTCGACTTATTTTAATCCAATTAGGATTTTTAACGAATCTTGTATTTCCAATAACTGCATTTGGGTCATTGGTTTAACATTTAAGTAATTTACGTCCTTTCTAGGCTTATTCTAATCCAATTAGGGTTTTTAACCAATCTTGTGCATTCAACAAGTGCATTTGTGTCATTCGTTGAGTATTTAGGTCATTTTCGTCCTCCCTAGGCTTATTCTAATCGAATTAGGGTTTTTAACAAACCTTGTGCATCCAATAATTGATTTTGTGTCATTGGTTGAACATTAAGGTCATTTTCGTCATCCTTCGACTTATTCTAATCCAATTAGGGTTTTTAACCAGTCTTGTGCATCCAATAAGCGATTTTTTGTCAGTGGTTGAACATTTAGGTCATTTTCGTCCTCCTTAGGCTTATTCTAATCCAATCAGGGTTTTTAACCAAGCTTGTGCATCATATAAGTGCGTTTGTGTCATTGGTTGAACATTTAGGTCATTTTCGTCATCCTTCGACTTATTCTAATCCAATTGGGGTTTTTAACGAATCTTGTATTTCCAATAACTGCGTTTGTGTCATTGGTTTAACATTTAAGTAATTTACGTCCTTTCTAGGCTTATTCTAATCCAATTAGGGTTTTTAACCAATCTTGTGCATTCAACAAGTGCGTTTGTGTCATCGGTAGAGTATTTAGGTCATTTTCGTCCTCCCTAGGCTTATTCTAATCCAATTAGGGTTTTTAACCAATTTTGTGCATTCAATAAGTGATTTTGTGTCATTGGTTGAACATTTAGGTCATTTTCGTCCTCCCTAGGCTTATTCTAATCGAATTAGGGTTTTTAACCAACCTTGTGCATTCAATAATTGATTTTGTGTCATTGGTTGAACATTAAGGTCATTTTCGTCATCCTTCGACTTATTCTAATCCAATTAGGGTTTTTAACCAGTCTTGTGCATGCAACAAGCGATTTTTTGTCAGTGGTTGAACATTTAGGTCATTTTCGTCCTCCCCAGGCTTATTCTAATCCAATTAGGGTTTTTAACCAATTTTGTGCATTCAATAAGTGATTTTTTGTTAGTGGTTGAACATTTAGGTCATCTTCGTCCTCCTTAGGCTTATTCTAATCGAATTAGAATTTTTAACCAATCTTGTGCATCCAATAATTGATTTTGTGTCATTGGTTGAACATGAAGGTCATTTTCGTCATCCTTCGACTTTTTCTAATCCAAATAGGGTTTTTAACCAGTCTTGTGCATCCAATAAGCGATTTTTTGTCAGTGGTTGAACATTTAGGTCATTTTCGTCCTCCTTAGGCTTATTCTAATCCAATCAGGGTTTTTAACCAAGCTTGTGCATCATATAAGTGCGTTTGTGTCATTGGTTGAACATTTAGGTCATTTTCGTCATCCTTCGACTTATTCTAATCCAATTAGGGTTTTTAACGAATCTTGTATTTCCAATAACTGCGTTTGTGTCATTGGTTTAACATTTAAGTAATTTACGTCCTTTCTAGGCTTATTCTAATCCAATTAGGGTTTTTAACCAATCTTGTGCATTCAACAAGTGCGTTTGTGTCATCGGTGGAGTATTTAGGTCATTTTCGTCCTCCCTAGGCTTATTCTAATCCAATTAGGGTTTTTAACCAATTTTGTGCATTCAATAAGTGATTTTGTGTCATTGGTTGAACATTTAGATCATTTTCGTCCTCCCTAGGCTTATTCTAATCCAATTAGGGTTTTTAACCAAGCTTGTGCATCCCATAAGTGCGTTTGTGTCATTGGTTGAACATTTAGGTCATTTTCGACATCCTTCGACTTATTCTAATCCAATTATGGTTTTTAACGAATCTTGTATTTCCAATAACTGCATTTGGGTCATTCGTTTAACATTTAAGTAATTTACGTCCTTTCTAGGCTTATTCTAATCCAATTACGGTTTTTAACCAATCTTGTGCATTCAACAAGTGCATTTGTGTCATTCGTTGAGTATTTAGGTCATTTTCGTCCTCCCTAGGTTATTCTAATCCAATTAGGGTTTTTAACCAATTTTGTGCATTCAATAAGTGATTTTGTGTCATTGGTTGAACATTTAGGTCATTTTCGTCCTCCCTAGGCTTATTCTAATCAAATTAGGGTTTTTAACCAACCTTGTGCATCCAATAATTGATTTTGGGTCATTGGTTGAACATTAAGGTCATTTTCGTCATCCTTCGACTTATTCTAATCCAATTAGGGTTTTTAACCAGTCTTGTGCATCCAATAAGCGATTTTTTGTCAGTGGTTGAACATTTAGGTCATTTTCGTCCTCCTTAGGCTTATTCTAATCCAATCAGGGTTTTTAACCAAGCTTGTGCATCATATAAGTGCGTTTGTGTCATTGGTTGAACATTTAGGTCATTTTCGTCATCCTTCGACTTGTTCTAATCTAATTAGGGTTTTTAACGAATCTTGTATTTCCAATAACTGCGTTTGTGTCATTGGTTTAACATTTAAGTAATTTACGTCCTTTCTAGGCTTATTCTAATCCAATTAGGGTTTTTAACCAATCTTGTGCATTCAACAAGTGCGTTTGTGTCATCGGTAGAGTATTTAGGTCATTTTCGTCCTCCCTAGGCTTAATCTAATCCAATTAGGGTTTTTAACCAATTTTGTGCATTCAATAAGTGATTTTGTGTCATTGGTTGAACATTTAGGTCATTTTCGTCCTCCCTAGGCTTATTCTAATCGAATTAGGGTTTTTAACCAACCTTGTGCATCCAATAATTGATTTTGTGTCATTGGTTGAACATTAAGGTCATTTTCGTCATCCTTCGACTTATTCTAATCCAATTAGGGTTTTTAACCAGTCTTGTGCATGCAACAAGCGATTTTTTGTCAGTGGTTGAACATTTAGGTCATTTTCGTCCTCCCCAGGCTTATTCTAATCCAATTAGCGTTTTTAACCAATTTTGTGCATTCAATAAGTGATTTTTTGTTAGTGGTTGAACATTTAGGTCATCTTCGTCCTCCTTAGGCTTATTCTAATCGAATTACAATTTTTAACCAATCTTGTGCATCCAATGTTTGATTTTGTGTCATTGGTTGAACATTAAGGTCATTTTCGTCATCCTTCGACTTTTTCTAATCCAAATAGGGTTTTTAACCAGTCTTGTGCATCCAATAAGCGATTTTTTGTCAGTGGTTGAACATTTAGGTCATTTTCGTCCTCCTTAGGCTTATTCTAATCCAATCAGGGTTTTTAACCAAGCTTGTGCATCCCATAAGTGCGTTTGTGTCATTGGTTGAACATTTAGGTCATTTTCGACATCCTTCGACTTATTCTAATCCAATTATGGTTTTTAACGAATCTTGTATTTCCAATAACTGCATTTGGGTCATTCGTTTAACATTTAAGTAATTTACGTCCTTTCTAGGCTTATTCTAATCCAATTACGGTTTTTAACCAATCTTGTGCATTCAACAAGTGCATTTGTGTCATTCGTTGAGTATTTAGGTCATTTTCGTCCTCCCTAGGTTATTCTAATCCAATTAGGGTTTTTAACCAATTTTGTGCATTCAATAAGTGATTTTGTGTCATTGGTTGAACATTTAGGTCATTTTCGTCCTCCCTAGGCTTATTCTAATCAAATTAGGGTTTTTAACCAACCTTGTGCATCCAATAATTGATTTTGGGTCATTGGTTGAACATTAAGGTCATTTTCGTCATCCTTCGACTTATTCTAATCCAATTAGGGTTTTTAACCAGTCTTGTGCATCCAATAAGCGATTTTTTGTCAGTGGTTGAACATTTAGGTCATTTTCGTCCTCCTTAGGCTTATTCTAATCCAATCAGGGTTTTTAACCAAGCTTGTGCATCATATAAGTGCGTTTGTGTCATTGGTTGAACATTTAGGTCATTTTCGTCATCCTTCGACTTATTCTAATCCAATTAGGGTTTTTAACGAATCTTGTATTTCCAATAACTGCGTTTGTGTCATTGGTTTAACATTTAAGTAATTTACGTCCTTTCTAGGCTTATTCTAATCCAATTAGGGTTTTTAACCAATCTTGTGCATTCAACAAGTGCGTTTGTGTCGTTGGTTGAGTATTTAGGTCATTTTCGTCCTCCCTAGGCTTATTTTAATCCCATTAGGGTTTTTAACCAATTTTGTGCATTCAATAAGTGATTTTGTGTCATTGGTTGAACATTTAGATCATTTTCGTCCACCCTAGGCTTATTCTAATCCAATTAGGGTTTTTAACCAAGCTTGTGCATCCCATAAGTGCGTTTGTGTCATTGGTTGAACATTTAGGTCATTTTCGTCATCCTTCGACTTATTCTAATCCAATTAGGGTTTTTAACGAATCTTGTATTTCCAATAACTGCGTTTGTGTCATTGGTTTAACATTTAAGTAATTTACGTCCTTTCTAGGCTTATTCTAATCCAATTAGGGTTTTTAACCAATCTTGTGCATTCAACAAGTGCGTTTGTGTCATTGGTTGAGTATTTAGGTCATTTTCGTCCTCCCTAGGCTTATTTTAATCCAATTAGGGTTTTTAACCAATTTTGTGCATTCAATAAGTGATTTTGTGTCATTGGTTGAACATTTAGATCATTTTCGTCCTCCCTAGGCTTATTCTAATCCAATCAGGGTTTTTAACCAAGCTTGTGCATCCCATAAGTGCGTTTGTGTCATTGGTTGAACATTTAGGTCATTTTCGTCATCCTTCGACTTATTCTAATCCAATTAGGGTTTTTAACGAATCTTGTATTTCCAATAACTGTGTTTGTGTCATTGGTTTAACATTTAAGTAATTTACGTCCTTTCTAGGCTTATTCTAATCCAATTAGGGTTTTTAACCAATCTTGTGCATTCAACAAGTGCATTTGTGTCATTCGTTGAGTATTTAGGTCATTTTCGTCCTCCCTAGCTTATTCTAATTCAATTAGGGTTTTTAACCAATTTTGTGCATTAAATAAGTGATTTTGTGTCATTGGTTGAACATTTAGGTCATTTTCGTCCTCCCTAGGCTTATTCTAATCGAATTAGGGTTTTTAACCAACCTTGTGCATCCAATAATTGATTTTGTGTCATTGGTTGAACATTAAGGTCATTTTCGTCATCCTTCGACTTATTCTAATCCAATTAGGGTTTTTAACCAGTCTTGTGCATCCAATAAGCGATTTTTTGTCAGTGGTTGAACATTTAGGTCATTTTCGTCCTCCCCAGGCTTATTCTAATCCAATTGGAGTTTTTAACCAATTTTGTGCATTCAATAAGTGATTTTGTGTCATTGGTTGAACATTTAGGTCATTTTCGTCCTCCCTATGCTTATTCTAATCGAATTAGAATTTTTAACCAATCTTGTGCATCCAATAATTGATTTTGTGTCATTGGTTGAACATTAAGGTCATTTTCGTCATTCTTTGACTTATTCTAATCCAATTAGGGTTTTTAACCAGTCTTGGGCATCCAATAAGCGATTTTTTATCAATGGTTGAACATTTAGGTCATTTTCGTCCTCCCTAGGCTTATTCTAATCCAATTAGGGTTATTAACCAATTTTGTGCATTCAATAAGTGATTTTGTGTCATTGGTTGAACATTTAGGTCATTTTCGTCCTCTTTAGGCTGATTCTAATCTAATTAGGGTTTTTAACCAAGCTTGTGCATCCAATAAGTGCGTTTGTGTCAATACAATTAGGGTTTTTAACCAATCTTGTACATTCAGTAAGGGATTTTGTGTCATTGGTTGAACATATAGGTCATTTTTGTCCTCCCTTGGCTTATTCTAATCCAATTAGGGTTTTTAACCAGTCTTGTGCATCCAATTAGTGATTTTTTGTCAGTGGTTGAACATTTATGTCATTTTCGTCCTCCCTAGGCTTATTCTAATCGAATAAGGGTTTTTAACCAAGCTTGTGCATCCAATAAGTGCGTTTGTGTCATTGGTTGAACATTTAGGTCATTTTCGTCATCCTTCGACTTATTCTAATCCAATTAGGGTTTTTAACGAATCTTGTATTTCCAATAACTGCGTTTGTGTCATTGGTTTAACATTTAAGTAATTTACGTCCTTTCTAGGCTTATTCTAATCCAATTAGGGTTTTTAACCAATCTTATGCATTCAACAAGTGTGTTTGTGTCATTAGTTGAGTATTTAGGACATTTTCGTCCTCCCTAGGCTTATTCTAATCCAATTAGGGTTTTTAACCAATTTTGTGCATTCAATAAGTGATTTTGTGTCATTGGTTGAACATTTAGATCATTTTCGTCCTCCCTAGGCTTATTCTAATCCAATTAGGGTTTTTCACCAAGCTTGTGCATCCCATAAGTGCGTTTGTGTCATTGGTTGAACATTTAGGTCATTTTCGACATCCTTCGACTTATTCTAATCCAATTAGGGTTTTTAACGAATCTTGTATTTCCAATAACTGCATTTGGGTCATTGGTTTAACATTTAAGTAATTTACGTCCTTTCTAGGCTTATTCTAATCCAATTAGGGTTTTTAACCAATCTTGTGCATTCAACAAGTGCATTTGTGTCATTCGTTGAGTATTTAGGTCATTTTCGTCCTCCCTAGCTTATTCTAATCCAATTAGGGTTTTTAACCAATTTTGTGCATTCAATAAGTGATTTTGTGTCATTGGTTGAACATTTAGGTCATTTTCGTCCTCCCTAGGCTTATTCTAATCGAATTAGGGTTTTTAACCAATCTTGTGCATTCAATAAGTGCGTTTGTGTCATTGGTTGAGTATTTAGGTCATTTTCGTCCTCCCTAGGCTTAGTCTAATCTAATTAGGGTTTTTAACCAATCTTGTATTTCCAATAAGTGCGTTTGTGTCATTGGTTTAACATTTAGCTCATTTACGTCATTTCTAAGCTTATTCTAATCCAATTAGGGTTTTTAACCAATCTTGTGCATCCAATAAGTGCGTTTGTGTCATTGGTTGAGTATTTAGGTCATTTTCGTCCTCCCTAGACTTAGTCTAATCCAATTAGGGTTTTTAACCAATCTTGTGCATTCAATAAGGGATTTTGTGTCATTGGTTGAACATTTAGGTCGTTTTCGTCCTCCCTAGGCTTATTATAATCGAATTAGGGTTTTTAACCAATCTTGTGCATTCAATAAGTGCGTTTGTGTCATTGGTTGAGTATTTAGGTCATTTTCGTCCTCCCTAGGGTTTTTAACCAATCTTGTGCATTCAATAAGTGCGTTTGTGTCATTGGTTGAGTATTTAGGTCATTTTCGTCCTCCCTAGGCTTATTCTAATCCAATTAGGGTTTTTAACCAATTTTGTGCATTCAATAAGTGATTTTGTGTCATTGGTTGAACATTTAGATCATTTTCGTCCTCCCTAGGCTTATTCTAATCCAATTAGGGTTTTTAACCAAGCTTGTGCATCCCATAAGTGCGTTTGTGTCATTGGTTGAACATTTAGGTCATTTTCGACATCCTTCGACTTATTCTAATCCAATTATGGTTTTTAACGAATCTTGTATTTCCAATAACTGCATTTGGGTCATTCGTTTAACATTTAAGTAATTTACGTCCTTTCTAGGCTTATTCTAATCCAATTACGGTTTTTAACCAATCTTGTGCATTCAACAAGTGCATTTGTGTCATTCGTTGAGTATTTAGGTCATTTTCGTCCTCCCTAGGTTATTCTAATCCAATTAGGGTTTTTAACCAATTTTGTGCATTCAATAAGTGATTTTGTGTCATTGGTTGAACATTTAGGTCATTTTCGTCCTCCCTAGGCTTATTCTAATCAAATTAGGGTTTTTAACCAACCTTGTGCATCCAATAATTGATTTTGGGTCATTGGTTGAACATTAAGGTCATTTTCGTCATCCTTCGACTTATTCTAATCCAATTAGGGTTTTTAACCAGTCTTGTGCATCCAATAAGCGATTTTTTGTCAGTGGTTGAACATTTAGGTCATTTTCGTCCTCCTTAGGCTTATTCTAATCCAATCAGGGTTTTTAACCAAGCTTGTGCATCATATAAGTGCGTTTGTGTCATTGGTTGAACATTTAGGTCATTTTCGTCATCCTTCGACTTATTCTAATCCAATTAGGGTTTTTAACGAATCTTGTATTTCCAATAACTGCGTTTGTGTCATTGGTTTAACATTTAAGTAATTTACGTCCTTTCTAGGCTTATTCTAATCCAATTAGGGTTTTTAACCAATCTTGTGCATTCAACAAGTGCGTTTGTGTCATCGGTAGAGTATTTAGGTCATTTTCGTCCTCCCTAGGCTTATTCTAATCCAATTAGGGTTTTTAACCAATTTTGTGCATTCAATAAGTGATTTTGTGTCATTGGTTGAACATTTAGGTCATTTTCGTTCTCCCTAGGCTTATTCTAATCGAATTAGGGTTTTTAACCAACCTTGTGCATCCAATAATTGATTTTGTGTCATTGGTTGAACATTAAGGTCATTTTCGTCATCCTTCGACTTATTCTAATCCAATTAGGGTTTTTAACCAGTCTTGTGCATGCAACAAGCGAATTTTTGTCAGTGGTTGAACATTTAGGTCATTTTCGTCCTCCCCAGGCTTATTCTAATCCAATTAGGGTTTTTAACCAATTTTGTGCATTCAATAAGTGATTTTTTGTTAGTGGTTGAACATTTAGGTCATCTTCGTCCTCCTTAGGCTTATTCTAATCGAATTAGAATTTTTAACCAATCTTGTGCATCCAATAATTGATTTTGTGTCATTGGTTGAACATGAAGGTCATTTTCGTCATCCTTCGACTTTTTCTAATCCAAATAGGGTTTTTAACCAGTCTTGTGCATCCAATAAGCGATTTTTTGTCAGTGGTTGAACATTTAGGTCATTTTCGTCCTCCTTAGGCTTATTCTAATCCAATCAGGGTTTTTAACCAAGCTTGTGCATCATATAAGTGCGTTTGTGTCATTGGTTGAACATTTAGGTCATTTTCGTCATCCTTCGACTTATTCTAATCCAATTAGGGTTTTTAACGAATCTTGTATTTCCAATAACTGCGTTTGTGTCATTGGTTTAACATTTAAGTAATTTACGTCCTTTCTAGGCTTATTCTAATCCAATTAGGGTTTTTAACCAATCTTGTGCATTCAACAAGTGCGTTTGTGTCATCGGTAGAGTATTTAGGTCATTTTCGTCCTCCCTAGGCTTATTCTAATCCAATTAGGGTTTTTAACCAATTTTGTGCATTCAATAAGTGATTTTGTGTCATTGGTTGAACATTTAG
>JBBPBQ010020321.1:33049283-33067999 GCA_037974755.1 Cicer yamashitae
AATCCAATTAGGGTTTTTAACCAGTCTTGTGCATCCAATAAGCGATTTTTTGTCAGTGGTTGAACATTTAGGTCATTTTCGTCCTCCCTAGGCTTATTCTAATCCAATTAGGGTCTTTAACCAAACTTGTGCATCCAATAAGTGCGTTTGTGTCATTGGTTGATCATTTAGGTCATTTTCGTTATCCTTCAACTCATTCTAATCCAATTAGGGTTTTTAACCAATCTTGTATTTCCAATAAGTGCGTTTGTGTCATTGGTTTAACATTTAGGTCATTTACGTCCTTTCTAGGCTTATTCTAATCCAATTAGGGTTTTTCACCAATCTTGTGCATCCAATAAGTGATTTTGTGTCATTGGTTGAACAATTAGGTCATTTTCGTCCTCGCTAGGCTTATTCTAATCTAATTAGGGTTTTTAACCAAGCTTGTGCATCCAATAAGTGCGTTTGTGTCAATACAATTAGGGTTTTTAACCAATCTTGTACATTCAGTAAGGGATTTTGTTTCATTGGTTGAACATATAGGTCATTTTTGTCCTCCCTTGGCTTATTCTAATCCAATTAGGGTTTTTAACCAGTCTTGTGCATCCAATTAGTGATTTTTTGTCAGTGGTTGAACATTTATGTCATTTTCGTCCTCCCTAGGCTTATTCTAATCCAATTAGGGTTTTTAGCCAAGCTTGTGCATCCAATAAGTGCGTTTGTGTCATTGGTTGAACATTTATGTCATTTTCGTCATCCATCGACTTATTCTGATCCAATTAGGGTTTTTAACGAATCTTGTATTTCCAATAACTGCGTTTTTGTCTTTGGTTTAACATTTAAGTAATTTACGTCCTTTCTAGGCTTATTCTAATCCAATTAGGGTTTTTAACCAATCTTGTGCATTCAACAAGTGCATTTGTGTCATTGGTTGAGTATTTAGGTCATTTTCGTCCTCCGTAGCTTATTCTAATCCAATTAAGGTTTTTAACCAATTTTGTGCATTCAATAAGTGATTTTGTGTCAATTGTTGAACATTTAGGTCATTTTCATCCTCCCTAGGCTTATTCTAATCGAATTAGGGATTTTAACCATTCTTGTGCATCCAATAATTGATTTTGTGTCATTGATTGAACATTAAGGTCATTTTCGTCATCCTTCGACTTATTCTAATCCAAATAGGGTTTTTATCCAGTCTTGTGCATCCAATAAGTGATTTTTTGTCAGTGGTTGAACATTTAGGTCATTTTCGTCCTCCCTAGGCTTATTCTAATCCAATTAGGGTTTTTAACCAAGCTTGTGCATCCAATAAGTGCGTTTGTGTCATTGGTTGAACATTTAAGTCATTTTCGTCATCCTTCGACTTATTCTAATCCAATTAGGGTTTTTAACGAATCTTGTATTTCCAATTACTGCGTTTGTGTCATTGGTTTAACATTTAAGTAATTTACGTCCTTTCTAGGCTTATTCTAATCCAATTAGGGTTTTTAACCACTCTTGTGCATTCAACAAGTGCATTTGTGTCATTGGTTGAGTATTTAGGTCATTTTTGTCCTCCCTAGCTTATTCTAATCCAATTAGGGTTTTTAACCAATTTTGTGCATTCAATAAGTGATTTTGTGTCATTGGTTGAACATTTAGGTCATTTTCGTCCTCCCTAGGCTTATTCTAATCGAATTAGGGATTTTAACCATTCTTGTGCATCCAATAATTGATTTTGTGTCATTGGTTGAACATTAAGGTCATTTTCGTCATCCTTCGACTTATTCTAATCCAATTAGGGTTTTTAACCAGTCTTGTGCATCCAATAAGCGATTTTTTGTCAGTGGTTGAACATTTAGGTCATTTTCGTCCTCCCTAGGCTTATTCTAATCCAATTAGGGTCTTTAACCAAACTTGTGCATCCAATAAGTGCGTTTGTGTCATTGGTTGAACATTTAGGTCATTTTCGTTATCCTTCAACTTATTCTAATCCAATTAGGGTTTTTAACCAATCTTGTATTTCCAATAAGTGCGTTTGTGTCATTGGTTTAACATTTAGGTCATTTACGTCCTTTCTAGGCTTATTCTAATCCAATTAGGGTTTTTCACCAATCTTGTGCATCCAATAAGTGATTTTGTGTCATTGGTTGAACAATTAGGTCATTTTCGTCCTCCCTAGGCTTATTCTAATCTAATTAGGGTTTTTAACCAAGCTTGTGCATCCAATAAGTGCGTTTGTGTCAATACAATTAGGGTTTTTAACCAATCTTGTACATTCAGTAAGGGATTTTGTTTCATTGGTTGAACATATAGGTCATTTTTGTCCTCCCTTGGCTTATTCTAATCCAATTAGGGTTTTTAACCAGTCTTGTGCATCCAATTTGTGATTTTTTTTCAGTGGTTGAACATTTATGTCATTTTCGACCTCCCTAGGCTTATTCTAATCCAATTAGGGTTTTTAGCCAAGCTTGTGCATCCAATAAGTGCGTTTGTGTCATTGGTTGAACATTTATGTCATTTTCGTCATCCATCGACTTATTCTGATCCAATTAGGGTTTTTAACGAATCTTGTATTTCCAATAACTGCGTTTTTGTCTTTGGTTTAACATTTAAGTAATTTACGTCCTTTCTAGGCTTATTCTAATCCAATTAGGGTTTTTAACCAATCTTGTGCATTCAACAAGTGCATTTGTGTCATTGGTTGAGTATTTAGGTCATTTTCGTCCTCCGTAGCTTATTCTAATCCAATTAAGGTTTTTAACCAATTTTTTGCATTCAATAAGTGATTTTGTGTCAATTGTTGAACATTTAGGTCATTTTCATCCTCCCTAGGCTTGTTCTAATCGAATTAGGGAATTTATCCATTCTTGTGCATCCAATAATTGATTTTGTGTCATTGATTGAACATTAAGGTCATTTTCGTCATCCTTCGACTTATTCTAATCCAAATAGGGTTTTTATCCAGTCTTGTGCATCCAATAAGTGATTTTTTGTCAGTGGTTGAACATTTAGGTCAATTTCGTCCTCCCTAGGCTTATTCTAATCCAATTAGGGTTTTTAACCAAGCTTGTGCATCCAATAAGTGCGTTTGTGTCATTGGTTGAACATTTAAGTCATTTTCGTCATCCTTCGACTTATTCTAATCCAATTAGGGTTCTAACCAATTTTGTATTTCCAATAAGTGCGTTTGTGTCATTGGTTTAACATTTAGGTCATTTACGTCCTTTCTAGGCTTATTCTAAACCAATTAGGGTTTTTAACTAATCTTGTGCATCCAAAAAGTGATTTTGTATCATTGGTTGAACATTTAGGTCATTTTCATCCTCCCTAGGCTTATTCTAATTCAATCAGGGTTTTTAACCAAGCTTGTGCATCTTATAAGTGCGTTTGTGTCATTGGTTGAACATTTAGGTCATTTTCGTCATCCTTCGACTTATTCTAATCCAATTAAGGTTTTTAACGAATCTTGTATTTCCAATAACTGCGTTTGTGTCATTGGTTTAACATTTAAGTAATTTACATCCTTTCTAGGCTTATTCTAATCCAATTAGGGTTTTTAACCAATCTTGTTCATTCAACAAGTGCGTTTGTGTCATTTGTTGAGTATTTAGGTCATTTTCGTCCTCCCTAGGCTTATTCTAATCCAATTAGGGTTTTTAACCAATTTTTTGCATTCAATAAGTGATTTTGTGTCATTGGTGGAACATTTAGGTCATTTTCGTCCTCGCTAGGCTTATTCTAATCGAATTAGGGATTTTAACCATTCTTGTGCATCCGATAATTGATTTTGTGTCATTGGTTGAATATTAAGGTCATTTTCGTCATCCTTCGACTTATTCTAATCCAAATAGGGTTTTTAACGAGTCTTGTGCATCCAATAAGTGATTTTTTGTCAGTGGTTGAACATTTAGGTCATTTTCGTCCTCCCTAGGCATATTCTAATCGAATTAGGGTTTCTAATCAATCTTGTGCATCCAATAATTGATTTTGTGTCATTGGTTGAACATTAAGGTAATTTTCGTCATCCTTCGACTTATTCTAATCCAATTAGGGTTTTTAACCAGTCTTGTGCATCCAATAAGCGATTTTTTGTCAATGGTTGAACATTTAGGTCATTTTCGTCCTCCATAGGCTTATTCCAATCCAATTAGGGTTTTTAACCAAGCTTGTGCATCCAATAAGTGCGTTTGTGTCATTGGTTGAACATTTAGGTCATTTTCGTCATCCTTCGACTTATTCTAATCCAATTAGGGTTTTTAACGAATCTTGTATTTCCAATAACTGTGTTTGTGTCATTGGTTTAACATTTAAGTAATTTACGTCCTTTCTAGGCTTATTCTAATCCAATTAGGGTTTTTAACCAATCTGGTGCATTCAACAAGTGCATTTGTGTCATTCGTTGAGTATTTAGTTCATTTTCGTCCTCCCAAGCTTATTCTAATCCAATTAGGGTTTTTAACCAATTTTGTGCATTCAATAAGTGATTTTGTGTCATTGGTTGAACATTTAGGTCATTTTCGTCCTCCCTAGGCTTATTCTAATCGAATTAGGGTTTTTAACCAACCTTGTGCATCCAATAATTGATTTTGTGTCATTGGTTGAACATTAAGGTCATTTTCGTCATCCTTCGACTTATTCTAATCCAATTAGGGTTTTTAACCAGTCTTGTGCATCCAATAAGCGATTTTTTGTCAGTGGTTGAACATTTAGGTCATTTTCGTCCTCCCCAGGCTTATTCTAATCCAATTAGGGTTTTTAACCAATTTTGTGCATTCAATAAGTTATTTTGTGTCATTGGTTGAACATTTAGGTCATTTTCGTCCTCCCTAGGCTTATTCTAATCTAATTAGGGTTTTTAACCAAGCTTGTGCATCCAATAAGTGCGTTTGTGTCAATACAATTAGGGTTTATAAACCAATCTTGTACATTCAGTAAGGGATTTTGTGTCATTGGTTGAACATATAGGTCATTTTTGTCCGCGCTTGGCTTATTCTAATCCAATTAGGGTTTTTAACCAGTTTGTGCATCCAATTAGTGATTTTTTGTCAGTGGTTGAACATTTATGTCATTTTCGTCCTCCCTAGGCTTATTCTAATCCAATCAGGGTTTTTAACCAAGCTTCTGCATCCAATAAGTGCGTTTGTGTCATTGGTTGAACATTTAGGTCATTTTCGTCATCCTTCGACTTATTCTAATCCAATTAGGGTTTTTAACGAATCTTGTATTTCCAATAACTGCGTTTGTGTCATTGGTTTAACATTTAAGTAATTTACGTCCTTTCTAGGCTTATTCTAATCCAATTAGGGTTTTTAACCACTCTTGTGCATTCAACAAGTGCATTTGTGTCATTGGTTGAGTATTTAGGTCATTTTCGTCCTCCGTAGCTTATTCTAATCCAATTAAGGTTTTTAACCAATTTTGTGCATTCAATAAGTGATTTTGTGTCATTGGTTGAACATTTAGGTCATTTTCGTCCTCCCTAGGCTTATTCTAATCGAATTAGGGATTTTAACCATTCTTGTGCATCCAATAATTGATTTTGTGTCATTGGTTGAACATTAAGGTCATTTTCGTCATCCTTTGAGTTATTCTAATCCAAATAGGGTTTTTAACCAGTCTTGTGCATCCACTAAGTGATTTTTTGTCAGTGGTTGAACATTTAGGTCATTTTCGTCCTCCCTAGGCTTATTCTAATCGTATTAGGGTTTTTAACCAATCTTGTGTATCCAATAATTGATTTTGTGTCATTGGTTGAACATTAAGGTCATTTTCGTCATCCTTCGACTTATTCTAATCCAATTAGGGTTTTTAACCAGTCTTGTGCATCCAATAAGCGATTTTTTGTCAGTGGTTGAACATTTAGGTCATTTTCGTCCTCCTTAGGCTTATTCTAATCCAATCAGGGTTTTTAACCAAGCTTGTGCATCATATAAGTGCGTTTGTGTCATTGGTTGAACATTTAGGTCATTTTCGTCATCCTTCGACTTATTCTAATCCAATTAGGGTTTTTAACGAATCTTGTATTTCCAATAACTGCGTTTGTGTCATTGGTTTAACATTTAAGTAATTTACGTCCTTTCTAGGCTTATTCTAATCCAATTAGGGTTTTTAACCACTCTTGTGCATTCAACAAGTGCATTTGTGTCATTGGTTGAGTATTTAGGTCATTTTTGTCCTCCCTAGCTTATTCTAATCCAATTAGGGTTTTTAACCAATTTTGTGCATTCAATAAGTGATTTTGTGTCATTGGTTGAACATTTAGGTCATTTTCGTCCTCCCTAGGCTTATTCTAATCGAATTAGGGATTTTAACCATTCTTGTGCATCCAATAATTGATTTTGTGTCATTGGTTGAACATTAAGGTCATTTTCGTCATCCTTCGACTTATTCTAATCCAATTAGGGTTTTTAACCAGTCTTGTGCATCCAATAAGCGATTTTTTGTCAGTGGTTGAACATTTAGGTCATTTTCGTCCTCCCTAGGCTTATTCTAATCCAATTAGGGTCTTTAACCAAACTTGTGCATCCAATAAGTGCGTTTGTGTCATTGGTTGAACATTTAGGTCATTTTCGTTATCCTTCAACTTATTCTAATCCAATTAGGGTTTTTAACCAATCTTGTATTTCCAATAAGTGCGTTTGTGTCATTGGTTTAACATTTAGGTCATTTACGTCCTTTCTAGGCTTATTCTAATCCAATTAGGGTTTTTCACCAATCTTGTGCATCCAATAAGTGATTTTGTGTCATTGGTTGAACAATTTGGTCATTTTCGTCCTCGCTAGGCTTATTCTAATCTAATTAGGGTTTTTAACCAAGCTTGTGCATCCAATAAGTGCGTTTGTGTCAATACAATTAGGGTTTTTAACCAATCTTGTACATTCAGTAAGGGATTTTGTTTCATTGGTTGAACATATAGGTCATTTTTGTCCTCCCTTGGCTTATTCTAATCCAATTAGGGTTTTTAACCAGTCTTGTGCATCCAATTAGTGATTTTTTGTCAGTGGTTGAACATTTATGTCATTTTCGTCCTCCCTAGGCTTATTCTAATCCAATTAGGGTTTTTAGCCAAGCTTGTGCATCCAATAAGTGCGTTTGTGTCATTGGTTGAACATTTATGTCATTTTCGTCATCCATCGACTTATTCTGATCCAATTAGGGTTTTTAACGAATCTTGTATTTCCAATAACTGCGTTTTTGTCTTTGGTTTAACATTTAAGTAATTTACGTCCTTTCTAGGCTTATTCTAATCCAATTAGGGTTTTTAACCAATCTTGTGCATTCAACAAGTGCATTTGTGTCATTGGTTGAGTATTTAGGTCATTTTCGTCCTCCGTAGCTTATTCTAATCCAATTAAGGTTTTTAACCAATTTTGTGCATTCAATAAGTGATTTTGTGTCAATTGTTGAACATTTAGGTCATTTTCATCCTCCCTAGGCTTATTCTAATCGAATTAGGGATTTTAACCATTCTTGTGCATCCAATAATTGATTTTGTGTCATTGATTGAACATTAAGGTCATTTTCGTCATCCTTCGACTTATTCTAATCCAAATAGGGTTTTTATCCAGTCTTGTGCATCCAATAAGTGATTTTTTGTCAGTGGTTGAACATTTAGGTCATTTTCGTCCTCCCTAGGCTTATTCTAATCTAATTAGGGTTTTTAACCAAGCTTGTGCATCCAATAAGTGCGTTTGTGTCATTGGTTGAACATTTAAGTCATTTTCGTCATCCTTCGACTTATTCTAATCCAATTAGGGTTTTTAACGAATCTTGTATTTCCAATAACTGCGTTTGTGTCATTGGTTTAACATTTAAGTAATTTACGTCCTTTCTAGGCTTATTCTAATCCAATTAGGGTTTTTAACCACTCTTGTGCATTCAACAAGTGCATTTGTGTCATTGGTTGAGTATTTAGGTCATTTTTGTCCTCCCTAGCTTATTCTAATCCAATTAGGGTTTTTAACCAATTTTGTGCATTCAATAAGTGATTTTGTGTCATTGGTTGAACATTTAGGTCATTTTCGTCCTCCCTAGGCTTATTCTAATCGAATTAGGGATTTTAACCATTCTTGTGCATCCAATAATTGATTTTGTGTCATTGGTTGAACATTAAGGTCATTTTCGTCATCCTTCGACTTATTCTAATCCAATTAGGGTTTTTAACCAGTCTTGTGCATCCAATAAGCGATTTTTTGTCAGTGGTTGAACATTTAGGTCATTTTCGTCCTCCCTAGGCTTATTCTAATCGTATTAGGGTTTTTAACCAATCTTGTGTATCCAATAATTGATTTTGTGTCATTGGTTGAACATTAAGGTCATTTTCGTCATCCTTCGACTTATTCTAATCCAATTAGGGTTTTTAACCAGTCTTGTGCATCCAATAAGCGATTTTTTGTCAGTGGTTGAACATTTAGGTCATTTTCATCCTCCCTAGGCTTATTCTAATCCAATTAGGGTCTTTAACCAAACTTGTGCATCCAATAAGTGCGTTTGTGTCATTGGTTGAACATTTAGGTCATTTTCGTTATCCTTCAACTTATTCTAATCCAATTAGGGTTTTTAACCAATCTTGTATTTCCAATAAGTGCGTTTGTGTCATTGGTTTAACATTTAGGTCATTTACGTCCTTTCTAGGCTTATTCTAATCCAATTAGGGTTTTTCACCAATCTTGTGCATCCAATAAGTAATTTTGTGTCATTGGTTGAACAATTAGGTCATTTTCGTCCTCCCTAGGCTTATTCTAATCTAATTAGGGTTTTTAACCAAGCTTGTGCATCCAATTAGTGCGTTTGTGTCAATACAATTAGGGTTTTTAACCAATCTTGTACATTCAGTAAGGGATTTTGTTTCATTGGTTGAACATATAGGTCATTTTTGTCCTCCCTTGGCTTATTCTAATCCAATTAGGGTTTTTAACCAGTCTTGTGCATCCAATTAGTGATTTTTTGTCAGTGGTTGAACATTTATGTCATTTTCGTCCTCCCTAGGCTTATTCTAATCCAATTAGGGTTTTTAGCCAAGCTTGTGCATCCAATAAGTGCGTTTGTGTCATTGGTTGAACATTTATGTCATTTTCCTCATCCATCGACTTATTCTGATCCAATTAGGGTTTTTAACGAATCTTGTATTTCCAATAACTGCGTTTTTGTCTTTGGTTTAACATTTAAGTAATTTACGTCCTTTCTAGGCTTATTCTAATCCAATTAGGGTTTTTAACCAATCTTGTGCATTCAACAAGTGCATTTGTGTCATTGGTTGAGTATTTAGGTCATTTTCGTCCTCCGTAGCTTATTCTAATCCAATTAAGGTTTTTAACCAATTTTGTGCATTCAATAAGTGATTTTGTGTCAATTGTTGAACATTTAGGTCATTTTCATCCTCCCTAGGCTTATTCTAATCGAATTAGGGATTTTAACCATTCTTGTGCATCCAATAATTGATTTTGTGTCATTGATTGAACATTAAGGTCATTTTCGTCATCCTTCGACTTATTCTAATCCAAATAGGGTTTTTATCCAGTCTTGTGCATCCAATAAGTGATTTTTTGTCAGTGGTTGAACATTTAGGTCATTTTCGTCCTCCCTAGGCTTATTCTAATCCAATTAGGGTTTTTAACCAAGCTTGTGCATCCAATAAGTGCGTTTGTGTCATTGGTTGAACATTTAAGTCATTTTCGTCATCCTTCGACTTATTCTAATCCAATTAGGGTTTTTAACGAATCTTGTATTTCCAATTACTGCGTTTGTGTCATTGGTTTAACATTTAAGTAATTTACGTCCTTTCTAGGCTTATTCTAATCCAATTAGGGTTTTTAACCACTCTTGTGCATTCAACAAGTGCATTTGTGTCATTGGTTGAGTATTTAGGTCATTTTTGTCCTCCCTAGCTTATTCTAATCCAATTAGGGTTTTTAACCAATTTTGTGCATTCAATAAGTGATTTTGTGTCATTGGTTGAACATTTAGGTCATTTTCGTCCTCCCTAGGCTTATTCTAATCGAATTAGGGATTTTAACCATTCTTGTGCATCCAATAATTGATTTTGTGTCATTGGTTGAACATTAAGGTCATTTTCGTCATCCTTCGACTTATTCTAATCCAATTAGGGTTTTTAACCAGTCTTGTGCATCCAATAAGCGATTTTTTGTCAGTGGTTGAACATTTAGGTCATTTTCGTCCTCCCTAGGCTTATTCTAATCCAATTAGGGTCTTTAACCAAACTTGTGCATCCAATAAGTGCGTTTGTGTCATTGGTTGAACATTTAGGTCATTTTCGTTATCCTTCAACTTATTCTAATCCAATTAGGGTTTTTAACCAATCTTGTATTTCCAATAAGTGCGTTTGTGTCATTGGTTTAACATTTAGGTCATTTACGTCCTTTCTAGGCTTATTCTAATCCAATTAGGGTTTTTCACCAATCTTGTGCATCCAATAAGTAATTTTGTGTCATTGGTTGAACAATTAGGTCATTTTCGTCCTCCCTAGGCTTATTCTAATCTAATTAGGGTTTTTAACCAAGCTTGTGCATCCAATAAGTGCGTTTGTGTCAATACAATTAGGGTTTTTAACCAATCTTGTACATTCAGTAAGGGATTTTGTTTCATTGGTTGAACATATAGGTCATTTTTGTCCTCCCTTGGCTTATTCTAATCCAATTAGGGTTTTTAACCAGTCTTGTGCATCCAATTTGTGATTTTTTTTCAGTGGTTGAACATTTATGTCATTTTCGACCTCCCTAGGCTTATTCTAATCCAATTAGGGTTTTTAGCCAAGCTTGTGCATCCAATAAGTGCGTTTGTGTCATTGGTTGAACATTTATGTCATTTTCGTCATCCATCGACTTATTCTGATCCAATTAGGGTTTTTAACGAATCTTGTATTTCCAATAACTGCGTTTTTGTCTTTAGTTTAACATTTAAGTAATTTACGTCCTTTCTAGGCTTATTCTAATCCAATTAGGGTTTTTAACCAATCTTGTGCATTCAACAAGTGCATTTGTGTCATTGGTTGAGTATTTAGGTCATTTTCGTCCTCCGTAGCTTATTCTAATCCAATTAAGGTTTTTAACCAATTTTGTGCATTCAATAAGTGATTTTGTGTCAATTGTTGAACATTTAGGTCATTTTCATCCTCCCTAGGCTTGTTCTAATCGAATTAGGGATTTTAACCATTCTTGTGCATCCAATAATTGATTTTGTGTCATTGATTGAACATTAAGGTCATTTTCGTCATCCTTCGACTTATTCTAATCCAAATAGGGTTTTTATCCAGTCTTGTGCATCCAATAAGTGATTTTTTGTCAGTGGTTGAACATTTAGGTCAATTTCGTCCTCCCTAGGCTTATTCTAATCCAATGAGGGTTTTTAACCAAGCTTGTGCATCCAATAAGTGCGTTTGTGTCATTGGTTGAACATTTAAGTCATTTTCGTCATCCTTCGACTTATTCTAATCCAATTAGGGTTCTAACCAATTTTGTATTTCCAATAAGTGCGTTTGTGTCATTGGTTTAACATTTAGGTCATTTACGTCCTTTCTAGGCTTATTCTAAACCAATCAGGGTTTTTAACTAATCTTGTGCATCCAAAAAGTGATTTTGTATCATTGGTTGAACATTTAGGTCATTTTCATCCTCCCTAGGCTTATTCTAATCTAATCAGGGTTTTTAACCAAGCTTGTGCATCTTATAAGTGCGTTTGTGTCATTGGTTGAACATTTAGGTCATTTTCGTCATCCTTCGACTTATTCTAATCCAATTAAGGTTTTTAACGAATCTTGTATTTCCAATAATTGCGTTTGTGTCATTGGTTTAACATTTAAGTAATTTACGTCCTTTCTAGGCTTATTCTAATCCAATTAGGGTTTTTAACCAATCTTGTTCATTCAACAAGTGCGTTTGTGTCATTTGTTGAGTATTTAGGTCATTTTCGTCCTCCCTAGGCTTATTCTAATCCAATTAGGGTTTTTAACCAATTTTTTGCATTCAATAAGTGATTTTGTGTCATTGGTGGAACATTTAGGTCATTTTCGTCCTCGCTAGGCTTATTCTAATCGAATTAGGGATTTTAACCATTCTTGTGCATCCAATAAGTGATTTTTTGTCAGTGGTTGAACATTTAGGTCATTTTCGTCCTCCCTAGGCATATTCTAATCGAATTAGGGTTTCTAATCAATCTTGTGCATCCAATAATTGATTTTGTGTCATTGGTTGAACATTAAGGTAATTTTCGTCATCCTTCGACTTATTCTAATCCAATTAGGGTTTTTAACCAGTCTTGTGCATCCAATAAGCGATTTTTTGTCAATGGTTGAACATTTAGGTCATTTTCGTCCTCCATAGGCTTATTCTAATCCAATTAGGGTTTTTAACCAAGCTTGTGCATCCAATAAGTGCGTTTGTGTCATTGGTTGAACATTTAGGTCATTTTCGTCATCCTTCGACTTATTCTAATCCAATTAGGGTTTTTAACGAATCTTGTATTTCCAATAACTGTGTTTGTGTCATTGGTTTAACATTTAAGTAATTTACGTCCTTTCTAGGCTTATTCTAATCCAATTAGGGTTTTTAACCAATCTGGTGCATTCAACAAGTGCATTTGTGTCATTCGTTGAGTATTTAGTTCATTTTCGTCCTCCCAAGCTTATTCTAATCCAATTAGGGTTTTTAACCAATTTTGTGCATTCAATAAGTGATTTTGTGTCATTGGTTGAACATTTAGGTCATTTTCGTCCTCCCTAGGCTTATTCTAATCGAATTAGGGTTTTTAACCAACCTTGTGCATCCAATAATTGATTTTGTGTCATTGGTTGAACATTAAGGTCATTTTCGTCATCCTTCGACTTATTCTAATCCAATTAGGGTTTTTAACCAGTCTTGTGCATCCAATAAGCGATTTTTTGTCAGTGGTTGAACATTTAGGTCATTTTCGTCCTCCCCAGGCTTATTCTAATCCAATTAGAGTTTTTAACCAATTTTGTGCATTCAATAAGTGATTTTGTGTCATTGGTTGAACATTTAGGTCATTTTCGTCCTCCCTATGCTTATTCTAATCGAATTAGAATTTTTAACCAATCTTGTGCATCCAATAATTGATTTTGTGTCATTGGTTGAACATTAAGGTCATTTTCGTCATTCTTTGACTTATTCTAATCCAATTAGGGTTTTTAACCAGTCTTGGGCATCCAATAAGCGATTTTTTATCAATGGTTGAACATTTAGGTCATTTTCGTCCTCCCTAGGCTTATTCTAATCCAATTAGGGTTATTAACCAATTTTGTGCATTCAATAAGTGATTTTGTGTCATTGGTTGAACATTTAGGTCATTTTCGTCCTCTTTAGGCTGATTCTAATCTAATTAGGGTTTTTAACCAAGCTTGTGCATCCAATAAGTGCGTTTGTGTCAATACAATTAGGGTTTTTAACCAATCTTGTACATTCAGTAAGGGATTTTGTGTCATTGGTTGAACATATAGGTCATTTTTGTCCTCCCTTGGCTTATTCTAATCCAATTAGGGTTTTTAACCAGTCTTGTGCATCCAATTAGTGATTTTTTGTCAGTGGTTGAACATTTATGTCATTTTCGTCCTCCCTAGGCTTATTCTAATCGAATAAGGGTTTTTAACCAAGCTTGTGCATCCAATAAGTGCGTTTGTGTCATTGGTTGAACATTTAGGTCATTTTCGTCATCCTTCGACTTATTCTAATCCAATTAGGGTTTTTAACGAATCTTGTATTTCCAATAACTGCGTTTGTGTCATTGGTTTAACATTTAAGTAATTTACGTCCTTTCTAGGTTTATTCTAATCCAATTAGGGTTTTTAACCAATCTTGTGCATTCAACAAGTGTGTTTGTGTCATTGGTTGAGTATTTAGGTCATTTTTGTCCTCCCTTGGCTTATTCTAATCCAATTAGGGTTTTTAACCAATTTTGTGCATTCAATAAGTGATTTTGTGTCATTCGTTGAACATTTAGATCATTTTCGTCCTCCCTAGGCTTATTCTAATCCAATCAGGGTTTTTAACCAAGCTTGTGCATCCCATAAGTGCGTTTGTGTCATTGGTTGAACATTTAGGTCATTTTCGTCATCCTTCGACTTATTCTAATCCAATTAGGGTTTTTAACGAATCTTGTATTTCCAATAACTGTGTTTGTGTCATTGGTTTAACATTTAAGTAATTTACGTCCTTTCTAGGCTTATTCTAATCCAATTAGGGTTTTTAACCAATCTTGTGCATTCAACAAGTGCATTTGTGTCATTCGTTGAGTATTTAGGTCATTTTCGTCCTCCCAAGCTTATTCTAATCCAATTAGGGTTTTTAACCAATTTTGTGCATTCAATAAGTGATTTTGTGTCATTGGTGGAACATTTAGGTCATTTTCGTCCTCGCTAGGCTTATTCTAATCGAATTAGGGATTTTAACCATTCTTGTGCATCCAATAATTGATTTTGTGTCATTGGTTGAATATTAAGGTCATTTTCGTCATCCTTCGACTTATTCTAATCCAAATAGGGTTTTTAACGAGTCTTGTGCATCCAATAAGTGATTTTTTGTCAGTGGTTGAACATTTAGGTCATTTCGTCCTCCCTAGAATTATTCTAATCGAATTAGGGTTTCTAATCAATCTTGTGCATCCAATAATTGATTTCGTGTCATTGGTTGAACATTATGGTCATTTTCGTCATCCTTCGACTTATTCTAATCCAATTAGGGTTTTTAACCAGTCTTGTGCATCCAATAAGCGATTTTTTGTCAATGGTTGAACATTTAGGTCATTTTCGTCCTCCCTAGGCTTATTCTAATCCAATTAGGGTTTTTAACCAAGCTTGTGCATCCAATAAGTGCGTTTGTGTCATTGGTTGAACATTTAGGTCATTTTCGTCATCCTTCGACTTATTCTAATCCAATTAGAGTTTTTAACCAATCTTGTATTTCCAATAAGTGCGTTTGTGTCATTGGTTTAACATTTAGGTCATTTACGTCCTTTCTAAGCTTATTCTAATCCAATTAGGGTTTTTAACCAGTCTTGTGCATCCAATAAGTGATTTTTTGTCAGTGGTTGAACATTTAGGTCATTTTCGTCCTCCCTAGGCTTATTCTAATCGTATTAGGGTTTTTAACCAATTTTGTGCATTCAATAAGTGATTTTGTGTCATTGGTTGAACATTTAGGTCATTTTCGTCCTCCCTAGGCTTATTCTAATCGAATTAGGGATTTTAAGCATTCTTGTGCATCCAATAAGCGATGTTTTGTCAGTGGTTGAACATTTAGGTCATTTTCGTCTTCCCTAGGCTTATTCTAATCCAATTAGGGTCTTTAACCAAGCTTGTGCATCCAATAAGTGCGTTTGTGTCATTGGTTGAACATATAGGTCATTTTCATTATCCTTCAACTTATTCTAATCCAATTAGGGTTTTTAACCAATCTTGTATTTTCAATAAGTGCGTTTGTGTCATTGGTTTAACATTTAGGTCATTTACGTCCTTTCTAGGCTTATTCTAATCCAATTAGGGTTTTTAACCAATTTTGTGCATTCAATAAGTGATTTTGTGTCATTGGTTGAACATTTAGGTCATTTTCGTCCTCCCTAGGCTTATTCTAATCCAATTAGGGTTTTTAACTAATCTTGTGCATCCAATAAGTGATTTTGTGTCATTGGTTGAACATTTAGGTCATTTTCATCCTCCCTAGGCTTATTCTAATCCAATCAGGGTTTTTAACCAAGCTTGTGCATCTTATAACTGCATTTGTGTCATTGGTTGAACATTTAGGTCATTTTTGTCATGCTACGACTTATTCTAATCCAATTAAGGTTTTTAACGAATCTTGTATTTCCAATAACTGCGTTTGTGTCATTGGTTTAACATTTAAGTAATTTACGTCCTTTCTAGGCTTATTCTAATCCAATTAGGGTTTTTAACCAATCTTGTTCATTCAACAAGTGCGTTTGTGTCATTTGTTGAGTATTTAGGTCATTTTCCTCCTCCCTAGGCTTATTCTAATCGAATTAGGGTTTTTAACCAATCTTGTGCATCCAATAATTGATTTTGTGTCATTGGTTGAAAATTAAGGTCATTTTCGTCATCCTTCGACTTATTCTAATCCAATTAGGGTTTTTAACCAAGCTTGTGCATCCAATAAGTGCGTTTGTGTTATTGGTTGAACGTTTAACTCATTTTCGTCATCCTTCGACTTATTCTAATCAAATTAGGGTTCTAACCAATTTTGTATTTCCAATAAGTGCGTTTGTGTCATTGGTTTAACATTTAGGTCATTTACGTCCTTTCTAGGCTTATTCTAATCCAATTAGGGTTTTTAACTAATCTTGTGCATCCAATAAGTGATTTTGTGTCATTGGTTGAACATTTAGGTCATTTTCGTCATCCTTCGACTTATTCTAATCCAATTAAGGTTTTTAACGAATCTTGTATTTCCAATAACTGCGTTTGTGTCATTGGTTTAACATTTAAGTAATTTACGTCCTTTCTAGGCTTATTCTAATCCAATTAGGGTTTTTAACCAATCTTGTTCATTCAACAAGTGCGTTTGTGTCATTTGTTGAGTATTTAGGTCATTTTCGTCCTCCCTAGGCTTATTCTAATCCAATTAGGGTTTTTAACCAATTTTTTGCATTCAATAAGTGATTTTGTGTCATTGGTGGAACATTTAGGTCATTTTCGTCCTCGCTAGGCTTATTCTAATCGAATTAGGGATTTTAACCATTCTTGTGCATCCGATAATTGATTTTGTGTCATTGGTTGAATATTAAGGTCATTTTCGTCATCCTTCGAATTATTCTAATCCAAATAGGGTTTTTAACGAGTCTTGTGCATCCAATAAGTGATTTTTTGTCAGTGGTTGAACATTTAGGTCATTTTCGTCCTCCCTAGGCATATTCTAATCGAATTAGGGTTTCTAATCAATCTTGTGCATCCAATAATTGATTTTGTGTCATTGGTTGAACATTAAGGTAATTTTCGTCATCCTTCGACTTATTCTAATCCAATTAGGGTTTTTAACCAGTCTTGTGCATCCAATAAGCGATTTTTTGTCAATGGTTGAACATTTAGGTCATTTTCGTCCTCCATAGGCTTATTCTAATCCAATTAGGGTTTTTAACCAAGCTTGTGCATCCAATAAGTGCGTTTGTGTCATTGGTTGAACATTTAGGTCATTTTCATCATCCTTCGACTTATTCTAATCCAATTAGGGTTTTTAACGAATCTTGTATTTCCAATAACTGTGTTTGTGTCATTGGTTTAACATTTAAGTAATTTACGTCCTTTCTAGGCTTATTCTAATCCAATTAGGGTTTTTAACCAATCTGGTGCATTCAACAAGTGCATTTGTGTCATTCGTTGAGTATTTAGTTCATTTTCGTCCTCCCAAGCTTATTCTAATCCAATTAGGGTTTTTAACCAATTTTGTGCATTCAATAAGTGATTTTGTGTCATTGGTGGAACATTTAGGTCATTTTCGTCCTCGCTAGGCTTATTCTAATCGAATTAGGGATTTTAACCATTCTTGTGCATCCAATAATTGATTTTGTGTCATTGGTTGAATATTAAGGTCATTTTCGTCATCCTTCGACTTATTCTAATCCAAATAGGGTTTTTAACGAGTCTTGTGCATCCAATAAGTGATTTTTTGTCAGTGGTTGAACATTTAGGTCATTTCGTCCTCCCTAGAATTATTCTAATCGAATTAGGGTTTCTAATCAATCTTGTGCATCCAATAATTGATTTCGTGTCATTGGTTGAACATTATCGTCATTTTCGTCATCCTTCGACTTATTCTAATCCAATTAGGGTTTTTAACCAGTCTTGTGCATCCAATAAGCGATTTTTTGTCAATGGTTGAACATTTAGGTCATTTTCGTCCTCCCTAGGCTTATTCTAATCCAATTAGGGTTTTTAACCAAGCTTGTGCATCCAATAAGTGCGTTTGTGTCATTGGTTGAACATTTAGGTCATTTTCGTCATCCTTCGACTTATTCTAATCCAATTAGAGTTTTTAACCAATCTTGTATTTCCAATAAGTGCGTTTGTGTCATTGGTTTAACATTTAGGTCATTTACGTCCTTTCTAAGCTTATTCTAATCCAATTAGGGTTTTTAACCAGTCTTGTGCATCCAATAAGTGATTTTTTGTCAGTGGTTGAACATTTAGGTCATTTTCGTCCTCCCTAGGCTTATTCTAATCGTATTAGGGTTTTTAACCAATTTTGTGCATTCAATAAGTGATTTTGTGTCATTGGTTGAACATTTAGGTCATTTTCGTCCTCCCTAGGCTTATTCTAATCGAATTAGGGATTTTAAGCATTCTTGTGCATCCAATAAGCGATTTTTTGTCAGTGGTTGAACATTTAGGTCATTTTCGTCCTCCCTAGGCTTATTCTAATCCAATTAGGGTCTTTAACCAAGCTTGTGCATCCAATAAGTGCGTTTGTGTCATTGGTTGAACATATAGGTCATTTTCGTTATCCTTCAACTTATTCTAATCCAATTAGGGTTTTTAACCAATCTTGTATTTCCAATAAGTGCGTTTGTGTCATTGGTTTAACATTTAGGTCATTTACGTCCTATCTAGGCTTATTCTAATCCAATTAGGGTTTTTAACCAATTTTGTGCATTCAATAAGTGATTTTGTGTCATTGGTTGAAAATTTAGGTCATTTTCGTCCTCCCTAGGCTTATTCTAATCCAATTAGGGTTTTTAACTAATCTTGTGCATCCAATAAGTGATTTTGTGTCATT
>JBBPBQ010020321.1:33071985-33088847 GCA_037974755.1 Cicer yamashitae
GTCATTTTTGTCATGCTACGACTTATTCTAATCCAATTAAGGTTTTTAACGAATCTTGTATTTCCAATAACTGCGTTTGTGTCATTGGTTTAACATTTAAGTAATTTACGTCCTTTCTAGGCTTATTCTAATCCAATTAGGGTTTTTAACCAATCTTGTTCATTCAACAAGTGCGTTTGTGTCATTTGTTGAGTATTTAGGTCATTTTCCTCCTCCCTAGGCTTATTCTAATCGAATTAGGGTTTTTAACCAATCTTGTGCATCCAATAATTGATTTTGTGTCATTGGTTGAAAATTAAGGTCATTTTCGTCATCCTTCGACTTATTCTAATCCAATTAGGGTTTTTAACCAAGCTTGTGCATCCAATAAGTGCGTTTGTGTTATTGGTTGAACGTTTAACTCATTTTCGTCATCCTTCGACTTATTCTAATCGAATTAGGGTTCTAACCAATTTTGTATTTCCAATAAGTGCGTTTGTGTCATTGGTTTAACATTTAGGTCATTTACGTCCTTTCTAGGCTGATTCTAATCCAATTAGGGTTTTTAACTAATCTTGTGCATCCAATAAGTGATTTTGTGTCATTGGTTGAACATTTAGGTCATTTTCGTCATGCTTCGACTTATTCTAATCCAATTAAGGTTTTTAGCGAATCTTGTATTTCCAATAACTGCGATTGTGTCATTGGTTTAACATTTAAGTAATTTACGTCCTTTCTAGGCTTATTCTAATCCAATTAGGGTTTTTAACCAATCTTGTGCATTCAACAAGTGCATTTGTGTCATTCGTTGAGTATTTAGGTCATTTTCGTCCTCCCAAGCTTATTCTAATCCAATTAGGGTTTTTAACCAATTTTGTGCATTCAATAAGTGATTTTGGGTCATTGGTGGAACATTTAGGTCATTTTCGTCCTCGCTAGGCTTATTCTAATCGAATTAGGGATTTTAACCATTCTTGTGCATCCAATAATTGATTTTGTGTCATTGGTTGAATATTAAGGTCATTTTCGTCATCCTTCGACTTATTCTAATCCAAATAGGGTTTTTAACGAGTCTTGTGCATCCAATAAGTGATTTTTTGTCAGTGGTTGAACATTTAGGTCATTTTCGTCCTCCCTAGGCATATTCTAATCGAATTAGG
This sequence comes from Cicer yamashitae, assembly GCA_037974755.1. Lineage (NCBI taxonomy): Eukaryota > Viridiplantae > Streptophyta > Magnoliopsida > Fabales > Fabaceae > Cicer > Cicer yamashitae. Next base: position 33,073,125 of record JBBPBQ010020321.1, read on the forward strand.
GTTTCTAATCAATCTTGTGCATCCAATAATTGATTTTGTGTCATTGGTTGAACATTAAGGTAATTTTCGTCATCCTTCGACTTATTCTAATCCAATTAGGGTTTTTAACCAGTCTTGTGCATCCAATAAGCGATTTTTTGTCAATGGTTGAACATTTAGGTCATTTTCGTCCTCCATAGGCTTATTCTAATCCAATTAGGGTTTTTAACCAAGCTTGTGCATCCAATAAGTGCGTTTGTGTCATTGGTTGAACATTTAGGTCATTTTCATCATCCTTCGACTTATTCTAATCCAATTAGGGTTTTTAACGAATCTTGTATTTCCAATAACTGTGTTTGTGTCATTGGTTTAACATTTAAGTAATTTACGTCCTTTCTAGGCTTATTCTAATCCAATTAGGGTTTTTAACCAATCTGGTGCATTCAACAAGTGCATTTGTGTCATTCGTTGAGTATTTAGTTCATTTTCGTCCTCCCAAGCTTATTCTAATCCAATTAGGGTTTTTAACCAATTTTGTGCATTCAATAAGTGATTTTGTGTCATTGGTGGAACATTTAGGTCATTTTCGTCCTCGCTAGGCTTATTCTAATCGAATTAGGGATTTTAACCATTCTTGTGCATCCAATAATTGATTTTGTGTCATTGGTTGAATATTAAGGTCATTTTCGTCATCCTTCGACTTATTCTAATCCAAATAGGGTTTTTAACGAGTCTTGTGCATCCAATAAGTGATTTTTTGTCAGTGGTTGAACATTTAGGTCATTTTCGTCCTCCCTAGGCTTATTCTAATCGAATTAGGGTTTCTAATCAATCTTGTGCATCCAATAATTGATTTCGTGTCATTGGTTGAACATTAAGGTCATTTTCGTCATCCTTCGACTTATTCTAATCGAATTAGGGTTTTTAACCAGTCTTGTGCATCCAATAAGCGATTTTTTGTCAATGGTTGAACATTTAGGTCATTTTCGTCCTCCCTAGGCTTATTCTAATCCAATTAGGGTTTTTAACCAAGCTTGTGCATCCAATAAGTGCGTTTGTGTCATTGGTTGAACATTTAGGTCATTTTCGTCATCCTTCGACTTATTCTAATCCAATTAGAGTTTTTAACCAATCTTGTATTTCCAATAAGTGCGTTTGTGTCATTGGTTTAACATTTAGGTCATTTACGTCCTTTCTAAGCTTATTCTAATCCAATTAGGGTTTTTAACCAGTCTTGTGCATCCAATAAGTGATTTTTTGTCAGTGGTTGAACATTTAGGTCATTTTCGTCCTCCCTAGGCTTATTCTAATCGTATTAGGGTTTTTAACCAATTTTGTGCATTCAATAAGTGATTTTGTGTCATTGGTTGAACATTTAGGTCATTTTCGTCCTCCCTAGGCTTATTCTAATCGAATTAGGGATTTTAAGCATTCTTGTGCATCCAATAAGCGATTTTTTGTCAGTGGTTGAACATTTAGGTCATTTTCGTCCTCCCTAGGCTTATTCTAATCCAATTAGGGTCTTTAACCAAGCTTGTGCATCCAATAAGTGCGTTTGTGTCATTGGTTGAACATATAGGTCATTTTCGTTATCCTTCAACTTATTCTAATCCAATTAGGGTTTTTAACCAATCTTGTATTTCCAATAAGTGCGTTTGTGTCATTGGTTTAACATTTAGGTCATTTACGTCCTATCTAGGCTTATTCTAATCCAATTAGGGTTTTTAACCAATTTTGTGCATTCAATAAGTGATTTTGTGTCATTGGTTGAAAATTTAGGTCATTTTCGTCCTCCCTAGGCTTATTCTAATCCAATTAGGGTTTTTAACTAATCTTGTGCATCCAATAAGTGATTTTGTGTCATTTGTTGAACATTTAGGTCATTTTCATCCTCCCTAGGCTTATTCTAATCCAATCAGGGTTTTTAACCAAGCTTGTGCATCTTATAACTGCGTTTGTGTCATTGGTTGAACATTTAGGTCATTTTTGTCATGCTACGACTTATTCTAATCCAATTAAGGTTTTTAACGAATCTTGTATTTCCAATAACTGCGTTTGTGTCATTGGTTTAACATTTAAGTAATTTACGTCCTTTCTAGGCTTATTCTAATCCAATTAGGGTTTTTAACCAATCTTGTTCATTCAACAAGTGCGTTTGTGTCATTTGTTGAGTATTTAGGTCATTTTCCTCCTCCCTAGGCTTATTCTAATCGAATTAGGGTTTTTAACCAATCTTGTGCATCCAATAATTGATTTTGTGTCATTGGTTGAAAATTAAGGTCATTTTCGTCATCCTTCGACTTATTCTAATCCAATTAGGGTTTTTAACCAAGCTTGTGCATCCAATAAGTGCGTTTGTGTTATTGGTTGAACGTTTAACTCATTTTCGTCATCCTTCGACTTATTCTAATCGAATTAGGGTTCTAACCAATTTTGTATTTCCAATAAGTGCGTTTGTGTCATTGGTTTAACATTTAGGTCATTTACGTCCTTTCTAGGCTGATTCTAATCCAATTAGGGTTTTTAACTAATCTTGTGCATCCAATAAGTGATTTTGTGTCATTGGTTGAACATTTAGGTCATTTTCGTCATGCTTCGACTTATTCTAATCCAATTAAGGTTTTTAGCGAATCTTGTATTTCCAATAACTGCGATTGTGTCATTGGTTTAACATTTAAGTAATTTACGTCCTTTCTAGGCTTATTCTAATCCAATTAGGGTTTTTAACCAATCTTGTGCATTCAACAAGTGCATTTGTGTCATTCGTTGAGTATTTAGGTCATTTTCGTCCTCCCAAGCTTATTCTAATCCAATTAGGGTTTTTAACCAATTTTGTGCATTCAATAAGTGATTTTGGGTCATTGGTGGAACATTTAGGTCATTTTCGTCCTCGCTAGGCTTATTCTAATCGAATTAGGGATTTTAACCATTCTTGTGCATCCAATAATTGATTTTGTGTCATTGGTTGAATATTAAGGTCATTTTCGTCATCCTTCGACTTATTCTAATCCAAATAGGGTTTTTAACGAGTCTTGTGCATCCAATAAGTGATTTTTTGTCAGTGGTTGAACATTTCGGTCATTTTCGTCCTCCCTAGGCTTATTCTAATCCAATCAGGGTTTTTAACCAAGCTTGTGCATCTTATAAGTGCGTTTGTGTCATTTGTTGAACATTTAAGTCATTTTCGTCATCCTTCGACTTATTCTAATCCAATTAGGGTTCTAACCAATTTTGTATTTCCAATAAGTGCGTTTGTGTCATTGGTTTAACATTTAGGTCATTTACGTCCTTTCTAGGCTTATTCTAATCCAATTAGGGTTTTTAACTAATCTTGTGCATCCAATAAGTGATTTTGTGTCATTGGTTGAACATTTAGGTCATTTTCATCCTCCCTAGGCTTATTCTAATCCAATCAGGGTTTTTAACCAAGCTTGTGCATCTTATAAGTGCGTTTGTGTCATTGGTTGAACATTTATGTCATTTTTGTCATGCTACGACTTATTCTAATCCAATTAAGGTTTTTAACGAATCTTGTATTTCCAATAACTGCGTTTGTGTCATTGGTTTAACATTTAAGTAATTTACGTCCTTTCTAGGCTTATTCTAATCCAATTAGGGTTTTTAACCAATCTTGTTCATTCAACAAGTGCGTTTGTGTCATTTGTTGAGTATTTAGGTCATTTTCCTCCTCCCTAGGCTTATTCTAATCGAATTAGGGTTTTTAACCAATCTTGTGCATCCAATAATTGATTTTGTGTCATTGGTTGAAAATTAAGGTCATTTTCGTCATCCTTCGACTTATTCTAATCCAATTAGGGTTTTTAACCAAGCTTGTGCATCCAATAAGTGCGTTTGTGTCATTGGTTGAACGTTTAACTCATTTTCGTCATCCTTCGACTTATTCTAATCAAATTAGGGTTCTAACCAATTTTGTATTTCCAATAAGTGCGTTTGTGTCATTGGTTTAACATTTAGGTCATTTACGTCCTTTCTAGGCTTATTCTAATCCAATTAGGGTTTTTAACTAATCTTGTGCATCCAATAAGTGATTTTGTGTCATTGGTTGAACATTTAGGTCATTTTCATCCTCCCTAGGCTTATTCTAATCCAATCAGGGTTTTTAACCAAGCTTGTGCATCTTATAAGTGCGTTTGTGTCATTGGTTGAACATTTAGGTCATTTTCGTCATGCTTCGACTTATTCTAATCCAATTAAGGTTTTTAACGAATCTTGTATTTCCAATAACTTTGTTTGTGTCATTGGTTTAACATTTAAGTAATTTACGTCCTTTCTAGGCTTATTCTAATCCAATTAGGGTTTTTAACCAATCTTGTGCATTCAACAAGTGCATTTGTGTCATTCGTTGAGTATTTAGGTCATTTTCGTCCTCCCAAGCTTATTCTAATCCAATTAGGGTTTTTAACCAATTTTGTGCATTCAATAAGTGATTTTGTGTCATTGGTGGAACATTTAGGTCATTTTCGTCCTCGCTAGGCTTATTCTAATCGAATTAGGGATTTTAACCATTCTTGTGCATCCAATAATTGATTTTGTGTCATTGGTTGAATATTAAGGTCATTTTCGTCATCCTTCGACTTATTCTAATCCAAATAGGGTTTTTAACGAGTCTTGTGCATCCAATAAGTGATTTTTTGTCAGTGGTTGAACATTTAGGTCATTTTCGTCCTCCCTAGGCTTATTCTAATCGAATTAGGGTTTCTAATCAATCTTGTGCATCCAATAATTGATTTCGTGTCATTGGTTGAACATTAAGGTCATTTTCGTCATCCTTCGACTTATTCTAATCGAATTAGGGTTTTTAACCAGTCTTGTGCATCCAATAAGCGATTTTTTGTCAATGGTTGAACATTTAGGTCATTTTCGTCCTCCCTAGGCTTATTCTAATCCAATTAGGGTTTTTAACCAAGCTTGTGCATCCAATAAGTGCGTTTGTGTCATTGGTTGAACATTTAGGTCATTTTAGTCATCCTTTGACTTATTCTAATCCAATTAGAGTTTTTAACCAATCTTGTATTTCCAATAAGTGCGTTTGTGTCATTGGTTTAACATTTAGGTCATTTACGTCCTTTCTAGGCTTATTCTAATCCAATTAGGGTTTTTAACCAATCTTGTGCATTCAACAAGTGCATTTGTGTCATTGGTTGAGTATTTAGGTCATTTTTGTCCTCCCTAGCTTATTCTAATCCAATTAGGGTTTTTAACCAATTTTGTGCATTCAATAAGTGATTTTGTGTCATTGGTTGAACATTTAGGTCATTTTCGTCCTCCCTAGGCTTATTCTAATCGAATTAGGGATTTTAACCATTCTTGTGCATCTAATAATTGATTTTGTGTCATTGGTTGAACATTAAGGTCATTTTCGTCATCCTTCGAGTTATTCTAATCCAAATAGGGTTTTTAACCAGTCTTGTGCATCCAATAAGTGATTTTTTGTCAGTGGTTGAACATTTAGGTCATTTTCGTCCTCCCTAGGCTTATTCTAATCGTATTAGGATTTTTAACCAATCTTGTGTATCCAATAATTGATTTTGTGTCATTGGTTGAACATTAAGGTCATTTTCGTCATCCTTCGACTTATTCTAATCCAATTAGGGTTTTTAACCAGTCTTGTGCATCCAATAAGCGATTTTTTGTCAGTGGTTGAACATTTAGGTCATTTTCGTCCTCCCTAGGCTTATTCTAATCCAATTAGGGTCTTTAACCAAGCTTGTGCATCCAATAAGTGCGTTTGTGTCATTGGTTGAACATATAGGTCATTTTCGTTATCCTTCAACTTATTCTAATCCAATTAGGGTTTTTAACCAATCTTGTATTTCCAATAAGTGCGTTTGTGTCATTGGTTTAACATTTAGGTCATTTACGTCCTTTCTAGGCTTATTCTAATCCAATTAGGGTTTTTCACCAATCTTGTGCATCCAATAAGTGATTTTGTGTCATTGGTTGAACAATTAGGTCATTTTCGTCCTCCCTAGGCTTATTCTAATCTTATTAGGGTTTTTAACCAAGCTTGTGCATCCAATAAGTGCGTTTGTGTCAATACAATTAGGGTTTTTAACCAATCTTGTACATTCAGTAAGGGATTTTGTTTCATTAGTTGAACATATAGGTCATATAAGGTTTTTAACGAATCTTGTATTTCCAATAACTGCGTTTGTGTCATTGGTTTAACATTTAAGTAATTTACGTCCTTTCTAGGCTTATTCTAATCCAATTAGGGTTTTTAACCAATCTTGTGCATTCAACAAGTGCATTTGTGTCATTCGTTGAGTATTTAGGTCATTTTCGTCCTCCCAAGCTTATTCTAATCCAATTAGGGTTTTTAACCAATTTTGTGCATTCAATAAGTGATTTTGTGTCAATGGTGGAACATTTAGGTCATTTTCGTCCTCGCTAGGCTTATTCTAATCGAATTAGGGATTTTAACCATTCTTGTGCATCCAATAATTGATTTTGTGTCATTGGTTGAATATTAAGGTCATTTTCATCATCCTTCGACTTATTCTAATCCAAATAGGGTTTTTAACGAGTCTTGTGCATCCAATTAGTGATTTTTTGTCAGTGGTTGAACATTTATGTCATTTTCGTCCTCCCTAGACTTATTCTAATCCAATTAGGGTTTTTAGCCTAGCTTGTGCATCCAATAAGTGCGTTTTTGTCATTGGTTGAACATTTATGTCATTTTCATTATCCATCGACTTATTCTGATCCAATTAGGGTTTTTAACGAATCTTGTATTTCAAATAACAGTGTTTGTGTCTTTGGTTTAACATTTAAGTAATTTACGTCCTTTCTAGGCTTATTCTAATCCAATTAGGGTTTTTAACCACTCTTGTGCATTCAACAAGTGCGTTTGTGTCATTGGTTGAGTATTTAGGTCATTTTCGTCCTCCCTAGGCTTATTTGAATCCAATAAGGGTTTTTAACCAATTTTGTGCATTCAATAAGTGATTTTGTGTAATTTGTTGAACATTTAGATCATTTTCGTCCTCCCTAGGCTTATTCTAATCCAATTACGGTTTTTAACCAAGCTTGTGCATCCCATAAGTGCGTTTGTGTCATTGGTTGAACATTTAGGACATTTTCGTCATCCTTCGACTTATTCTAATCCAATTCGGGTTTTTAACGAATCTTGTATTTCCAATAACTACATTTGTGTCATTGGTTTAACATTTATGTAATTTACGTCCTTTCTAGGCTTATTCTAATCCAATTAGGGTTTTTAACCAATCTTGTGCATTCAACAAGTGCATTTGTGTCATTGGTTGAGCATTTAGGTCATTTTCGTCCTCCGTAGCTTATTCTAATCCAATTAGGGTTTTTAACCAATTTTGTGCATTCAATAAGTGATTTTGTGTCAATTGTTGAAAATTTAGGTCATTTTCATCCTCCCTAGGCTTATTCTAATCGAATTAGGGATTTTAACCATTCTTGTGCTTCCAATAATTGATTTTGTGTCATTGATTGAACATTAAGGTCATTTTCGTCATCCTTCGACTTATTCTAATCCAAATAGGGTTTTTATCCAGTCTTGTGCATCCAATAAGTGATTTTTTGTCAAAGGTTGAACATTTAGGTCATTTTCGTCCTCGCTAGGCTTATTCTAATCCAATTAGGGTTTTTAACCAAGCTTGTGCATCCAATAAGTGCGTTTGTGTCATTGGTTGAACATTTAAGTCATTTTCGTCATCCTTCGACTTATTCTAATCCAATTAGGGTTCTAACCAATTTTGTATTTCTAATAAGTGCGTTTGTGTCATTGGTTTAACATTTAGGTCATTTACGTCCTTTCTAGGCTTATTCTAATCCAATTAGGGTTTTTAACTAATCTTGTGCATCCAATAAGTGATTTTGTGTCATTGGTTGAACATTTAGGTCATTTTCATCCTCCCTAGGCTTATTCTAATCCAATCAGGGTTTTTAACCAAGCTTGTGCATCTTATAAGTGCGTTTGTGTCATTGGTTGAACATTTAGGTCATTTTCGTCATGCTACGACTTATTCTAATCCAATTAAGGTTTTTAACGAATCTTGTATTTCCAATAACTGCGTTTGTGTCATTGGTTTAACATTTAAGTAATTTACGTCCTTTCTAGGCTTATTCTAATCCAATTAGGGTTTTTAACCAATCTTGTTCATTCAACAAGTGCGTTTGTGTCATTTGTTGAGTATTTAGGTCATTTTCGTCCTCCCTAGGCTTATTCTAATCCAATAAGGGTTTTTAACCAATCTTGTGCATCCATTAAGTGATTTTGTATCATTGGTTGAACATTTAGGTCATTTTTCGTCCTCCCTATGCTTATTCTAATCAAATTAGGGTTTTGAACCAGTCTTGTGCATCCAATAAGTGATTTTGTGTCATTGGTTGAACATTTAGGTCATTTTCGTCCTCCCTAGGATTATTCTAATCCAATTAGGTTTCTTAACCAAGCTTGTGCATCCAATAAGTGCGTTTGTGTCATTGGTTTAACATTTAGGTCATTTTCGTCCTTTCTAGGCTTATTCTAATCCAATTAGGGTTTTTAACCAATCTTGTGCATTCAACAAGTGCATTTGTGTCATTGGTTGATTATTTAAATCATTTTCGTCCTCCCTAGCTTATTCTAATCCAATTAGGGTTTTTAACCAATTTTGTGCATTCAATAAGTGATTTTGTGTCATTTGTTGAACATTTAGGTCATTTTCATCATCCTTCAAATTATTCTAATCCAATTAGGGTTTTTAACCAATCTTGTGCTTCCAATAAATGATTTTGTTTCATTGGTTGAACATTTAGGTCATTTTTCGTCCTCCCTAGGCTTATTCTAATCAAATTAGGGTTTTGAACCAATCTTGTGCATCCAATAAGTGATTTTGTGTCATTGGTTGAACATTTAGGTCATTTTCGTCATCCTTCCACTTATTCTAATCCAATTAGGGTTATTAACCAATCTTGTGCATTCAATAAGTGTGTTTGTGTCATTGGTTGAACATTTAGGTCATTTACGTCCTTTCTATGCTTATTCTAATCCAATTAGGGTTTTTAACCAATCTTGAGCTTCCAATAAGTGCGTTTGTGTCATTGGTTGAGTATTATGTCATTTTCGTCCTCCCTATGCTTATTCTAATCCAATTAGGGTTTTTAATAAATCTTGTATTTCAAATAACTGCGTTTGTGTCATTGGTTTAACATTTAAGTAATTTACGTCCTTTCTAGGCTTATTCTAATCCTATTAGGGTTTTTAACCAATCTTGTGCATTCAACAAGTGCATTTGTGTCATTGGTTGATTATTTAGGTCATTTTCGTCCTCCCTAGCTTATTCTAATCCAATTAGGGTTTTTAACCAATTTTGTGCATTCAATAAGTGATTTTGTGTCATTTGTTGAACATTTAGGTCATTTTCATCATCCTTCAAATTATTCTAATCCAATTAGGGTTTTTTAACCAATCTTGTGCATCCAATAAATGATTTTGTATCATTGGTTGAACATTTAGGTCATTTTTCTTCCTCCCTAGGCTTATTCTAATCAAATTAGGGTTTTGAACCAATCTTGTGCATCCAATAAGTGATTTTGTGTCATTGGTTGAACATTTAGGTCATTTTCGTCATCCTTCCACTTATTCTAATCCAATTAGGGTTATTAACCAATCTTGTGCATTCAATAAGTGTGTTTGTGTCATTGGTTGAACATTTAGGTCATTTACGTCCTTTCTATGCTTATTCTAATCCAATTAGGGTTTTTAACCAATCTTGAGCTTCCAATAAGTGCGTTTGTGTCATTGGTTGAGTATTATGTCATTTTCGTCCTCCCTATGCTTATTCTAATCCAATTAGGGTTTTTAATAAATCTTGTATTTCAAATAACTGCGTTTGTGTCATTGGTTTAACATTTAAGTAATTTACGTCCTTTCTAGGCTTATTCTAATCCTATTAGGGTTTTTAACCAATCTTGTGCATTCAACAAGTGCATTTGTGTCATTGGTTGATTATTTAGGTCATTTTCGTCCTCCCTAGCTTATTCTAATCCAATTAGGGTTTTTAACCAATTTTGTGCATTCAATAAGTGATTTTGTGTCATTTGTTGAACATTTAGGTCATTTTCATCATCCTTCAAATTATTCTAATCCAATTAGGGTTTTTTAACCAATCCTGTGCATCCAATAAATGATTTTGTATCATTGGTTGAACATTTAGGTCATTTTTCTTCCTCCCTAGGCTTATTCTAATCAAATTAGGGTTTTGAACCAATCTTGTGCATCCAATAAGTGATTTTGTGTCATTGGTTGAACATTTAGGTCATTTTCGTCATCCTTCCACTTATTCTAATCCAATTAGGGTTATTAACCAATCTTGTGCATTCAATAAGTGTGTTTGTGTCATTGGTTGAACATTTAGGTCATTTACGTCCTTTCTATGCTTATTCTAATCCAATTAGGGTTTTTAACCAATCTTGTGCTTCCAATAAGTGCGTTTGTGTCATTGGTTGAGTATTATGTCATTTTCGTCCTCCCTATGCTTATTCTAATCCAATTAGGGTTTTTAATAAATCTTGTATTTCCAATAACTGCGTTTGTGTCATTGGTTTAACATTTAGGTAATTTACGTCCTTTCTAGGCTTATTCTAATCCAATTAGGGTTTTTAACCAATCTTGTGCATTCAATAAGTGCGTTTGTGTCATTGGTTGATTATTTAGGTCATTCTCGTCCTCCCTATGCTTATTCTAATCCAATTATGGTTTTTTTTACCAATTTTGTGCATTCAATAAGTGATTATGTGTCATTTGTTAAACATTTAGGTCATTTTCCTCCTCCCTAGGCTTATTCTATTCGAATTAGGGTTTTTAACCAATCTTGTGCATCCAATAATTGATTTTGTGTCATTGGTTGAGAATTAAGGTCATTTTCTTTCGACCTATTGTAATCCAATTAGGGTTTTTAACCAGTCTTGTGCATCCAATAAGTGATTTTATGTCAAAGGTTGAACATTTACGTCATTTTCGTCCTCCCTAGGCTTATTCTAATCCAATTAGGGTTTTTCACCAAGCTCGTACATCCAATAAGTGCGTTTGTCTCATTGGTTGAACATTTAGGTCATTTTCGTCCTCCCTAGGCTTATTCTAATCAAATTAGGGTTTTCAACCAATCTTGTGTATCCAATAAGTGATTTTGTATCATTCGTTGAACATTTAGGTCATTTTCGTCCTCCCTAGGCTTATTCTAATCCAATTAGGGTTTTTAACCAATCTTGTGCATCTAATAAGTGATTTTGTGTCATTGGTTGATCATTTAGGTCATTTTCATCATCCTTCAAATTATTCTAATCCAATTAGGGTTTTTAACCAATCTTGTGCTTCCAATAAATGATTTTGTTTCATTGGTTGAACATTTAGGTCATTTTTCGTCCTCCCTAGGCTTATTCTAATCAAATTAGGGTTTTGAACCAATCTTGTGCATCCAATAAGTGATTTTGTGTCATTGGTTTAACATTTAGGTCATTTTCGTCATCCTTCCACTTATTCTAATCCAATTAGGGTTTTTAACCAATCTTGTGCTTCCAATAAATGATTTTGTTTCATTGGTTGAACATTTAGGTCATTTTCGTCCTCCCTAGGCTTATTCTAATCAAATTAGGGTTTTCAACCAATCTTGTGTATCCAATAAGTGATTTTGTATCATTCGTTGAACATTTAGGTCATTTTCGTCCTCCCTAGGCTTATTCTAATCCAATTAGGGTTTTTAACCAATCTTGTGCATCTAATAAGTGATTTTGTGTCATTGGTTGATCATTTAGGTCATTTTCATCATCCTTCAAATTATTCTAATCCAATTAGGGTTTTTAACCAATCTTGTGCATCCAATAAATGATTTTGTTTCATTGGTTGAACATTTAGGTCATTTTTCGTCCTCCCTAGGCTTATTCTAATCAAATTAGGGTTTTGAACCAATCTTGTGCATCCAATAAGTGATTTTGTGTCATTGGTTGAACATTTAGGTCATTTTCGTCCTCCATAGGATTATTCTAATCCAATTATGTTTCTTAACCAAGCTTGTGCATCCAATAAGTGCGTTTGTGTCATTGGTTGAACATTTAGGTCATTTTCGTCATCCTTCCACTTATTCTAATCCAATTAGGGTTATTAACCAATCTTGTGCATTCAATAAGTGCGTTTGTGTCATTGGTTTAACATTTAGGTCATTTACGTCCTTTCTATGCTTATTCTAATCCAATGAGGGTTTTTAATCAATCTTGTGCTTCCAATAAGTGCGTTTGTGTCATTGGTTGAGTATTTAGGTCATTTTCGTCCTCCCTATGCTTATTCTAATCCAATTAGGGTTTTTAACAAATCTTGTATTTCCAATAACTGCGTTTCTGTCATTGGTTTAACATTTAGGTAATTTACGTCCTTTCTAGGCTTATTCTAATCGAATTAGGGTTTTTAACCAATCTTGTGCATTCAATAAGTGCGTTTGTGTCATTGGTTGATTATTTAGGTCATTCTCGTCCTCCCTAGGCTTATTCTAAACCAATTAGGGTTTTTTTTACCAATTTTGTGCATTCAATAAGTGATTATGTGTTATTGGTTAAACATTTAGGTCATTTTCCTCCTCCCTAGGCTTATTCTAATCGAATTAGGGTTTTTAACCAATCTTGTGCATCCAATAATTGATTTTGTGTCATTGGTTGAAAATTAAGGTCATTTTCTTTCGACCTATTGTAATCCAATTAGGGTTTTTAACCAGTCTTGTGCATCCAATAAGTGATTTTTTGTCAAAGGTTGAACATTTACGTCATTTTCGTCCTCCCTAGGCTTATTCTAATCCAATTAGGGTTTTTCACCAAGCTCGTACATCCAATAAGTACGTTTGTGTCATTGGTTGAACATTTAGTTCATTTTCGTCCTCCCTTGGCTTATTCTAATCCAATTAGGGTTTTTAACCAATCTTGTGCATCCAATAAGTGATTTTGTGTCATTGGTTGAACATTTAGGTCATTTTCATCATCCTTCGAATTATTCTAATCCAATTAGGGTTTTTAACCAATCTTGTGCATCCAATAAGTGATTTTGTATCATTGGTTGAACATTTAGGTCATTTTTCGTCCTCCCTAGGCTTATTCTAATCAAATTAGGGTTTTGAACTAATCTTGTGCATCCAATAAGTGATTTTGTGTCATTGGTTGAACATTTAGGTCATTTTCGTCCTCCCTAGGATTATTCTAATCCAATTAGGTTTCTTAACCAAGGTTGTGCATCCAATAAGAGCGTTTGTGTCATTGGTTGAACATTTAGGTCATTTTCGTCATCCTTCCACTTATTCTAACCCAATTAGGGTTATTAACCAATCTTGTGCATTCAATAAGTGCGTTTGTGTCATTGGTTTAACATTTAGGTCGTTTACGTCCTTTCTATGCTTATTCTAATCCAATTAGGGTTTTAACCAATCTTGTGCTTCCAATAAGTGCGTTTGTGTCATTGGTTGAGTATTTAGGTCATTTTCGTCCTCCCTATGCTTATTCTAATCCAATTAGGGTTTTTAACAAATCTTGTATTTCCAATAATAGCGTTTGTGTCATTGGTTTATTATTTAAGTAATTTACGTCCTTTCTAGGCATATTCTAATCCAATTAGGGTTTTTAACCAATCTTGTGCATTCAACAAGTGCATTTGTGTCATTGGTTGATTATTTAGGTCATTTTCGTCCTCCCTAGCTTATTCTAATCCAATTAGGGTTTTTAACCAATCTTGTGCATCCAATAAATGATTTTGTTTCATTGGTTGAACATTTAGGTCATTTTTCGTCCTCCCTAGGCTTATTCTAATCAAATTAGGGTTTTGAACCAATCTTGTGCATCCAATAAGTGATTTTGTGTCATTGGTTTAACATTTAGGTCATTTTCGTCATCCTTCCACTTATTCTAATCCAATTAGGGTTATTAACCAATCTTGTGCATTCAATAAGTGTGTTTGTGTCATTGGTTTAACATTTAGGTCATTTACGTCCTTTCTATGCTTATTCTAATCCAATTAGGGTTTTTAACCCATCTTGTGCTTCCAATAAGTGCGTTTGTGTCATTGGTTGAGTATTTAGGTCATTTTCGTCCTCCCTATGCTTATTCTAATCCAATTAGGGTTTTTAACAAATCTTGTATTTCCAATAACTGCGTTTGTGTCATTGGTTTAACATTTAAGTAATTTACGTCCTTTCTAGGCTTATTCTAATCCTATTAGGGTTTTTAACTAATCTTGTGCATTCAACAAGTGCATTTGTGTCATTGGTTGATTATTTAGGTCATTTTCGTCCTCCCTAGCTTATTCTAATCCAATTAGGGTTTTTAACCAATTTTGTGCATTCAATAAGTGATTTTGTGTCATTTGTTGAACATTTAGGTCATTTTCATCATCCTTCAAATTATTCTAATCCAATTAGGGTTTTTTAACCAATCCTGTGCATCCAATAAATGATTTTGTATCATTGGTTGAACATTTAGGTCATTTTTCTTCCTCCCTAGGCTTATTCTAATCAAATTAGGGTTTTGAACCAATCTTGTGCATCCAATAAGTGATTTTGTGTCATTGGTTGAACATTTAGGTCATTTTCGTCATCCTTCCACTTATTCTAATCCAATTAGGGTTATTAACCAATCTTGTGCATTCAATAAGTGTGTTTGTGTCATTGGTTGAACATTTAGGTCATTTACGTCCTTTCTATGCTTATTCTAATCCAATTAGGGTTTTTAACCAATCTTGTGCTTCCAATAAGTGCGTTTGTGTCATTGGTTGAGTATTATGTCATTTTCGTCCTCCCTATGCTTATTCTAATCCAATTAGGGTTTTTAATAAATCTTGTATTTCCAATAACTGCGTTTGTGTCATTGGTTTAACATTTAGGTAATTTACGTCCTTTCTAGGCTTATTCTAATCCAATTAGGGTTTTTAACCAATCTTGTGCATTCAATAAGTGCGTTTGTGTCATTGGTTGATTATTTAGGTCATTCTCGTCCTCCCTAGGCTTATTCTAATCCAATTAGGGTTTTTTTTACCAATTTTGTGCATTCAATAAGTGATTATGTGTCATTTGTTAAACATTTAGGTCATTTTCCTCCTCCCTAGGCTTATTCTATTCGAATTAGGGTTTTTAACCAATCTTGTGCATCCAATAATTGATTTTGTGTCATTGGTTGAAAATTAAGGTCATTTTCTTTCGACCTATTGTAATCCAATTAGGGTTTTTAACCAGTCTTGTGCATCCAATAAGTGATTTTGTGTCAAAGGTTGAACATTTACGTCATTTTCGTCCTCCCTAGGCTTATTCTAATCCAATTAGGGTTTTTCACCAAGCTCGTACATCCAATAAGTGCGTTTGTCTCATTGGTTGAACATTTAGGTCATTTTCGTCCTCCTTAGGCTTATTCTAATCAAATTAGGGTTTTCAACCAATCTTGTGTATCCAATAAGTGATTTTGTATCATTCGTTGAACATTTAGGTCATTTTCGTCCTCCCTAGGCTTATTCTAATCCAATTAGGGTTTTTAACCAATCTTGTGCATCCAATAAGTGATTTTGTGTCATTGGTTGATCATTTAGGTCATTTTCATCATCCTTCGAATTATTCTAATCCAATTAGGGTTTTTAACCAATCTTGTGCATCCAATAAGTGATTTTGTATCATTGGTTGAACATTTAGGTCATTTTTCGTCCTCCCTAGGCTTATTCTAATCAAATTAGGGTTTTGAACCAATCTTGTG
>JBBPBQ010020321.1:33100615-33112861 GCA_037974755.1 Cicer yamashitae
TTCAACAAGTGCATTTGTGTCATTGGTTGATTATTTAGGTCATTTTCGTCCTCCCTAGCTTATTCTAATCCAATTAGGGTTTTTAACCAATTTTGTGCATTCAATAAGTGATTTTGTGTCATTTGTTGAACATTTAGGTCATTTTCATCATCCTTCAAATTATTCTAATCCAATTAGGGTTTTTAACCAATCTTGTGCTTCCAATAAATGATTTTGTTTCATTGGTTGAACATTTAGGTCATTTTTCGTCCTCCCTAGGCTTATTCTAATCAAATTAGGGTTTTGAACCAATCTTGTGCATCCAATAAGTGATTTTGTGTCATTGGTTGAACATTTAGGTCATTTTCGTCATCCTTCCACTTATTCTAATCCAATTAGGGTTATTAACCAATCTTGTGCATTCAATAAGTGTGTTTGTGTCATTGGTTGAACATTTAGGTCATTTACGTCCTTTCTATGCTTATTCTAATCCAATTAGGGTTTTTAACCAATCTTGAGCTTCCAATAAGTGCGTTTGTGTCATTGGTTGAGTATTATGTCATTTTCGTCCTCCCTATGCTTATTCTAATCCAATTAGGGTTTTTAATAAATCTTGTATTTCCAATAACTGCGTTTGTGTCATTGGTTTAACATTTAGGTAATTTACGTCCTTTCTAGGCTTATTCTAATCCAATTAGGGTTTTTAACCAATCTTGTGCATTCAATAAGTGCGTTTGTGTCATTGGTTGATTATTTAGGTCATTCTCGTCCTCCCTATGCTTATTCTAATCCAATTATGGTTTTTTTTACCAATTTTGTGCATTCAATAAGTGATTATGTGTCATTTGTTAAACATTTAGGTCATTTTCCTCCTCCCTAGGCTTATTCTATTCGAATTAGGGTTTTTAACCAATCTTGTGCATCCAATAATTGATTTTGTGTCATTGGTTGAGAATTAAGGTCATTTTCTTTCGACCTATTGTAATCCAATTAGGGTTTTTAACCAGTCTTGTGCATCCAATAAGTGATTTTATGTCAAAGGTTGAACATTTACGTCATTTTCGTCCTCCCTAGGCTTATTCTAATCCAATTAGGGTTTTTCACCAAGCTCGTACATCCAATAAGTGCGTTTGTCTCATTGGTTGAACATTTAGGTCATTTTCGTCCTCCCTAGGCTTATTCTAATCAAATTAGGGTTTTCAACCAATCTTGTGTATCCAATAAGTGATTTTGTATCATTCGTTGAACATTTAGGTCATTTTCGTCCTCCCTAGGCTTATTCTAATCCAATTAGGGTTTTTAACCAATCTTGTGCATCTAATAAGTGATTTTGTGTCATTGGTTGATCATTTAGGTCATTTTCATCATCCTTCAAATTATTCTAATCCAATTAGGGTTTTTAACCAATCTTGTGCATCCAATAAATGATTTTGTTTCATTGGTTGAACATTTAGGTCATTTTTCGTCCTCCCTAGGCTTATTCTAATCAAATTAGGGTTTTGAACCAATCTTGTGCATCCAATAAGTGATTTTGTGTCATTGGTTGAACATTTAGGTCATTTTCGTCCTCCATAGGATTATTCTAATCCAATTATGTTTCTTAACCAAGCTTGTGCATCCAATAAGTGCGTTTGTGTCATTGGTTGAACATTTAGGTCATTTTCGTCATCCTTCCACTTATTCTAATCCAATTAGGGTTATTAACCAATCTTGTGCATTCAATAAGTGCGTTTGTGTCATTGGTTTAACATTTAGGTCATTTACGTCCTTTCTATGCTTATTCTAATCCAATGAGGGTTTTTAATCAATCTTGTGCTTCCAATAAGTGCGTTTGTGTCATTGGTTGAGTATTTAGGTCATTTTCGTCCTCCCTATGCTTATTCTAATCCAATTAGGGTTTTTAACAAATCTTTTATTTCCAATAACTGCGTTTCTGTCATTGGTTTAACATTTAGGTCATTTACGTCCTTTCTAGGCTTATTCTAATCCAATTAGGGTTTTTAACCAATCTTGTGCATTCAATAAGTGCGTTTGTGTCATTGGTTGATTATTTAGGTCATTCTCGTCCTCCCTAGGCTTATTCTAAACCAATTAGGGTTTTTTTTACCAATTTTGTGCATTCAATAAGTGATTATGTGTTATTGGTTAAACATTTAGGTCATTTTCCTCCTCCCTAGGCTTATTCTAATCGAATTAGGGTTTTTAACCAATCTTGTGCATCCAATAATTGATTTTGTGTCATTGGTTGAAAATTAAGGTCATTTTCTTTCGACCTATTGTAATCCAATTAGGGTTTTTAACCAGTCTTGTGCATCCAATAAGTGATTTTTTGTCAAAGGTTGAACATTTACGTCATTTTCGTCCTCCCTAGGCTTATTCTAATCCAATTAGGGTTTTTCACCAAGCTCATACATCCAATAAGTGTGTTTGTGTCATTGGTTGAACATTTAGTTCATTTTCGTCCTCCCTAGGCTTATTCTAATCCAATTAGGGTTTTTAACCAATCTTGTGCATCCAATAAGTGATTTTGTATCATTGGTTGAACATTTAGGTCATTTTTCGTCCTCCCTAGGCTTATTCTAATCAAATTAGGGTTTTGAACCAATCTTGTGCATCCAATAAGTGATTTTGTGTCATTGGTTGAACATATAGGTCATTTTCGTCCTCCCTAGGATTATTCTAATCCAATTATGTTTCTTAACCAAGCTTGTGCATCCAATAAGTGCGTTTGTGTCATTGGTTGAACATTTAGGTCATTTTCGTCATCCTTCCACTTATTCTAATCCAATTAGGGTTATTAACCAATCTTGTGCATTCAATAAGTGCGTTTGTGTCATTGGTTTAACATTTAGGTCATTTACGTCCTTTCTATGCTTATTCTTATCCAATGAGGGTTTTTAACCAATCTTGTGCTTCCAATAAGTGCGTTTGTGTCATTGGTTGAGTATTTAGGTCATTTTCGTCCTCCCTATGCTTATTCTAATCCAATTAGGGTTTTTAACAAATCTTGTATTTCCAATAATAGCGTTTGTGTCATTGGTTTAACATTTAAGTAATTTACGTCCTTTCTAGGCATATTCTAATCCAATTAGGGTTTTTAACCAATCTTTTGCATTCAACAAGTGCATTTGTGTCATTGGTTGATTATTTAGGTCATTTTCGTCCTCCCTAGCTTATTCTAATCCAATTAGGGTTTTTAACCAATTTTGTGCATTCAATAAGTGATTTTGTGTCATTTGTTGAACATTTAGGTCATTTTCATCATCCTTCAAATTATTCTAATCCAATTAGGGTTTTAACCAATCTTGTGCATCCAATAAATGATTTTGTTTCATTGGTTGAACATTTAGGTCATTTTTCGTCCTCCCTTAGCTTATTCTAATCAAATTAGGGTTTTGAACCAATCTTGTGCATCCAATAAGTGATTTTGTTTCATTGGTTTAACATTTAGGTCATTTTCGTCATCCTTCCACTTATTCTAATCCAATTAGGGTTATTAACCAATCTTGTGCATTCAATAAGTGTGTTTGTGTCATTGGTTTAACATTTAGGTCATTTACGTCCTTTCTATGCTTATTCTAATCCAATTAGGGTTTTTAACCAATCTTGTGCTTCCAATAAGTGCATTTGTGTCATTGGTTGAGTATTTAGGTCATTTTTGTCCTCCCTATGCTTATTCTAATCCAATTAGGGTTTTTAACAAATCTTGTATTTCCAATAACTGCGTTTCTGTCATTGGTTTAACATTTAAGTAATTTACGTCCTTTCTAGGCTTATTCTAATCCAATTAGGGTTTTTAACCAATCTTGTGCATTCAAGAAGTGCATTTGTGTCATTGGTTGATTATTTAGGTCATTTTCGTCCTCCCTAGCTTATTCTAATCCAATTAGGGTTTTTTTTACCAATTTTGTGCATTCAATAAGTGATTTTGTGTCATTGGTTAAACATTTAGGTTATTTTCCTCCTCCCTAGGCTTATTCTAGTAGAATTAGGGTTTTTAACCAATCTGGTGCGTCCAATAATTTTTTTTTGTGTCATTGGTTGAAAATTAAGGTCATTTTCTTCATCTTTCGACTTATTGTAATCCAATTAAGGTTTTTAACCAGTCTTGTGCATCCAATAAGTGATTTTTTGTCAGTGGTTGAACATTTACGTCATTTTCGTCCTCCCTAGGCTTATTCTAATCCAATAAGGGTTTTTAACCAAGCTTGTGCATCCAATAAGTGTGTTTGTGTCATTGGTTGAACATTTAGGTCATTTTCGTCATCCTTCCACTTATTCTAATCCAATTAGGGTTATTAACCAATCTTGTGCATTCAATAAGTGCGTTTGTGTCATTGGTTTAACATTTAGGTCATTTACGTCCTTTCTATGCTTATTCTTATCCAATGAGGGTTTTTAACCAATCTTGTGCTTCCAATAAGTGCGTTTGTGTCATTGGTTGAGTATTTAGGTCATTTTCGTCCTCCCTATGCTTATTCTAATCCAATTAGGGTTTTTAACAAATCTTGTATTTCCAATAATAGCGTTTGTGTCATTGGTTTAACATTTAAGTAATTTACGTCCTTTCTAGGCATATTCTAATCCAATTAGGGTTTTTAACCAATCTTTTGCATTCAACAAGTGCATTTGTGTCATTGGTTGATTATTTAGGTCATTTTCGTCCTCCCTAGCTTATTCTAATCCAATTAGGGTTTTTAACCAATTTTGTGCATTCAATAAGTGATTTTGTGTCATTTGTTGAACATTTAGGTCATTTTCATCATCCTTCAAATTATTCTAATCCAATTAGGGTTTTAACCAATCTTGTGCATCCAATAAATGATTTTGTTTCATTGGTTGAACATTTAGGTCATTTTTCGTCCTCCCTTAGCTTATTCTAATCAAATTAGGGTTTTGAACCAATCTTGTGCATCCAATAAGTGATTTTGTTTCATTGGTTTAACATTTAGGTCATTTTCGTCATCCTTCCACTTATTCTAATCCAATTAGGGTTATTAACCAATCTTGTGCATTCAATAAGTGTGTTTGTGTCATTGGTTTAACATTTAGGTCATTTACGTCCTTTCTATGCTTATTCTAATCCAATTAGGGTTTTTAACCAATCTTGTGCTTCCAATAAGTGCATTTGTGTCATTGGTTGAGTATTTAGGTCATTTTTGTCCTCCCTATGCTTATTCTAATCCAATTAGGGTTTTTAACAAATCTTGTATTTCCAATAACTGCGTTTCTGTCATTGGTTTAACATTTAAGTAATTTACGTCCTTTCTAGGCTTATTCTAATCCAATTAGGGTTTTTAACCAATCTTGTGCATTCAAGAAGTGCATTTGTGTCATTGGTTGATTATTTAGGTCATTTTCGTCCTCCCTAGCTTATTCTAATCCAATTAGGGTTTTTTTTACCAATTTTGTGCATTCAATAAGTGATTTTGTGTCATTGGTTAAACATTTAGGTTATTTTCCTCCTCCCTAGGCTTATTCTAGTAGAATTAGGGTTTTTAACCAATCTGGTGCGTCCAATAATTTTTTTTTGTGTCATTGGTTGAAAATTAAGGTCATTTTCTTCATCTTTCGACTTATTGTAATCCAATTAAGGTTTTTAACCAGTCTTGTGCATCCAATAAGTGATTTTTTGTCAGTGGTTGAACATTTACGTCATTTTCGTCCTCCCTAGGCTTATTCTAATCCAATAAGGGTTTTTAACCAAGCTTGTGCATCCAATAAGTGTGTTTGTGTCATTGGTTGAACATTTAGGTCATTTTCGTCATCCTTCCACTTATTCTAATCCAATTAGGGTTATTAACCAATCTTGTGCATTCAATAAGTGCGTTTGTGTCATTGGTTTAACATTTAGGTCATTTACGTCCTTTCTATGCTTATTCTTATCCAATGAGGGTTTTTAACCAATCTTGTGCTTCCAATAAGTGCGTTTGTGTCATTGGTTGAGTATTTAGGTCATTTTCGTCCTCCCTATGCTTATTCTAATCCAATTAGGGTTTTTAACAAATCTTGTATTTCCAATAATAGCGTTTGTGTCATTGGTTTAACATTTAAGTAATTTACGTCCTTTCTAGGCATATTCTAATCCAATTAGGGTTTTTAACCAATCTTTTGCATTCAACAAGTGCATTTGTGTCATTGGTTGATTATTTAGGTCATTTTCGTCCTCCCTAGCTTATTCTAATCCAATTAGGGTTTTTAACCAATTTTGTGCATTCAATAAGTGATTTTGTGTCATTTGTTGAACATTTAGGTCATTTTCATCATCCTTCAAATTATTCTAATCCAATTAGGGTTTTAACCAATCTTGTGCATCCAATAAATGATTTTGTTTCATTGGTTGAACATTTAGGTCATTTTTCGTCCTCCCTTAGCTTATTCTAATCAAATTAGGGTTTTGAACCAATCTTGTGCATCCAATAAGTGATTTTGTTTCATTGGTTTAACATTTAGGTCATTTTCGTCATCCTTCCACTTATTCTAATCCAATTAGGGTTATTAACCAATCTTGTGCATTCAATAAGTGTGTTTGTGTCATTGGTTTAACATTTAGGTCATTTACGTCCTTTCTATGCTTATTCTAATCCAATTAGGGTTTTTAACCAATCTTGTGCTTCCAATAAGTGCATTTGTGTCATTGGTTGAGTATTTAGGTCATTTTTGTCCTCCCTATGCTTATTCTAATCCAATTAGGGTTTTTAACAAATCTTGTATTTCCAATAACTGCGTTTCTGTCATTGGTTTAACATTTAAGTAATTTACGTCCTTTCTAGGCTTATTCTAATCCAATTAGGGTTTTTAACCAATCTTGTGCATTCAAGAAGTGCATTTGTGTCATTGGTTGATTATTTAGGTCATTTTCGTCCTCCCTAGCTTATTCTAATCCAATTAGGGTTTTTTTTACCAATTTTGTGCATTCAATAAGTGATTTTGTGTCATTGGTTAAACATTTAGGTTATTTTCCTCCTCCCTAGGCTTATTCTAGTAGAATTAGGGTTTTTAACCAATCTGGTGCGTCCAATAATTTTTTTTTGTGTCATTGGTTGAAAATTAAGGTCATTTTCTTCATCTTTCGACTTATTGTAATCCAATTAAGGTTTTTAACCAGTCTTGTGCATCCAATAAGTGATTTTTTGTCAGTGGTTGAACATTTACGTCATTTTCGTCCTCCCTAGGCTTATTCTAATCCAATAAGGGTTTTTAACCAAGCTTGTGCATCCAATAAGTGTGTTTGTGTCATTGGTTGAACATTTAGGTCATTTTCGTCATCCTTCGTTTTATTCTAATCCAATTAGGGTTTTTAACCAATCTTGTATTTCCAAGAAATGCGTTTGTGTCATTGGTTTAACCCTTCTTGTGCATCCAATAAGTGATTTTGTGTCATTGGTTGAACATTTAGGTCATTTTCGTCCTCCCTAGGCTTATTCTAATCCAATTAGGGTTTTTAACCAATCTTGTGCATCCAATATGTGATTTTGTGTCATTTTGTGTTATTGGTTGAACATTTAGGTCATTTTCGTCCTCCCTAGGCTTATTCTAATCCAATTAGGGATTTTAACCAATCTTGTGCATTCAATAAGTGATTTTGTGTCATTGGTTGAACATTTAGGTCATTTTCATCCTCCTTAGGCTTATTCTAATCGAATTACGGTTTTTTACCAATCTTGTGCATCCAATAAGTGATTTTGTGTCATTGGTTGAACATTTAGGTCATTTTCGTCCTCCCTACGCTTATTCTAATTGAATTAGGGTTTTTCACAAATCTTGTGCTTCCAATAAGTGATTTTGTATCATTCGTTGAACATTTAGGTCATTTTCGACCTCCCTAGGCTTATTCTAATCCAATTAGGGTTTTTAACCAATCTTGTGTATCCAATAAGTGATTTTGTGTCATTGGTTGAACATTTAGGTCATTTTCGTCCTCCCTAGGCTTATTCTAATCTAATCAGGGTTTTTAACCAAACTTGTGCATCCAATAAGTGCGATTGTGTCATTGCAATCTTTTACATTCAAAAACTGCGTTTGTGTCATTGGTTTAACATTTAAGTAATTTACGTCCTTTCTTGGCTTATTCTAATCCAATTAGGGTTTTTAACCAATCTTATGGATTCAACAAGTGCGTTTGTGTCATTGGATGAGTATTTAGGTCATTTTCGTCCTCCCTAGGCTTATTCTAATCCAATTAGGGTTTTTAACCAATTTTGTGCATTCAATAAGTGATTTTGTGTCATTGGTTGAATATTTAAGTCATTTTCGTCCTCCCTAGGCTTGTTCTAATCCAATTAGGGTTTTTAACCAAGCTTGTGCATCCCATAAGTGCGTTTGTGTCATTGGTTGAACATTTAGGTCATTTTCGTCATCCTTCGTTTTATTCTAATCCAATTAGGGTTTTTAACCAATATTGTATTTCCAAGAAATGCGTTTGTGTCATTGGTTTAACATTTAGGTCATTTACGTCCTTTCTAGGCTTATTCTAATCCAATTAAGGTTTTTAACCCTTCTTGTGCATCCAATAAGTGATTTTGTGTCATTGGTTGAACATTTAGGTCATTTTCGTCCTCCCTAGGCTTATTCTAATCCAATTAGGGTTTTTAACCAATCTTGTGCATCCAATATGTGATTTTGTGTCATTTTGTGTTATTGGTTGAACATTTAGGTCATTTTCGTCCTCCCTAGGCTTATTCTAATCCAATTAGGGATTTTAACCAATCTTGTGCATTCAATAAGTGATTTTGTGTCATTGGTTGAACATTTAGGTCATTTTAATCCTCCTTAGGCTTATTCTAATCGAATTACGGTTTTTTACCAATCTTGTGCATCCAATAAGTGATTTTGTGTCATTGGTTGAACATTTAGGTCATTTTCGTCCTCCCTAGGCTTATTCTAATTGAATTAGGGTTTTTCACAAATCTTGTGCATTCAATAAGTGATTTTCTGTCATTGGTTGAATATTTAGGTCATTTTCGTCCTCCCTAGGCTTATTCTAATCCAATTAGGGTTTTTAACCAAGCCTGTGCATCCCATAAGTGCGTTTGTGTCATTGGTTGAACATTTAGGTCATTTTCGTCATCCTTCGACTTATTCTAATCCAATTAGGGTTTTTAACGAATCTTGTATTTCCAATAACTGCGTTTGTGTCATTGGTTTAACATTTAAGTAATTTACGTCCTTTCTAGGCTTATTCTAATCCAATTAGGGTTTTTAACCAATCTTGTGCATTCAACAAGTGCATTTATGTCATTGGTTGATTATTTAGGTCATTTTCGTCCTCCCTAGCTTATTCTAATCCAATTAGGGTTTTAAACCAATTTTGTGCATTCAATAAGTGATTTTGTGTCATTGGTTGAACATTTAGGTCATTTTCATCCTCCCTAGGCTTATTCTAATCGAATTAGGGATTTTAACCATTCTTGTGCATCCAATAATTGATTTTGTGTCATTGGTTGAACATTAAGGTCATTTTCGTCATCCTTCGACTTATTCGAATCCAAATAGGGTTTTTATCCAGTCTTGTGCATCCAATAAGTGATTTTTTGTCAGTGGTTGAACATTTAGGTCATTTTCGTCCTCCCTAGGCTTATTCTAATCCAATTAGGGTTTTTAACCAAGCTTGTGCATCCAATAAGTGCGTTTGTGTCATTGGTTGAACATTTAAGTCATTTTCGTCATCCTTCGACTTATTCTAATCCAATTAGGGTTCTAACCAATTTTGTATTTCCAATAAGTGCGTTTGTGTCCTTGGTTTAACATTTAGGTCATTTACGTCCTTTCTAGGCTTATTCTAATCCAATTAGGGTTTTTAACTAATCTTGTGCATCTTATAAGTGCGTTTGTGTCATTGGTTGAACATTTAGGTCATTTTCGTCATCCTTCGACTTATTCTAATCCAATTAAGGTTTTTAACGAATCTTGTATTCCCAATAACTGCGTTTGTGTCATTGGTTTAACATTTAAGTAATTTACGTCCATTCTAGGCTTATTCTAATCCAATTAGGGTTTTTAACCAATCTTGTTCATTCAACAAGTGCGTTTGTGTCATTTGTTGAGTATTTAGGTCATTTTCGTCCTCCCTAGGCTTATTCTAATCCAATTAGGGTTTTTAACCAATTTTGTGCATTCAATAAGTGATTTTGTGTCATTGGTTGAACATTTAGGTCATTTTCATCATCCTTCGAATTATTCTAATCCAATTAGGGTTTTTAACCAATCTTGTGCATCCATTAAGTGATTTTGTATTATTGGTTGAACATTTAGGTCATTTTTCGTCCTCCTTAGGTTTATTCTAATCAAATTTGGGTTTTGAACCAGTCTTGTGCATCCAATAAGTGATTTTGTGTCATTGGTTGAACATTTAGGTCATTTTCGTCCTCCCTAGGATTATTCTAATCCAATTAGGTTTCTTAACCAAGCTTGTGCATCCAATAAGTGCGTTTGTGTCATTGGTTTAACATTTAGGTCATTTTCGTCCTTTCTAGGCTTATTCTAATCCAATTAGGGTTTTTAACCAATCTTGTGCATTCAACAAGTGCATTTGTGTCATTGGTTGATTATTTAAATCATTTTCGTCCTCCCTAGCTTATTCTAATCCAATTAGGGTTTTTAACCAATTTTGTGCATTCAATAAGTGATTTTGTGTCATTTGTTGAACATTTAGGTCATTTTCATCATCCTTCAAATTATTCTAATCCAATTAGGGTTTTTAACCAATCTTGTGCTTCCAATAAATGATTTTGTTTCATTGGTTGAACATTTAGGTCATTTTTCGTCCTCCCTAGGCTTATTCTAATCAAATTAGGGTTTTGAACCAATCTTGTGCATCCAATAAGTGATTTTGTGTCATTGGTTGAACATTTAGGTCATTTTCGTCCTCCCTAGGATTATTCTAATCTAATTATGTTTCTTAACCAAGCTTGTGCATCCAATAAGTGCGTTTGTGTCATTAGTTGAACATTTAGGTCATTTTCGTCATCCTTCCACTTATTCTAATCCAATTAGGGTTATTAACCAATCTTGTGCATTCAATAAGTGCGTTTGTGTCATTGGTTTAACATTTAGGTCATTTACGTCCTTTCTATGCTTATTCTAATCCAATGAGGGTTTTTAACCAATCTTGTGCTTCCAATAAGTGCGTTTGTGTCATTGGTTGAGTATTTAGGTCATTTTCGTCCTCCCTATGCTTATTCTAATCCAATTAGGGTTTTTAACAAATCTTGTATTTCCAATAATAGCGTTTGTGTCATTGGTTTATTATTTAAGTAATTTACGTCCTTTCTAGGCATATTCTAATCCAATTAGGGTTTTTAACCAATCTTGTGCATTCAACAAGTGCATTTGTGTCATTGGTTGATTA
This sequence comes from Cicer yamashitae, assembly GCA_037974755.1. Classification (NCBI taxonomy): domain Eukaryota; kingdom Viridiplantae; phylum Streptophyta; class Magnoliopsida; order Fabales; family Fabaceae; genus Cicer; species Cicer yamashitae. Next base: position 33,111,945 of record JBBPBQ010020321.1, read on the forward strand.
TTTAGGTCATTTTCGTCCTCCCTAGCTTATTCTAATCCAATTAGGGTTTTTAACCAATCTTGTGCATCCAATAAATGATTTTGTTTCATTGGTTGAACATTTAGGTCATTTTTCGTCCTCCCTAGGCTTATTCTAATCAAATTAGGGTTTTGAACCAATCTTGTGCATCCAATAAGTGATTTTGTGTCATTGGTTTAACATTTAGGTCATTTTCGTCATCCTTCCACTTATTCTAATCCAATTAGGGTTATTAACCAATCTTGTGCATTCAATAAGTGTGTTTGTGTCATTGGTTTAACATTTAGGTCATTTACGTCCTTTCTATGCTTATTCTAATCTAATTAGGGTTTTTAACCAATCTTGTGCTTCCAATAACTGCGTTTGTGTCATTGGTTGAGTGTTTAGGTCATTTTCGTCCTCCCTATGCTTATTCTAATCCAATTAGGGTTTTTAAATAATCTTGTATTTCCAATAACTGCGTTTGTGTCATTGGTTTAACATTTAAGTAATTTACGTCCTTTCTAGGCTTATTCTAATCCAATTAGGGTTTTTAACCAATCTTGTGCATTCAACAAGTGCATTTGTGTCATTGGTTGATTATTTAGGTCATTTTCGTCCTCCCTAGCTTATTCTAATCCAATTAGAGTTTTTAACCAATTTTGTGCATTCAATAAGTGATTTTGTGTCATTTGTTGAACATTTAGGTCATTTTCATCATCCTTCAAATTATTCTAATCCAATTAGGGTTTTTAACCAATCTTGTGCATCCAATAAATGATTTTGTATCATTGGTTGAACATTTAGGTCATTTTTCTTCCTCCCTAGGCTTATTCTAATCAAATTAGGGTTTTGAACCAATCTTGTGCATCCAATAAGTGATTTTGTGTCATTGGTTGAACATTTAGGTCATTTTCGTC
>JBBPBQ010020321.1:33116817-33129973 GCA_037974755.1 Cicer yamashitae
CTAGGCTTATTCTAATCAAATTAGGGTTTTGAACCAATCTTGTGCATCCAATAAGTGATTTTGTGTCATTGGTTGAACATTTAGGTCATTTTCGTCCTCCCTAGGATTATTCTAATCCAATTAGGTTTCTTAACCAAGGTTGTGCATCCAATAAGTGCGTTTGTTTCATTGGTTGAACATTTAGGTCATTTTTGTCACCCTTCCACTTATTCTAATCCAATTAGTGTTATTAACCAATCTTGTGCATTCAATAAATGCGTTTGTGTCATTGGTTTAACCTTTAGGTCATTTACGTCCTTTCTATGCTTATTCTAATCCAATTAGGGTTTTTAACCAATCTTGTGCTTCCAATAAGTGCGTTTGTGTCATTGGTTGAGTATTTAGGTCATTTTCGTCCTCCCTATGCTTATTCTAATCCAATTAGGGTTTTTAACAAATCTTGTATTTCCAATAACTGCGTTTGTGTCATAAGTTTAACATTTAAGTAATTTACGTCCTTTCTAGGCATATTCTAATCCAATTAGGGTTTTTAACCAATCTTGTGCATTCAACAAGTGCATTTGTGTCATTGGTTGATTATTTAGGTCATTTTCGTCCTCCCTAGCTTATTCTAATCCAATTAGGGTTTTTAACCAATTTTGTGCATTCAATAAGTGATTTTGTGTCATTTGTTGAACATTTAGGTCATTTTCATCATCCTTCAAATTATTCTAATCCAATTAGGGTTTTTAACCAATCTTGTGCATCCAATAAATGATTTTGTTTCATTGGTTGAACATTTAGGTCATTTTTCGTCCTCCCTAGGCTTATTCTAATCAAATTAGGGTTTTGAACCAATCTTGTGCATCCAATAAGTGATTTTGTGTCATTGGTTTAACATTTAGGTCATTTTCGTCATCCTTCCACTTATTCTAATCCAATTAGGGTTATTAACCAATCTTGTGCATTTAATAAGTGTGTTTGTGTCCTTGGTTTAACATTTAGGTCATTTACGTCCTTTCTATGCTTATTCTAATCTAATTAGGGTTTTTAACCAATCTTGTGCTTCCAATAACTGCGTTTGTGTCATTGGTTGAGTATTTAGGTCAATTTCGTCCTCCCTATGCTTATTCTAATCCAATTAGGGTTTTTAAATAATCTTGTATTTCCAATAACTGCGTTTGCGTCATTGGTTTAACATTTAAGTAATTTACGTCCTTTCTAGGCTTATTCTAATCCAATTAGGGTTTTTAACCAATCTTGTGCATTCAACAAGTGCATTTGTGTCATTGGTTGATTATTTAGGTCATTTTCGTCCTCCCTAGCTTATTCTAATCCAATTAGAGTTTTTAACCAATTTTGTGCATTCAATAAGTGATTTTGTGTCATTTGTTGAACATTTAGGTCATTTTCATCATCCTTCAAATTATTCTAATCCAATTAGGGTTTTTAACCAATCTTGTGCATCCAATAAATGATTTTGTATCATTGGTTGAACATTTAGGTCATTTTTCTTCCTCCCTAGGCTTATTCTAATCAAATTAGGGTTTTGAACCAATCTTGTGCATCCAATAAGTGATTTTGTGTCATTGGTTGAACATTTAGGTCATTTTCGTCCTCCCTAGGATTATTCTAATCCAATTAGGTTTCTTAACCAAGGTTGTGCATCCAATAAGTGCGTTTGTGTCATTGGTTGAACATTTAGGTCATTTTCGTCATACTTCCACTTATTCTATTCCAATTAGTGTTATTAACCAATCTTGTGCATTCAATAAATGCGTTTGTGTCATTGGTTTAACATTTAGGTCATTTACGTCCTTTCTATGCTTATTCTAATCCAATTAGGGTTTTTAACCAATCTTGTGCATTCAACAAGTGCATTTATGTCATTGCTTGATTATTTAGGTCATTTTCGTCCTCCCTAGCTTATTCTAATCCAATTAGGGTTTTAAACCAATTTTGTGCATTCAATAAGTGATTTTGTGTCATTGGTTGAACATTTAGGTCATTTTCATCCTCCCTAGGCTTATTCTAATCGAATTAGGGATTTTAACCATTCTTGTGCATCCAATAATTGATTTTGTGTCATTGGTTGAACATTAAGGTCATTTTCGTCATCCTTCGACTTATTCGAATCCAAATAGGGTTTTTATCCAGTCTTGTGCATCCAATAAGTGATTTTTTGTCAGTGGTTGAACATTTAGGTCATTTTCGTCCTCCCTAGGCTTATTCTAATCCAATTAGGGTTTTTAACCAAGCTTGTGCATCCAATAAGTGCGTTTGTGTCATTGGTTGAACATTTAAGTCATTTTCGTCATCCTTCGACTTATTCTAATCCAATTAGGGTTCTAACCAATTTTGTATTTCCAATAAGTGCGTTTGTGTCCTTGGTTTAACATTTAGGTCATTTACGTCCTTTCTAGGCTTATTCTAATCCAATTAGGGTTTTTAACTAATCTTGTGCATCTTATAAGTGCGTTTGTGTCATTGGTTGAACATTTAGGTCATTTTCGTCATCCTTCGACTTATTCTAATCCAATTAAGGTTTTTAACGAATCTTGTATTCCCAATAACTGCGTTTGTGTCATTGGTTTAACATTTAAGTAATTTACGTCCATTCTAGGCTTATTCTAATCCAATTAGGGTTTTTAACCAATCTTGTTCATTCAACAAGTGCGTTTGTGTCATTTGTTGAGTATTTAGGTCATTTTCGTCCTCCCTAGGCTTATTCTAATCCAATTAGGGTTTTTAACCAATTTTGTGCATTCAATAAGTGATTTTGTGTCATTGGTTGAACATTTAGGTCATTTTCATCATCCTTCGAATTATTCTAATCCAATTAGGGTTTTTAACCAATCTTGTGCATCCATTAAGTGATTTTGTATTATTGGTTGAACATTTAGGTCATTTTTCGTCCTCCTTAGGTTTATTCTAATCAAATTTGGGTTTTGAACCAGTCTTGTGCATCCAATAAGTGATTTTGTGTCATTGGTTGAACATTTAGGTCATTTTCGTCCTCCCTAGGATTATTCTAATCCAATTAGGTTTCTTAACCAAGCTTGTGCATCCAATAAGTGCGTTTGTGTCATTGGTTGAACATTTAGGTCATTTTCGTCATCCTTCCACTTATTCTAATCCAATTAGGGTTATTAACCAATCTGTTGCATTCAATAAGTGCGTTTGTGTCATTGGTTTAACATTTAGGTCATTTACGTCCTTTCTATGCTTATTCTAATCCAATGAGGGTTTTTAACCAATCTTGTGCTTCCAATAAGTGTGTTTGTGTCATTGGTTAGGTATTTAGGTCATTTACGTCCTCCCTATGCTTATTCTAATCCAATTAGGGTTTTTAACAAATCTTGTATTTCCAATAACTGCGTTTGTGTCATTGGTTTAACATTTAGGTAATTTACGTCCTTTCTAGGCTTATTCTAATCCAATTAGGGTTTTTAACCAATCTTGTGCATTCAATATGTGCGTTTGTGTCATTGGTTGATTATTTAGGTCATTCTCGTCCTCCCTAGGTTTATTCTAATCCAATTAGGGTTTTTTGACCAATTTTGTGCATTCAATAAGTGATTATGTGTCATTGGTTAAACATTTAGGTCATTTTCCTCCTCCCTAGGCTTATTCTAATCGAATTAGGGTTTTTAACCATTCTTGTGCATCCAATAATTGATTTTGTGTCATTGGTTGAAAATTAAGGTCATTTTCTTTCGACCTATTGTAATCCAATTAGGGTTTTTAACCAGTCTTGTGCATCCAATAAGTGATTTTTTGTCAAAGGTTGAACATTTACGTCATTTTCGTCCTCCCTAGGCTTATTCTAATCCAATTAGGGTTTTTCACCAAGCTCGTACATCCAATAAGTGCGTTTGTGTCATTGGTTGAACATTTAGGTCATTTTCGTCCTCCCTAGGCTTATTCTAATCAAATTAGGGTTTTCAACCAATCTTGTGTATCCAATAAGTGATTTTGTATCATTCGTTGAACATTTAGGTCATTTTCGTCCTCCCTAGGCTTATTCTAATCCAATTAGGGTTTTTAACCAATCTTGTGCATCCAATAAGTGATTTTGTGTCATTGGTTGAACATTTAGGTCATTTTCATCATCCTTCGAATTATTCTAATCCAATTAGGGTTTTTAACCAATCTTGTGCATCCAATAAGTGATTTTGTATCATTGGTTGAACATTTAGGTCATTTTTCGTCCTCCCTAGGCTTATTCTAATCAAATTAGGGTTTTGAACTAATCTTGTGCATCCAATAAGTGATTTTGTGTCATTGGTTGAACATTTAGGTCATTTTCGTCCTCCCTAGGATTATTCTAATCCAATTAGGTTTCTTAACCAAGGTTGTGCATCCAATAAGAGCGTTTGTGTCATTGGTTGAACATTTAGGTCATTTTCGTCATCCTTCCACTTATTCTAACCCAATTAGGGTTATTAACCAATCTTGTGCATTCAATAAGTGCGTTTGTGTCATTGGTTTAACATTTAGGTCGTTTACGTCCTTTCTATGCTTATTCTAATCCAATTAGGGTTTTAACCAATCTTGTGCTTCCAATAAGTGCGTTTGTGTCATTGGTTGAGTATTTAGGTCATTTTCGTCCTCCCTATGCTTATTCTAATCCAATTAGGGTTTTTAACAAATCTTGTATTTCCAATAATAGCGTTTGTGTCATTGGTTTATTATTTAAGTAATTTACGTCCTTTCTAGGCATATTCTAATCCAATTAGGGTTTTTAACCAATCTTGTGCATTCAACAAGTGCATTTGTGTCATTGGTTGATTATTTAGGTCATTTTCGTCCTCCCTAGCTTATTCTAATCCAATTAGGGTTTTTAACCAATCTTGTGCATCCAATAAATGATTTTGTTTCATTGGTTGAACATTTAGGTCATTTTTCGTCCTCCCTAGGCTTATTCTAATCAAATTAGGGTTTTGAACCAATCTTGTGCATCCAATAAGTGATTTTGTGTCATTGGTTTAACATTTAGGTCATTTTCGTCATCCTTCCACTTATTCTAATCCAATTAGGGTTATTAACCAATCTTGTGCATTTAATAAGTGTGTTTGTGTCATTGGTTTAACATTTAGGTCATTTACGTCCTTTCTATGCTTATTCTAATCTAATTAGGGTTTTTAACCAATCTTGTGCTTCCAATAACTGCGTTTGTGTCATTGGTTGAGTATTTAGGTCAATTTCGTCCTCCCTATGCTTATTCTAATCCAATTAGGGTTTTTAAATAATCTTGTATTTCCAATAACTGCGTTTGCGTCATTGGTTTAACATTTAAGTAATTTACGTCCTTTCTAGGCTTATTCTAATCCAATTAGGGTTTTTAACCAATCTTGTGCATTCAACAAGTGCATTTGTGTCATTGGTTGATTATTTATGTTATTTTCGTCCTCCCTAGCTTATTCTAATCCAATTAGAGTTTTTAACCAATTTTGTGCATTCAATAAGTGATTTTGTGTCATTTGTTGAACATTTAGGTCATTTTCATCATCCTTCAAATTATTCTAATCCAATTAGGGTTTTTAACCAATCTTGTGCATCCAATAAATGATTTTGTATCATTGGTTGAACATTTAGGTCATTTTTCTTCCTCCCTAGGCTTATTCTAATCAAATTAGGGTTTTGAACCAATCTTGTGCATCCAATAAGTGATTTTGTGTCATTGGTTGAACATTTAGGTCATTTTCGTCCTCCCTAGGATTATTCTAATCCAATTAGGTTTCTTAACCAAGGTTGTGCATCCAATAAGTGCGTTTGTGTCATTGGTTGAACATTTAGGTCATTTTCGTCATACTTCCACTTATTCTATTCCAATTAGTGTTATTAACCAATCTTGTGCATTCAATAAATGCGTTTGTGTCATTGGTTTAACATTTAGGTCATTTACGTCCTTTCTATGCTTATTCTAATCCAATTAGGGTTTTTAACCAATCTTGTGCTTCCAATAAGTGCGTTTGTGTCATTGGTTGAGTATTTAGGTCATTTTCGTCCTCCCTATGCTTATTCTAATCCAATTAGGGTTTTTAACAAATCTTGTATTTCCAATAACTGCGTTTGTGTCATAAGTTTAACATTTAAGTAATTTACGTCCTTTCTAGGCATATTCTAATCCAATTAGGGTTTTTAACCAATCTTGTGCCTTCAACAAGTGCATTTGTGTCATTGGTTGATTATTTAGGTCATTTTCGTCCTCCCTAGCTTATTCTAATCCAATTAGGGTTTTTAACCAATTTTGTGCATTCAATAAGTGATTTTGTGTCATTTGTTGAACATTTAGGTCATTTTCATCATCCTTCAAATTATTCTAATCCAATTAGGATTTTTAACCAATCTTGTGCATCCAATAAATGATTTTGTTTCATTGGTTGAACATTTAGGTCATTTTTCGTCCTCCCTAGGCTTATTCTAATCAAATTAGGGTTTTGAACCAATCTTGTGCATCCAATAAGTGATTTTGTGTCATTGGTTTAACATTTAGGTCATTTTCGTCATCCTTCCACTTATTCTAATCCAATTAGGGTTATTAACCAATCTTGTGCATTCAATAAGTGTGTTTGTGTCATTGGTTTAACATTTAGGTCATTTACGTCCTTTCTATGCTTATTCTAATCTAATTAGGGTTTTTAACCAATCTTGTGCTTCCAATAACTGCGTTTGTGTCATTGGTTGAGTGTTTAGGTCATTTTCGTCCTCCCTATGCTTATTCTAATCCAATTAGGGTTTTTAAATAATCTTGTATTTCCAATAACTGCGTTTGTGTCATTGGTTTAACATTTAAGTAATTTACGTCCTTTCTAGGCTTATTCTAATCCAATTAGGGTTTTTAACCAATCTTGTGCATTCAACAAGTGCATTTGTGTCATTGGTTGATTATTTAGGTCATTTTCGTCCTCCCTAGCTTATTCTAATCCAATTAGAGTTTTTAATCAATTTTGTGCATTCAATAAGTGATTTTATGTCATTTGTTGAACATTTAGGTCATTTTCATCATCCTTCAAATTATTCTAATCCAATTAGGGTTTTTAACCAATCTTGTGCATCCAATAAATGATTTTGTATCATTGGTTGAACATTTAGGTCATTTTTCTTCCTCCCTAGGCTTATTCTAATCAAATTAGGGTTTTGAACCAATCTTGTGCATCCAATAAGTGATTTTGTGTCATTGGTTGAACATTTAGGTCATTTTCGTCATCCTTCCACTTATTCTAATCCAATTAGGGTTATTAACCAATCTTGTGCATTCAATAAGTGTGTTTGTGTCATTGGTTTAACATTTAGGTCATTTACGTCCTTTCTATGCTTATTCTAATCCAATTAGGGTTTTTAACCAATATTGTGCTTCCAATAAGTGCGTTTGTGTCATTGGTTGAGTATTTAGGTCATTTTCGTCCTCCCTATGCAAATTCTAATCCAATTAGGGTTTTTAACAAATCTTGTATTTCCAATAACTGCGTTTGTGTCATTGGTTTAACATTTAAGTAATTTACATCCTTTCGAGGCTTATTCTAATCCAATTAGGGTTTTTAACCAATCTTGTGCATTCAACAAGTGCATTTGTGTCATTGGTTGATTATTTAGGTCATTTTCGTACTCCCTAGCTTATTCTAATCCAATTAGGGTTTTTAACCAATCTTATGCATCCAATAAGTGATTTTGTGTCATTGGTTGAACATTTAGGTCATTTTCGTCCTCCCTAGGCTTATTCTAATCAAATTTGGGTTTTTAACCAATCTTGTGCATCCAATAAGTGATTTTGTGTCATTGGTTGAACATTTAGGTCATTTTCGTCCTCCCTAGGCTTATTCTAATCCAATTAGGGTTTCCAATAATTGATTGTGTCATTGGTTGAACATTTAGGTCATTTTCATCATCCTACGACTTATTCTAATCCAATTACGGTTTTTAACCGATCTTGTTCATCCAATATGTGATTTTGTGTCATTGGTTGAACATTTTCGTCCTCCCTAGGCTTATTCTAATCCAATTAGGGTTTTTAACCAAGCTTGTGCGTCCAATACGTGGGTTTGTGTCATTGGTTGATCATTTAGGTCATTTCCGTCATCCTTCGACTTATTCTAATCCATTAGTGTTTTTAACGAATCTTGTATTTCCAATAACTGCGTTTGTGTCATTGGTTTAACATTTACGTAATTTACGTCCTTTCTAAGCTTATTTTAATCCAATTAGGGTTTTTAACCAATCTTGTGCATCCAATAAGTGCGTTTGTGTCATTGGTTGAGTATTTAGGTCGTTTTCGTCCTGCCTACGCTTATTCTAATTCAATTAGGGTTTTTAACCAATTTTGTGTCATTGGTTGAACATTTAGGTCATTTTCGTCCTCCCTAGGCTTATTCTAATCCAATTAGGGTTTTTAACCAATCTTGTGCATCCAATAATTGATTTTGTGTCATTGGTTGAGCATTTAGGTCATTTTCATCCTCCATAGGCTTATTCTAATCGAATTAGGGTTTTTAACCAATCTTGTGCATCCAATAAGTGATTTTGTGTCATTGGTTGAACATTTAGGTCATTTTCGTTCTCCCTAGGCTTATTCTAGTATGATTAGCGTTTTTAACCAATCATGTGCATCCAATAAGTGATTTTGTGTCATTGGTTGAACATTTAGGTCATTTTCGTCCTCCTTAGGCTTATTTTAATCCAATGAGGGTTTTTAACCAATCTTTTGCATCCAATAAGTGCGTTTGTTTCATTGGTTTAACGTTCAGGTCATTATCGTCCTCCCTAGGCTTATTCTAATACAACTAGGGTTTTTAACCAATCTTTTACATTCAGTAAGCGATTTTGTGTCATTTGTTGAACATATAGGTCATTTTTGTACCCCTAGGCTTATTCTAATCCAATTAGGGTTTTTAACCAATCTTGTGCATCCAATAAGTGATTTTGTGTCATTCTTTGAACATTTAGGTCATTTTGCGTCCTCCCTAGGCTTATTCTAATCCAATTAGGGTTTTTAACCAATCTTGTGCATCCAATTAGTGATTTTGTGTCATTGGTTGAACATTTAGGTCATTTTCGTTCTCCCTAGGCTTATTCTAGTATGATTAGCGTTTTTAACCAATCTTGTGCATCCAATTATTGATTGTGTCATTGGTTGAACATTTAGGTCATTTTCATCATCCTACGACTTATTCTAATCCAATTACGGTTTTTAACCGATCTTGTTCATCAAATAAGTGATTTTGTGTCATTGGTTGAACATTTTCGTCCTCCCTAGGCTTATTCTAATCCAATTAGGGTTTTAACCAAGCTTATGCGTCCAATAAGTGGGTTTGTGTCATTGGTTGATCATTTAGGTCATTTCCGTCATCCTTCGATTTATTCTAATCCATTAGTGTCTTTAACGAATCTTGTATTTCCAATAACTGCGTTTGTGTCATTGGTTTAACATTTACGTAATTTACGTCCTTTCTAAGCTTATTTTAATCCAATTAGGGTTTTTTTAACCAATCTTGTGCATTCAATAAGTGATTTTGTGTCATTGGTTGAACATTTAGGTCATTTTCATCCTCCTTAGGCTTATTCTAATCCAATTAGGGTTTTTAACCAATCTTGTGCATCCAATAATTGATTTTGTGTCATTGGTTGAACATTTAGGTCATTTTCTTCATCCTTCGACTTATTCTAATCCAATTAGGGTTTTTAACCAATCTTGTTCATCCAATAAGTGATTTTGTGTCATTGGTTGAACATTTAGGTCATTTTTCGTCCTCCCTAGGCTTATTCTAATCAAATTAGGGTTTTTAACCAATCTTGTGCATCCAATAAGTGATTTTGTGTCATTGGTTGAACATTTAGGTCATTTTCGTCCTCCCTAGGCTTATTCTAATCAAATTAGGGTTTTTAACCAATCTTGTGCATCCAATAAGTGATTTTGTGTCATTGGTTGAACATTTAGGTCATTTTCGTCTTCCCTAGGCTTATTCTAATTCAATTAGGGTTTTTAACCAATCTTGTGCATCCAATTATTGATTGTGTCATTGGTTGAACATTTAGGTCATTTTCATCATCCTACGACTTATTCTAATCCAATTATGGTTTTTAACCGATCTTGTTCATCCAATAAGTGCTTTTGTGTCATTGGTTGAACATTTTCGTCCTCCCTAGGCTTATTCTAATCCAATTAGGGTTTTTAACCAAGCTTATGCGTCCAATAAGTGGGTTTGTGTCATTGGTTGATCATTTAGGTCATTTCCGTCATCCTTCGACTTATTCTGATCGATTAGTGTCTTTAACGAATCTTGTATTTCCAATAACTGCGTTTGTGTCATTGGTTTAATATTTACGTAATTTACGTCCTTTCTAAGCTTATTTTAATCCAATTAGGGTTTTTTTAACCAATCTTGTGCATTCAATAAGTGATTTTGTGTCATTGGTTGAACATTTAGGTCATTTTCGTCCTCCTTAGGCTTATTCTAATCCAATTAGGGTTTTTAAGCAATCTTGTGCATCCAATAGTTGATTTTGTGTCATTGGTTGAGCATTTAGGTCATTTTCATCCTCCATAGGCTTATTCTAATCGAATTAGGGTTTTTAACCAAACTTGTGCATCCAATAAATGATTTTGTGTCATTGGTTGAACATTTAGGTCATTTTCGTTCTCCCTAGGCTTATTCTAGTATGATTAGCGTTTTTAACCAATCATGTGCATCCAATAAGTGATTTTGTGTCATTGGTTGAACATTTAGGTCATTTTCGTCCTCCTTAGGCTTATTTTAATCCAATGAGGGTTTTAACCAATCTTTTGCATCCAATAAGTGCGTTTGTTTCATTGGTTTAACGTTCAGGTCATTTTCGTCCTCCCTAGGCTTATTCTAATACAACTAGGGTTTTTAACCAATCTTTTACATTCAGTAAGGGATTTTGTGTCATATGTTGAACATATAGGTCATTTTTGTACCCCTAGGCTTATTCTAATCCAATTAGGGTTTTTAACCAATCATGTGCATCCAATAAGTGATTTTGTGTCATTCTTTGAACATTAAGTCATTTTGCGTCCTCCCTAGGCTTATTCTAATCCAATTAGGGTTTTTAACCAATCTTGTGCATCCAATAAGTGATTTTGTGTCATTGGTTGAACATTTAGGTCATTTTCGTTCTCCCTAGGCTTATTCTAGTATGTTTAGCGTTTTTAACCAATCATATGCATCCAATAAGTGATTTTGTGTCATTGGTTGAACATTTAGGTCATTTTCGTCCTCCCTTGGGTTATTCTAATCCAATTAGGGTTTTTAACCAATCTTTTGCATCTAATAAGTGCGTTTGTGTCATTGGTTTAATGTTCAGGTCATTTTCGTCCTCCCTAGGCTTATTCTAATACAACTAGGGTTTTTAACCAATCTTTTACATTCAGTAATGGATGTTGTGTCATTGGTTAAACATATAGGTCATTTTTGTACCCCTAGGCATATTCTAATCCAATTAGGGTTTTTAACCAATCTTGTGCATCCAATAATTGATTGTGTCATTGGTTGAACATTTAGGTCATTTTCATCATCCTTCGACTTATTCTAATCCAATTAGGGTTTTTAACCAATCTTGTGCATCCAATTATTGATTGTGTCGTTGGTTGAACATTTAGGTCATTTTCATCATCCTACGACTTATTCTAATCCAATTACGGTTTTTAACCGATCTTGTTCATCCAATAAGTGATTTTGTGTCATTGGTTGAACATTTAGGATATTTTCGTCCTCCCTAGGCTTATTCTAATCCAATTAGGGTTTTTAACCAATTTTGTGCATCCAATAAGTGACTTTGTGTCATTTGTTGAACATTTAGGTCATTTTCGTCCTCCCTAGGCTAATTCTAATCAAATTAGGGTTTTTAAGCAATCTTGTGCATCCAATAAGTGATTTTGTGTCATTGGTTGAACATTTAGGTCATTTACGTCCTTTCTAGGCTTATTCTAATCCAATTATGTTTTTTAACCAACCTTGTGCATCCAATAAGTGCGTTTGTGTCATTGGTTGAAGATTTAGGTCAATTTCGTCCTCCGTAGGCTTATTCTAATCGAATTAGGGTTTTTAACCAATCTTGTGCATCCAATAATTGATTTTGTGTCATTGGTTGAACATTAAGGTCATTTTCGTCATCCTTCGACTTATTATAATCCAATTAGTGTTTTTAACCAGTCTTGTGCATCCAATAAGTGATTTTGTGTCATTGGTTGAACATTTAGGTCATTTTCGTCCTCCCTTGGGTTATTCTAATCCAATTAGGGTTTTTAACCAATCTTTTGCATCTAATAAGTGCGTTTGTGTCATTGGTTTAATGTTCAGGTCATTTTCGTCCTCCCTAGGCTTATTCTAATACAACTAGGGTTTTTAACCAATCTTTTACATTCAGTAATGGATGTTGTGTCATTGGTTAAACATATAGGTCATTTTTGTACCCCTAGGCATATTCTAATCCAATTAGGGTTTTTAACCAATCTTGTGCATCAAATAATTGATTGTGTCATTGGTTGAACATTTAGGTCATTTTCATCATCCTTCGACTTATTCTAATCCAATTAGGGTTTTTAACCAATCTTGTGCATCCAATTATTGATTGTGTCGTTGGTTGAACATTTAGGTCATTTTCATCATCCTACGACTTATTCTAATCCAATTACGGTTTTTAACCGATCTTGTTCATCCAATAAGTGATTTTGTGTCATTGGTTGAACATTTAGGATATTTTCGTCCTCCCTAGGCTTATTCTAATCCAATTAGGGTTTTTAACCAATTTTGTGCATCCAATAAGTGACTTTGTGTCATTTGTTGAACATTTAGGTCATTTTCGTCCTCCCTAGGCTAATTCTAATCAAATTAGGGTTTTTAACCAATCTTGTGCATCCAATAAGTGATTTTGTGTCATTGGTTGAACATTTAGGTCATTTACGTCCTTTCTAGGCTTATTCTAATCCAATTATGTTTTTTAACCAACCTTGTGCATCCAATAAGTGCGTTTGTGTCATTGGTTGAAGATTTAGGTCAATTTCGTCCTCCGTAGGCTTATTCTAATCGAATTAGGGTTTTTAACCAATCTTGTGCATCCAATAATTGATTTTGTGTCATTGGTTGAACATTAAGGTCATTTTCGTCATCCTTCGACTTATTATAATCCAATTAGTGTTTTTAACCAGTCTTGTGCA
>JBBPBQ010020321.1:33145445-33169254 GCA_037974755.1 Cicer yamashitae
CAATAAGTGATTTTGTGTCATTGGTTGAACATTTAGGTCATTTTCGTCCTCCCTAGGCTTATTCTAATCGAATTAGGGTTTTTAACCAATCTTGTGCATCCAATAATTGATTTTGTCTCATTGGTTGAACATTAAGGTCATTTTCGTCATCCTTCGACTTATTCTAATCCAATTAGGGTTTTTAACCAGTCTTGTGCATCCAATAAGTGATTTTGTGTCAGTGGTTGAACATTTAGGTCATTTTCGTCCTCCCTAGGCTTATTCCAATCCAATTAGGGTTTTTAACCAAGCTTGTGCATCCAATAAGTGATTTTGTGTCATCGGTTGAACATTTAGGATATTTTCGTCCTCCCTAGGCTTATTCTAATCCAATTAGGGTTTTTAACCAATCTTGTGCATCCAATAAGTGATTTTGTGTCATTGGTTGAACATTTAGGTCATTTTCTTCCTCCCTAGGCTTATTCTAATCCAATTAGGGTTTTTAACCAATCTTGTGCATCCAATAAGTGATTTTGTGTCATTGGTTGAACATTTAGGTCATTTTCGTCCTCCCTAGGCTTATTCTCATCCAATTAGGGTTTTTAACCAATCTTGTGCATCCAATAAGTTATTTTGTGTCATTGGTTGAACATTTAGGTCATTTTAGTCCTCCCTAGGCTTATTCTAAACCAATTAGGGTTTTTAACCAATCTTGTGCATCCAATAAGTGATTTTGTGTCATTGGTTGAACATTTAGGTCATTTTCGTCCTCCCTAGGCTTATTCTAATCCAATTAGGGTTTTTAACCAATCTTGTGCATCCAATAATTGATTGTGTCATTGGTTGAACATTTAGGTCATTTTCATCATCCGACGACTTATTCTCATCCAATTACGGTTTTTAACCGATCTTGTTCATCCAATAAGTGATTTTGTGTCATTGGTTGAACATTTAGGTCATTTTCGTCCTCCCTAGGCTTATTCTAATCGAATTAGGGTTTTTAACCAATCTTGTGCATCCAATAATTGATTTTGTCTCATTGGTTGAACATTAAGGTCATTTTCGTCATCCTTCGACTTATTCTAATCCAATTAGGGTTTTTAACCAGTCTTGTGCATCCAATAAGTGATTTTGTGTCAGTGGTTGAACATTTAGGTCATTTTCGTCCTCCCTAGGCTTATTCTAATCCAATTAGGGTTTTTAACCAAGCTTGTGCATCCAATAAGTGCGTTTGTGTCATTGGTTGATCATTTAGGTCATTTTCGTCATCCTACGACTTATTCTAATCCATTAGGGTTTTTAACGAATCTTGTATTTCCAATAACTGCGTTTGTGTCATTGGTTTAACATTTAGGTAATTTACGTCCTTTCTAGGCTTATTCTAATCCAATTAGGGTTTTTAACCAATCTTGTGCATTCAATAAGTGATTTTGTGTCATTGGTTGAACATTTATGTCATTTTCATCCTCCCTAGGCTTATTCTAATTGAATTAGGGTTTTTAACCAATCTTGTGCAGCCAATAATTGATTTTGTGTCATTGGTTGAACATTAAGGTCATTTTCGTCGTCCTTCGACTTATTCTAATCCAATTAGGGTTTTTAACCAGTCTTGTGCATCCAATAAGTGATTTTGTGTCAGTGGTTGAACATTTAGGTCATTTTCGTCCTCCCTAGGCTTATTCTAATCCAATTAGGGTTTTTAACCAAGCTTGTGCATCCAATAAGTGCGTTTTTGTCATTGGTTGAAAATTTAGGTCATTTTCGTCCTCCTTCGACTTATTCTAATCCATTAGGGTTTTTAACGAATCTTGTATTTCCAATAACTGCGTTTATGTCATTGGTTTAACATTTAGGTAATTTACTTCCTTTCTAGGCTTATTCTATTCCAATTAGGGTTTTTAACCAATCTTGTGCATTCAATAAGTGCGTTTGTGTCATTGGTTGAGTGTTTAGGTCATTTTCGTCCTCCCTAGGCTTATTCTAATCCAAATAAGGTTTTTAACCAATTTTGTGCATTCAATAAGTGATTTTGTGTCATTGGTTGAACATTTAGGTCATTTTCGTCCTCCCTAGGCTTATTCTAATCGAATTAGGGTTTTTAACCAATCTTGTGCATTCAATAAGTGCGTTTGTTTCATTGGTTGAGTATTTAGGTCATTTTCGTCCTCCCTCAGCTTATTCTAATCCAATTAGGGTTTTTAACCAATCTTGTGCATTCAATAAGTGATTTTGTGTTATTTGTTGAACATTTAGGTCATTGTGGTCCTCCCTAGGCTTATTCTAATCCGATTAGGGTTTTTAACCAATCTTGTGCATCCAATAATTGATTTTGTGTCATTGGTTGAACATTTAGGTCATTTTCGTCATCCTTCGACTTATTCTAATCCAATTAGGGTTTTTAACCAATCTTGTGCATCCAATAAGTGATTATGTGTCATTGGTTGAACATTTAGGTCATTTTCGTCCTCCATAGGCTTATTCTAATCCAATTAGGGTTTTTAACCAACCTTGTGCATCCAATAAGTGCGTTTGTGTCATTGGTTGAACATTCAGGTCATTTTCGTCATCCTTCGACTTATTCTAATCCATTAGGGTTTTTAACGAATCTTGTATTTCCAATAACTGCGTTTGTGTCATTGGTTTAACATTTAGGTAATTTACGTCCTTTCTAGGCATATTCTAATCCAATTAGGGTTTTTAACCAATCTTGTGCATTCAATAAGTGCGTTTGTGTCATTGGTTGAGTATTTAGGTCATTTTCGTCCACCCTAGGCTTATTCTAATCAAATTAGGGTTTTTAACCAATCTTGTGCATTCAATAAGTGATTTTGTGTCATTGGTTGAACATTTAGGTCATTTTCGTCCTCCATAGGCTTATTCTAATCGACGTAGGGTTTTTAACCAATCTTGTGCATCCAATAATTGATTTTGTGTCATTGGTTGAACATTAAGGTCATTTTCGTCATCCTTCTACTTATTCTAATCCAATTAGGGTTTTTAACCAGTCTTGTGCATTCAATAAGTGATTTTGTGTCATTGGATGAACATTTAGGTCATTTTCGTCCTCCCTAGGCTTATTCTAATCGAGTTAGGGTTTTTAACCAATCTTGTGCATTCAATAAGTGCGTTTGTGTCATTGGTTGAGTATTTAGGTCATTTTCGTCCTCCCTAGGCATATTCTAATCCAATTAGGGTTTTTAACCAATTTTGGGCATTCAATAAGTGATTTTGTGTCATTGGTTGAACATTTAGGTCATTTTCGTCCTCCATAGGCTTATTCTAATCCAATTAGGGTTTTTAACCAATCTTGTGCATCCAATAATTGATTTTGTGTCATTGGTTGAACGTTTATGTCATTTTCAGCCTCCCTAGGCTTATTCTAATCGAATTAGGGTTTTTAACCAATCTTGTACATCCAATAATTGATTTTGTGTCATTGGTTGAACATTAAGGTCATTTTCGTCATCCTTCGACTTATTCTAATCCAATTAGGGTTTTTAACCAGTCTTGTGCATCCAATAAGTGATTTTGTGTCAGTGGTTGAACATTTAGGTCATTTTCGTCCTCCCTAGGCTTATTCTAATCGAATTAGGGTTTTTAACCAATCTTGTGCATCCAGTAAGTGATTGTGTGTCATTGGTTGAACATTTAGGTCATTTTCATCCTCCCTAGGCTTATTCTAATCGAATTAGGGTTTTTAACCAATCTTGTGCATCCAATAAGTGATTTTGTGTCATTGGTTGAACATTTAGGTCATTTTCGTTCTCCCTATGCTTATTCTAGTATGATTAGCGTTTTTAACCAATCATGTGCATCCAATAAGTGATTTTGTGTCATTGGTTGAACATTTAGGTCATTTTCGTCCTCCCTAGGCTTATTCTAATCCAATTAGAGTTTTTAACCAGTGTTTTGCATCCAATAAGTGCGTTTGTTTCATTGGTTTAACGTTCAGGTCATTTTCGTCCTCCCTAGGCTTATTCTAATACAACTAGGGTTTTTAACCAATCTTTTACATTCAGTAAGTGATTTTGTGTCATTGGTTGAACATATAGGTCATTTTTGTACCCCTAGGCTTATTCTAATCCAATTAGGGTTTTTAACCAATCTTGTGCATCCAATAATTGATTTTGTGTCATTGGTTGAACATTTAGGTCATTTTCATCATCCTTCGACTTATTCTAATCCAATTAGGGTTTTTAACCAATCTTGTTCATCCAATAAGTGATTTTGTGTCATTGGTTGAACATTTAGGTCATTTTCGTCCTCCCTAGGCTTATTCTAATCCAATTAGGGTTTTTAACCAATCTTGTGCATCCAATAAGTGATTTTGTGTCATTGGTTGAACATTTGGGTCATTTTCAACCGCCCTAGGCTTATTCTAATCCAATTAGGGTTTTTAACCAATCTTGTGCATCCAATAAGTAATTTTGTGTCATTGGTTGAACATTTAGGTCACTTTCGTCCTCCTTAGGCTTATTCTAATCCAATTGGGGTTTTTAACCAATCTTGGGCATCCAATATGTTATTTTGTGTCATTGGTTGGACATTAAGGTCGTTTTTGTCCTCCTAGGCTTATTCTTATCGAAATAGGGTTTTTAACCAATCTAGTGCATCCAATAAGTGATTTTATGTCATTGGTTGAACATTTAGGTCATTTTCGTCCTCCCTAGACTTATTCTAATCCAATTAGGGTTGATAACCAATCTTGTGCATCCAATAAGTGCGTTTGTGTCATCGATTGAACATTTCGGTTATTTTCGTCATCCCTAGGCTTATTCTAATCCAATTAGGGTTTATAACCAATCTTGTGCATCCAATAAGTGATTTTGTGTCATTTGTTGAACATTTAGGTCATTTTCGTCCTCCCTAGGCTTATTCTAATCCAATTAGAGTTTTTAACCTATCTTGTGCATCCAATAAATGCCTTTGTGTCATTGATTGGACATTTTGGTCATTTTTGTCCTCCTTAGGCATATTCTAATCCAATTAGGGTTTATAACCAATCTTGTGCATCCAATAAGTGATTTTGTGTCATTGGTTGATCATTTAGGTCATTTTCATCCTCCCTAGGCTTATTCTAATCTAATTAGGGTTTTTAACAAATATTGTGCATCCAATAAGTGATTTAGGTCATTTTCGTCCTCCATAGGCTTATTCTAATCCAATTAGGGTTTTTAACCAATCTTGTGCATTTAATATGTGAATTTGTGTCATTGGTTGCACATTTAGGTCATTTTCGTCCTCCCTAGGCTTATTCTAATCAAATTAGGGTTTTTAACCAATCTTGTGCATCCAATAAGTGATTTTGTGTCATTGGTTGAACATTTAGGTCATTTTCGTCCTCCCTAGGCTTATTCTAATCCAATTAGGGTTTTTAACCAATCTTGTGCATCCAATAATTGATTGTGTCATTGGTTGAACATTTAGGTCATTTTCATCATCCGACGACTTATTCTCATCCAATTACGGTTTTTAACCGATCTTGTTCATCCAATAAGTGATTTTGTGTCATTGGTTGAACATTTAGGTCATTTTCGTCCTCCCTAGGCTTATTCTAATCGAATTAGGGTTTTTAACCAATCTTGTGCATCCAATAATTGATTTTGTCTCATTGGTTGAACATTAAGGTCATTTTCGTCATCCTTCGACTTATTCTAATCCAATTAGGGTTTTTAACCAGTCTTGTGCATCCAATAAGTGATTTTGTGTCAGTGGTTGAACATTTAGGTCATTTTCGTCCTCCCTAGGCTTATTCCAATCCAATTAGGGTTTTTAACCAAGCTTGTGCATCCAATAAGTGATTTTGTGTCATCGGTTGAACATTTAGGATATTTTCGTCCTCCCTAGGCTTATTCTAATCCAATTAGGGTTTTTAACCAATCTTGTGCATCCAATAAGTGATTTTGTGTCATTGGTTGAACATTTAGGTCATTTTCTTCCTCCCTAGGCTTATTCTAATCGAATTAGGGTTTTTAACCAATCTTGTGCATTCAATAAGTGCGTTTGTGTCATTGGTTGAGTATTTAGGTCATTTTCGTCCTCCCTAGGCTTATTCTAATCCAATTAGGGTTTTTAACCAATCTTGTGCATTCAATAAGTGATTTTGTGTCATTGGTTGAACATTTAGGTCATTTTCGTCCTCCCTAGGCTTATTCTAATCGAATTAGGGTTTTTAACCAATCTTGTGCATCCAATAATTGATTTTGTGTCATTGGTTGAACATTAAGGTCATTTTCGTCATCCTTCGACTTATTCTAATCCAATTAGGGTTTTTAACCAGTCTTGTGCATCCAATAAGTGATTTTGTGTCAGTGGTTGAACATTTAGGTCATTTTCGTCCTCCCTAGGCTTATTCTAATCGAATTAGGGTTTGTAACCAATCTTGTGCATCCAGTAAGTGATTGTGTGTCATTGGTTGAACATTTAGGTCATTTTCGTCCTCCCTAGGCTTATTCTAATCAAATTAGGGTTTTTAACCAATCTTGTGCATCCAATAATTGATTGTGTCATTGGTTGAACATTTAGGTCATTTTCATCATCCTACGACTTATTCTTATCCAATTACGGTTTTTAACCGATCTTGTTCATCCAATAAGTGATTTTGTGTCATTGGTTGAACATTTTCGTCCTCCCTAGGCTTATTCTAATCCAATTAGGGTTTTTAACCAAGCTTGTGCATCCAATAAGTGCGTTTGTGTCATCGGTTGATCATTTAGGTCATTTTCGTCATCCTTCGACTTATTCTAATCCATTAGGGTTTTTAACGAATCATGTATTTCCAAGAACTGCGTTTGTGTCATTGGTTTAACATTTACGTAATTTACGTCCTTTCTAGGCGTATTCTTATCCAATTAGGGTTTTTAAACAATCTTCTGCATTCAATAAGTGCGTTTGTGTCATTGGTTGAATATTTAGGTCATTTTCGTCTTCCCTAGGCTTATTCTAATCCAATTAGGGTTTTTAACCAATTTTGTGCATTCAATAAGTGCGTTTGTGTCATTGGTTTAACGTTCAGGTCATTTTCGTCCTCCCTAGGCTTATTCTAATACAACTAGGGTTTTTAACCAATCTTTTACATTCAGTAAGTGATTTTGTGTCATTGGTTGAACATATAGGTCATTTTTGTACCCCTAGGCTTATTCTAATCCAATTAGGATTTTTAACCAATCTTGTGCATCCAATAATTGATTTTGTGTCATTGGTTGAGCATTTAGGTCATTTTCGTCATCCTTCTACTTATTCTAATCCAATTAGGTTTTTTAACCAGTCTTGTGCATTCAATAAGTGATTTTGTGTCATTGGATGAACATTTAGGTCCTTTTCGTCCTCCCTAGGCTTATTCTAATCGAGTTAGGGTTTGTAACCAATCTTGTGCATCCAGTAAGTTATTATGTGTCATTGGTTGAACATTTAGGTCATTTTCGTCCTCCCTAGGCTTATTCTAATCAAATTAGGGTTTTTAACCAATCTTGTGCATCCAATAAGTGATTTTGTGTCATTGGTTGAACATTTAGGTCATTTTCGTCCTCCCTAGGCTTATTCTAATCCAATTAGGGTTTTTAACCAATCTTGTGCATCCAATAATTGATTGTGTCATTGGTTGAACATTTAGGTCATTTTCATCATCCGACGACTTATTCTCATCCAATTACGGTTTTTAACCGATCTTGTTCATCCAATAAGTGATTTTGTGTCATTGGTTGAACATTTTCGTCCTCCCTAGGCTTATTCTGATCCAATTAGGGTTTTTAACCAAGCTTGTGCATCCAATAAGTGCGTTTGTGTCATCGGTTGATCATTTAGGTCATTTTCGTCATCCTTCGACTTATTCTAATCCATTAGGGTTTTTAACGAATCATGTATTTCCAACAACTGCGTTTGTGTCATTGGTTTAACATTTACGTAATTTACGTCCTTTTTAGGCGTATTCTTATCCAATTAGGGTTTTTAAACAATCTTCTGCATTCAATAAGTGCGTTTGTGTCATCGGTTTAATATTTAGGTCATTTTCGTCTTCCCTAGGCTTATTCTAATCCAATTAGGGTTTTTAACCAATTTTGTGCATTCAATAAGTGCGTTTGTGTCATTGGTTTAACGTTCAGGTCATTTTCGTCCTCCCTAGGCTTATTCTAATACAACTAGGGTTTTTAACCAATCTTTTACATTCAGTAAGTGATTTTGTGTCATTGGTTGAACATATAGGTCATTTTTGTACCCCTAGGCTTATTCTAATCCAATTAGGATTTTTAACCAATCTTGTGCATCCAATAATTGATTTTGTGTCATTGGTTGAGCATTTAGGTCATTTTCGTCATCCTTCTACTTATTCTAATCCAATTAGGTTTTTTAACCAGTCTTGTGCATTCAATAAGTGATTTTGTGTCATTGGATGAACATTTAGGTCATTTTCGTCCTCCCTAGGCTTATTCTAATCGAGTTAGGGTTTGTAACCAATCTTGTGCATCCAGTAAGTGATTATGTGTCATTGGTTGAACATTTAGGTCATTTTCGTCCTCCCTAGGCTTATTCTAATCAAATTAGGGTTTTTAACCAATCTTGTGCATCCAATAAGTGATTTTGTGTCATTGGTTGAACATTTAGGTCATTTTCGTCCTCCCTAGGCTTATTCAAATCCAATTAGGGTTTTTAACCAATCTTGTGCATCCAATAATTGATTGTGTCATTGGTTGAACATTTAGGTCATTTTCATCATCCGACGACTTATTCTCATCCAATTACGGTTTTTAACCAACTTGTTCATCCAATAAGTGATTTTGTGTCATTGGTTGAACATTTTCGTCCTCCCTAGGCTTATTCTGATCCAATTAGGGTTTTTAACCAAGCTTGTGCATCCAATAAGTGCGTTTGTGTCATCGGTTGATCATTTAGGTCATTTTCGTCATCCTTCGACTTATTCTAATCCATTAGGGTTTTTAACGAATCATGTATTTCCAACAACTGCGTTTGTGTCATTGGTTTAACATTTACGTAATATACGTCCTTTCTAGGCGTATTCTTTTCCAATTAGGGTTTTTAAACAATCTTCTGCATTCAATAAGTGCGTTTGTGTCATCGGTTGAATATTTAGGTCATTTTCGTCTTCCCTAGGCTTATTCTAATCCAATTAGGGTTTTTAACCAATTTTGTGCATTCAATAAGTGCGTTTGTGTCATTGGTTTAACGTTCAGGTCATTTTCGTCCTCCCTAGGCTTATTCTAATACAACTAGGGTTTTTAACCAATCTTTTACATTCAGTAAGTGATTTTGTGTCATTGGTTGAACATATAGGTCATTTTTGTACCCCTAGGCTTATTCTAATCCAATTAGGATTTTTAACCAATCTTGTGCATCCAATAATTGATTTTGTGTCATTGGTTGAGCATTTAGGTCATTTTCATCATCCTTCGACTTATTCTAATCCAACTAGGGTTTTTTAGCAATCTTGTGCATCCAATAAGTGATTTTGTGTCATCGGTTGAACATTTAGGATATTTTCGTCCTCCCTAGGCTTATTCTAATCCAATTAGGGTTTTTAACCAATCTTGTGCATCCAATAAGTGATTTTGTGTCATTTGTTGAACATTTAGGTCATTTTCGTCCTCCCTTGGCTTATTCTAATCCTATTAGGGTTTTTAAGCAATCTTTTGCATCCAATAAGTGTGTTTGTGTCATTGGTTTAACGTTTAGGTCATTTTCGTGCTCCCTAGGCTTATTCTAATCCAATTAGGGTTTTTAACCATTCTTGTGCATTCAATAAGTGATTTTGTGTTATTGGTTGAACATTTAGGTCATTGTCGTCCTCCCTAATCTTATTCTAATCCAAATAGCGTTTTTAACCAATCTTGTGCATCCAATAATTGATTTTGTGTCATTGGTTGAACATTTAGGTCATTTTCGTCATCCTTCGACTTATTCTAATCCAATTAGGGTTTTTAACCAATCTTGTGCATCCAATAAGTGATTATGTGTCATTGGTTGAACATTTAGGTCATTTTCGTCCTCCATAGGCTTATTCTAATCCAATTAGGGTTTTTAACCAATCTTGTGCATCCAATAAGTGCGTTTGTGTCATTGGTTGAACATTTAGGTCATTTTCGTCATCCTTCGACTTATTATAATCCAATTAGGGTTTTTAACCAATCTGGTTTTTCCAATCAGTGCGTTTGTATCATTTGTTTTACATTTAGCTCATTTACGTCATTTCTAAGCTTATTCTAATCCAATTAGGGTTTTTAACCAATCTTGTGCATCCAATAAGTGCGTTTGTGTCATTGGTTGAGTATTTAGGTCTTTTTCGTCCTCCCTAGGCTTATTCTATTCCAAATAGGGTTTTTAACCAATCTTGTGCATCCAATAATTGATTTTCTGTCATTGGTTGAACATTTAGGTCGTTTTCGTCATCCTTCGACTTATTCTAATCCAATTAGGGTTTTTAACCAATCTTGTGCATCCAATAAGTGATTATGTGTCATTTGTTGAACATTTAGGTCATTTTCGTCCTCCATAGGCTTATTCTAATCCAATTAGGGTTTTTAACCAACCTTGTGCATCCAATAAGTGCGTTTGTGTCATTGGTTGAACATTTAGGTCATTTTCGTCATCCTTCGACTTATTATAATCCAATTAGCGTTTTTAACCAATCTTGTTTTTCCAATCAGTGCGTTTGTGTCATTGGTTTTACATTTAGCTCATTTACGTCATTTCTAAGCTTATTCTAATCCAATTAGGGTTTTTAACCAATCTTGTGCATCCAATAAGTGCGTTTGTGTCATTGGTTGAGTATTTAGGTCATTTTCGTCCTCCCTAGGCTTATTCTAATCCAAATAGCGTTTTTAACCAATCTTGTGCATCCAATAATTGATTTTGTGTCATTGGTTGAACATTTAGGTCATTTTCGTCATCCTTCGACTTATTCTAATCCAATTAGGGTTTTTAACCAATCTTGTGCATCCAATAAGTGATTATGTGTCATTGGTTGAATATTTAGGTCATTTTCGTCCTCCTTTGGCTTATCCTAATCCTATTAGTGTTTTTAACCAATCTTTTGCATCCAATAAGTGTGTTTGTGTCATTGGTTTAACGTTTAGGTCATTTTCGTCCTCCCTAGGCTTATTCTAATCCAAATAGCGTTTTTAACCAATCTTGTGCATCCAATAATTGATTTTGTGTCATTGGTTGAACATTTAGGTCATTTTCGTCATCCTTCAACTTATTCTAATCCAATTAGGGTTTTTAACCAATCTTGTGCATCCAATTAGTGATTATGTGTCATTGGTTGAACATTTAGGTCATTTTCGTCCTCCATAGGCTTATTCTAATCCAATTAGGGTTTTTAACCAACCTTGTGCATCCAATAAGTGCGTTTTTGTCATTGGTTGAACATTTAGGTCAATTTCGTCATTCGTCGACTTATTATAATCCAATTAGGGTTTTTAACCAATCTTGTTTTTCCAATCAGTGCGTTTGTGTCATTGGTTTTACATTTAGCTCATTTACGTCATTTCTAAGCTTATTCTAATCCAATTAGGGTTTTTAACCAATCTTGTGCATCCAATAAGTGCGTTTGTGTCATTGGTTGAGTATTTAGGTCATTTTCGTCCTCCCTAAGCTTATTCTAATCCAATTAGGGTTTTTAACCAAGCTTGTGCATCCAATAAGTGCGCTTGTGTCATTGGTGGATCATTTAGGTCATTTTCGTCATCCTTCGACTTATTCTAATCCATTAGGGTTATTAACGAATCTTGTATTTCCAATAACTGCGTTTGTGTCATTGGTTTAACATTTAGGTAATTTACGTCCTTTCTAGGCATATTCTAATCCAATTAGGGTTTTTAACCAATCTTGTGCATTCAATAAGTGCGTTTGTGTCATTGGTTGAGTATTTAGGTCATTTTCGTCCACCCTAGGCTCATTCTAATCCAATTAGGGTTTTTAACCAATCTTGTGCATTCAATAAGTGATTTTGTGTCATTGGTTGAACATTTAGGTCATTTTCGTCCTCCCTAGGCTTATTCTAATCGAATTAGGGTTTTTAACCAATCTTGTGCATCCAATAATTGATTTTGTCTCATTGGTTGAACATTAAGGTCATTTTCGTCATCCTTCGACTTATTCTAATCCAATTAGGGTTTTTAACCAGTCTTGTGCATCCAATAAGTGATTTTGTGTCAGTGGTTGAACATTTAGGTCATTTTCGTCCTCCCTAGGCTTATTCCAACCCAATTAGGGTTTTTAACCAATCTTGTGCATCCAATAAGTGATTTTGTGTCATTTGTTGAACATTTTGGTCATTTTCGTCCTCCTTTGGCTTATCCTAATCCTATTAGTGTTTTTAACCAGTCTTTTGCATCCAATAAGTGTGTTTGTGTCATTGGTTTAACGTTTAGGTCATTTTCGTCCTCCCTAGGCTTATTCTAATCCAAATAGCGTTTTTAACCAATCTTATGCATCCAATAATTGATTTTGTGTCATCGGTTGAACATTTAGGTCATTTTCGTCATCCTTCGACTTATTCTAATCCAATTAGGGTTTTTAACCAATCTTGTGCATCCAATAAGTGATTATGTGTCATTGGTTGAACATTTAGGTCATTTTCGTCCTCCATAGGCTTATTCTAATCCAATTAGGGTTTTTAACCAACCTTGTGCATCCAATAAGTGCGTTTGTGTCATTGGTTGAACATTCAGGTCATTTTCGTCATCCTTCGACTTATTCTAATCCATTAGGGTTTCTAACGAATCTTGTATTTCCAATAACTGCGTTTGTGTCATTGGTTTAACATTTAGGTAATTTACGTCCTTTCTAGGCATATTCTAATCCAATTAGGGTTTTTAACCAATCTTGTGCATTCAATAAGTGCGTTTGTGTCATTGGTTGAGTATTTAGGTCATTTTCGTCCACCCTAGGCTTATTCTAATCAAATTAGGGTTTTTAACCAATCTTGTGCATTCAATAAGTGATTTTGTGTCATTGGTTGAACATTTAGGTCATTTTCGTCCTCCATAGGCTTATTCTAATCGAATTAGGGTTTTTAACCAATCTTGTGCATCCAATAATTGATTTTGTGTCATTGGTTGAACATTAAGGTCATTTTCGTCATCCTTCTACTTATTCTAATCCAATTAGGGTTTTTAACCAGTCTTGTGCATTCAATAAGTGATTTTGTGTCATTGGATGAACATTTAGGTCATTTTCGTCCTCCCTAGGCTTATTCTAATCGAGTTAGGGTTTTTAACCAATCTTGTGCATTCAATAAGTGCGTTTGTGTCATTGGTTGAGTATTTAGGTCATTTTCGTCCTCCCTAGGCATATTCTAATCCAATTAGGGTTTTAAACCAATTTTGGGCATTCAATAAGTGATTTTGTGTCATTGGTTGAACATTTAGGTCATTTTCGTCCTCCATAGGCTTATTCTAATCCAATTAGGGTTTTTAACCAATCTTGTGCATCCAATAATTGATTTTGTGTCATTGGTTGAACGTTTATGTCATTTTCAGCCTCCCTAGGCTTATTCTAATCGAATTAGGGTTTTTAACCAATCTTGTGCATCCAATAATTGATTTTGTGTCATTGGTTGAACATTAAGGTCATTTTCGTCATCCTTCGACTTATTCTAATCCAATTAGGGTTTTTAACCAGTCTTGTGCATTCAATAAGTGATTTTGTGTCAGTGGTTGAACATTTAGGTCATTTTCGTCCTCCCTAGGCTTATTCTAATCGAATTAGGGTTTGTAACCAATCTTGTGCATCCAGTAAGTGATTGTGTGTCATTGGTTGAACATTTAGGTCATTTTCGTCCTCCCTTGGCTTATTCTAATCAAATTAGGGTTTTTAACCAATCTTGTGTATCCAATAATTGATTGTGTCATTGGTTGAACATTTAGGTCATTTTCATCATCCTACGATTTATTCTTATCCAATTACGGTTTTTAACCGATCTTGTTCATCCAATAAGTGATTTTGTGTCATTGGTTGAACATTTTCGTCCTCCCTAGGCTTATTCTAATCCAATTAGGGTTTTTAACGAAGCTTGTGCATCCAATAAGTGCGTTTGTGTCATCGGTTGATCATTTAGGTCATTTTCGTCATCCTTCGACTTATTCTAATCCATTAGGGTTTTTAACGAATCATGTATTTCCAAGAACTGCGTTTGTGTCATTGGTTTAACATTTACGTAATTTACGTCCTTTCTAGGCGTATTCTTATCCAATTAGGGTTTTTAAACAATCTTCTGCATTCAATAAGTGCGTTTGTGTCATTGGTTGAATATTTAGGTCATTTTCGTCTTCCCTAGGCTTATTCTAATCCAATTAGGGTTTTTAACCAATTTTGTGCATTCAATAAGTGCGTTTGTGTCATTGGTTTAACGTTCAGGTCATTTTCGTCCTCCCTAGGCTTATTCTAATACAACTAGGGTTTTTAACCAATCTTTTACATTCAGTAAGTGATTTTGTGTCATTGGTTGAACATATAGGTCATTTTTGTACCCCTAGGCTTATTCTAATCCAATTAGGATTTTTAACCAATCTTGTGCATCCAATAATTGATTTTGTGTCATTGGTTGAGCATTTAGGTCATTTTCGTCGTCCTTCTACTTATTCTAATCCAATTAGGTTTTTTAACCAGTCTTGTGCATTCAATAAGTGATTTTGTGTCATTGGATGAACATTTAGGTCATTTTCGTCCTCCCTAGGCTTATTCTAATCGAGTTAGGGTTTGTAACCAATCTTGTGCATCCAGTAAGTGATTATGTGTCATTGGTTGAACATTTAGGTCATTTTCGTCCTCCCTAGGCTTATTCTAATCAAATTAGGGTTTTTAACCAATCTTGTGCATCCAATAAGTGATTTTGTGTCATTGGTTGAACATTTAGGTCATTTTCGTCCTCCCTAGGCTTATTCAAATCCAATTAGGGTTTTTAACCAATCTTGTGCATCCAATAATTGATTGTGTCATTGGTTGAACATTTAGGTCATTTTCATCATCCGACGACTTATTCTCATCCAATTACGGTTTTTAACCAACTTGTTCATCCAATAAGTGATTTTGTGTCATTGGTTGAACATTTTCGTCCTCCCTAGGCTTATTCTGATCCAATTAGGGTTTTTAACCAAGCTTGTGCATCCAATAAGTGCGTTTGTGTCATCGGTTGATCATTTAGGTCATTTTCGTCATCCTTCGACTTATTCTAATCCATTAGGGTTTTTAACGAATCATGTATTTCCAACAACTGCGTTTGTGTCATTGGTTTAACATTTACGTAATATACGTCCTTTCTAGGCGTATTCTTTTCCAATTAGGGTTTTTAAACAATCTTCTGCATTCAATAAGTGCGTTTGTGTCATCGGTTGAATATTTAGGTCATTTTCGTCTTCCCTAGGCTTATTCTAATCCAATTAGGGTTTTTAACCAATTTTGTGCATTCAATAAGTGCGTTTGTGTCATTGGTTTAACGTTCAGGTCATTTTCGTCCTCCCTAGGCTTATTCTAATACAACTAGGGTTTTTAACCAATCTTTTACATTCAGTAAGTGATTTTGTGTCATTGGTTGAACATATAGGTCATTTTTGTACCCCTAGGCTTATTCTAATCCAATTAGGATTTTTAACCAATCTTGTGCATCCAATAATTGATTTTGTGTCATTGGTTGAGCATTTAGGTCATTTTCATCATCCTTCGACTTATTCTAATCCAACTAGGGTTTTTTAGCAATCTTGTGCATCCAATAAGTGATTTTGTGTCATCGGTTGAACATTTAGGATATTTTCGTCCTCCCTAGGCTTATTCTAATCCAATTAGGGTTTTTAACCAATCTTGTGCATCCAATAAGTGATTTTGTGTCAGTGGTTGAACATTTAGGTCATTTTCCTCCTCCCTAGGCTTATTCTAATCGAATTAGGGTTTGTAACCAATCTTGTGCATCCAGTAAGTGATTGTGTGTCATTGGTTGAACATTTAGGTCATTTTCGTCCTCCCTAGGCTTATTCTAATCAAATTAGGGTTTTTAACCAATCTTGTGCATCCAATAATTGATTGTGTCATTGGTTGAACATTTAGGTCATTTTCATCATCCTACGACTTATTCTTATCCAATTACGGTTTTTAACCGATCTTGTTCATCCAATAAGTGATTTTGTGTCATTGGTTGAACATTTTCGTCCTCCCTAGGCTTATTCTAATCCAATTAGGGTTTTTAACGAAGCTTGTGCATCCAATAAGTGCGTTTGTGTCATCGGTTGATCATTTAGGTCATTTTCGTCATCCTTCGACTAATTCTAATCCATTAGGGTTTTTAACGAATCATGTATTTCCAAGAACTGCGTTTGTGTCATTGGTTTAACATTTACGTAATTTACGTCCTTTCTAGGCGTATTCTTATCCAATTAGGGTTTTTAAACAATCTTCTGCATTCAATAAGTGCGTTTGTGTCATTGGTTGAATATTTAGGTCATTTTCGTCTTCCCTAGGCTTATTCTAATCCAATTAGGGTTTTTAACCAATTTTGTGCATTCAATAGTGCGTTTGTGTCATTGGTTTAACGTTCAGGTCATTTTCGTCCTCCCTAGGCTTATTCTAATACAACTAGGGTTTTTAACCAATCTTTTACATTCAGTAAGTGATTTTGTGTCATTGGTTGAACATATAGGTCATTTTTGTACCCCTAGGCTTATTCTAATCCAATTAGGATTTTTAACCAATCTTGTGCATCCAATAATTGATTTTGTGTCATTGGTTGAGCATTTAGGTCATTTTCGTCATCCTTCTACTTATTCTAATCCAATTAGGTTTTTTAACCAGTCTTGTGCATTCAATAAGTGATTTTGTGTCATTGGATGAACATTTAGGTCATTTTCGTCCTCCCTAGGCTTATTCTAATCGAGTTAGGGTTTGTAACCAATCTTGTGCATCCAGTAAGTGATTATGTGTCATTGGTTGAACATTTAGGTCATTTTCGTCCTCCCTAGGCTTATTCTAATCAAATTAGGGTTTTTAACCAATCTTGTGCATCCAATAAGTGATTTTGTGTCATTGGTTGAACATTTAGGTCATTTTCGTCCTCCCTAGGCTTATTCAAATCCAATTAGGGTTTTTAACCAATCTTGTGCATCCAATAATTGATTGTGTCATTGGTTGAACATTTAGGTCATTTTCATCATCCGACGACTTATTCTCATCCAATTACGGTTTTTAACCGATCTTGTTCATCCAATAAGTGATTTTGTGTCATTGGTTGAACATTTTCGTCCTCCCTAGGCTTATTCTGATCCAATTAGGGTTTTTAACCAAGCTTGTGCATCCAATAAGTGCGTTTGTGTCATCGGTTGATCATTTAGGTCATTTTCGTCATCCTTCGACTTATTCTAATCCATTAGGGTTTTTAACGAATCATGTATTTCCAACAACTGCGTTTGTGTCATTGGTTTAACATTTACGTAATTTACGTCCTTTTTAGGCGTATTCTTATCCAATTAGGGTTTTTAAACAATCTTCTGCATTCAATAAGTGCGTTTGTGTCATCGGTTTAATATTTAGGTCATTTTCGTCTTCCCTAGGCTTATTCTAATCCAATTAGGGTTTTTAACCAATTTTGTGCATTCAATAAGTGCGTTTGTGTCATTGGTTTAACGTTCAGGTCATTTTCGTCCTCCCTAGGCTTATTCTAATACAACTAGGGTTTTTAACCAATCTTTTACATTCAGTAAGTGATTTTGTGTCATTGGTTGAACATATAGGTCATTTTTGTACCCCTTGGCTTATTCTAATCCAATTAGGATTTTTAACCAATCTTGTGCATCCAATAATTGATTTTGTGTCATTGGTTGAGCATTTAGGTCATTTTCATCATCCTTCGACTTATTCTAATCCAATTAGGGTTTTTAACCAATCTTGTTCATCCAATAAGTGGTTTTGTGTCATTGGTTGAACATTTAGGTCATTTTTCGTCCTCCCAAGGCTTATTCTAATCAAATTAGGGTTTTTAACCAATCTTCTGCATCCAATAAGTGATTTTGTGTCATTGGTTGAACATTTAGGTCATTTTCGTCCTCCCTAGGATTATTTTAATACAATTAGGGTTCTTAACCCAGCTTGTGCATCCAATAAGTGCGTTTGTGTCATTGGTTGAACATTTAGGTCATTTTTGTCATCCTTCGACTTATTCTAATCCAATTAGGGTTTTTAAGCAATCTTGTATTTCCAATAAGTACGTTTGTGTCATTGGTTTAACATTTAGCTCATTTTCATCATTTCTAAGCTTATTTTAATCCAATTAGGGTTTTTAACCAATCTTTTGTATCCAATAAGTGCGTTTGTGTCATTCGTTGAGTATTTAGGTCATTTTCGTCCTGCCTAGGCTTATTCTAATCCAATTAGGGTTTTTAACCAAGCTAGTGCATCCAATAAGTGTGTTTGTGTCATTGGTTGATCATTTAGGTCATTTTCGTCATCCTTCGACTTATTCTAATCCACTAGGGTTTTTAACGAATCTTGTATTTCCAATAACTGCGTTTGTGTCATTGGTTTAACATTTAGGTAATTTACGTCCTCTCTAGGCTTATTTTAATCCAATTAGGGTTTGTAACCAATTTTGTGCATTCAATAAGTGCGTTTGTGTCATTGGTTGAGTATTTAGGTCATTTTCGTCATCCCTAGGCTTATTCTAATCGAATTAGGGTTTTTAACCAATCTTGTGCATCCAATAATTGATTTTGTGTCATTGGTTGAACAATAAGGTCATTTTCGTCATCCTTCGACTTATTCTAATCCAATTAGGGTTTTTAACCAGTCTTGTGCATCCAATAAGTGATTTTGTGTCAGTGGTTGAACATTTAGGTCATTTTCGTCCTCCCTAGGCTTATTCTAATCGAATTAGGGTTTTGAACCAATCTTGTGCATCCAGTAAGTGATTGTGTGTCATTGGTTGAACATTTAGGTCATTTTCGTCCTCCCTAGGCTTATTCTAATCAAATTAGGGTTTTTAACCAATCTTGTGCATCCAATAAGTGATTTTGTGTCATTGGTTGAACATTTAGGTCATTTTCGTTCTCCCTAGGCTTATTCTAGTATGATTAGCGTTTTTAACCAATCATGTGCATCCAATAAGTGATTTTGTGTCATTGGTTGAACATTTAGGTCATTTTCGTCCTCCCTAGGCTTATTCTAATCCAATTAGGGTTTTTAACCAATCTTTTGCATCCAATAAGTGCGTTTGTGTCATTGGTTTAACGTTCAGGTCATTTTCGTCCTCCCTAGGCTTATTCTAATACAACTAGGGTTTTTAACCAATCTTTTACATTCAGTAAGTGATTTTGTGTCATTGGTTGAACATATAGGTCATTTTTGTACCCCTAGGCTTATTCTAATCCAATTAGGGTTTTTAACCAATCTTGTGCATCCAATAATTGATTTTGTGTCATTGGTTGACCATTTAGGTCATTTTCATCATCCTTCGACTTATTCTAATCCAATTAGGATTTTTAACCAATCTTGTTCATCCAATAAGTGATTTTGTGTCATTGGTTGAACATTTAGGTCATTTTTCGTCCTCCCTAGGCTTATTCTAATCAAATTAGGGTTTTTCACCAATCTTCTGCATCCAATAAGTGATTTTGTGTCATTGGTTGAACATTTAGGTCATTTTCGTCCTCCCTAGGATTATTTTAATCCAATTAGGGTTCTTAAATAAGCTTGTGCATCCAATAAGTGCGTTTGTGTCATTGGTTGAACATTTAGGTCATTTTTGTCATCCTTCGACTTATTCTTATCCAATTAGGGTTTTTAAGCAATCTTGTATTTCCAATAAGTACGTTTGTGTCATTTGTTTAACATTTAGCTCATTTACGTCATTTCTAAGCTTATTTTAATCCAATTAGGGTTTTTAACCAATCTTTTGCATCCAATAAGTGCGTTTGTGTCATTGGTTGAGTATTTAGGTCATTTTCGTCCTGCCTAGGCTTATTCTAATCCAATTAAGGTTTTTAACCTAGCTTGTGCATCCAATAAGTGTGTTTGTGTCATTGGTTGATCATTTAGGTCATTTTCGTCATCCTTCGACTTATTCTAATCCATTAGGGTTTTTAACGAATCTTGTATTTCCAATAACTGCGTTTGTGTCATTGGTTTAACATTTAGGTAATTTACGTCCTCTCTAGGCTTATTCTAATCCAATTAGGGTTTTTAACCAACTTTGTGCATTCAATAAGTGCGTTTGTGTCATTGGTTGAGAATTTAGGTCATTTTCGTCATCCCTAGGCTTATTATAATCGAATTAGGGTTTTTAACCAATCTTGTGCATCCAATAATTGATTTTGTGTCATTTGTTGAGCATTTAGGTCATTTTCATCATCCTTCGACTTATTCTAATCCAATTAGGGTTTTTAACCAGTCTTGTGCATCCAATAAGTGATTTTGTGTCAGTGGTTGAACATTTAGGTCATTTTCGTCCTCCCTAGGCTTATTCTAATCGAATTAGGGTTTTTAACCAATCTTGTGCATCCAGTAAGTGATTGTGTGTCATTGGTTGAACATTTAGGTCATTTTCGTCCTCCCTAGGCTTATTCTAATCGAAGTAGGGTTTTTAACCAATCTTGTGCATCCAGTAAGTGATTGTGTGTCATTGGTTGAACATTTAGGTCATTTTCGTTCTCCCTAGGCTTATTCTAGTATGATTAGCGTTTTTAACCAATCATGTGCATCCAATAAGTGATTTTGTGTCATTGGTTGAACATTTAGGTCATTTTCGTCCTCCCTAGGCTTATTCTAATCCAATTAGGGTTTTTAACCAATCTTTTGCATCCAATAAGTGCGTTTGTGTCATTGGTTTAACGTTCAGGTCATTTTCGTCCTCCCTAGGCTTATTCTAATACAACTAGGGTTTTTAACCAATCTTTTACATTCAGTAAGTGATTTTGTGTCATTGGTTGAACATATAGGTCATTTTTGTACCCCTAGGCTTATTCTAATCCAATTAGGGTTTTTAACCAATCTTGTGCATCCAATAATTGATTTTGTGTCATTGGTTGAGCATTTAGGTCATTTTCATCATCCTTCGACTTATTCTAATCCAATTAGGGTTTTTAACCAATCTTGTTCATCCCATAAGTGATTTTGTGTCATTGGTTGAACATTTAGGTCACTTTTCGTCTTCCCTAGGCTTATTCTAATCAAATTAGGGTTTTTAACCAATCTTGTGCATCCAATAAGTGATTTTGTGTCATTGGTTGAACATTTAGCTCATATTCGTTCTCCCTAGGATTATTTTAATCCAATTAGGGTTCTTAAATAAGCTTGTGCATCCAATAAGTGCGTTTGTGTCATTGGTTGAACATTTAGGTCATTTTTGTCATCCTTCGACTTATTCTAATCATATTAGGGTTTTTAAGCAATCTTGTATTTCCAATAGGTACGTTTGTGTCATTGGTTTAACATTTAGCTCATTTACGTCATTTCTAAGCTTATTTTAATCCAATTAGGGTTTTTAACCAATTTTTGCATCCAATAAGTGCGTTTGTGTCATTGGTTGAGTATTTAGGTCATCTTCGTCCTGCCTAGGCTTATTCTAATCCAATTAAGGTTTTTAACCTAGCTTGTGCATCCAATAAGTGTGTTTGTGTCATTGGTTGATCATTTAGGTCATTTTCGTCATCCTTCGACTTATTCTAATCCATTAGGGTTTTTAACGAATCTTGTATTTCCAATAACTGCGTTTGTGTCATTGGTTTAACATTTAGGTAATTTACGTCCTCTCTAGGCTTATTCTAATCCAATTAGGGTTTTTAACCAATTTTGTGCATTCAATAAGTGCGTTTGTGTCATTGGTTGAGTATTTAGGTCATTTTCGTCATCCCTAGGCTTATTCTAATCGAATTAGGGTTTTTAACCAATCTTGTGCATCCAATAATTGATTTTGTGTCATTGGTTGAACATTAAGGTCATTTTCGTCATCCTTCGACTTATTCTAATCCAATTAGGGTTTTTAACCAGTCTTGTGCATCCAATAAGTGATTTAGTGTCAGTGGTTGAACATTTAGGTCATTTTCGTCCTCCCTAGGCTTATTCTAATCGAATTAGGGTATTTAACCAATCTTGTGGATTCATTAAGTGATTGTGTGTCATTGGTTGAACATTTAGGTCATTTTCGTCCTCCCTAGGCTTATTCTAATCAAATTAGGGTTTTTAACCAATCTTATGCATCCAATAAGTGATTTTGAGTCATTGGTTGAACATTTAGGTCATTTTCGTCCTCCCTAGGCTTATTCTAATCCAATTAGGGTTTTTAACCAATCTTGTGCATCCAATAAGTGATTTTGTGTCATTGGTTGAACATTTAGCTCATATTCGTTCTCCCTAGGATTATTTTAATCCAATTAGGGTTCTTAAATAAGCTTGTGCATCCAATAAGTGCGTTTGTGTCATTGGTTGAACATTTAGGTCATTTTTGTCATCCTTCGACTTATTCTAATCATATTAGGGTTTTTAAGCAATCTTGTATTTCCAATAGGTACGTTTGTGTCATTGGTTTAACATTTAGCTCATTTACGTCATTTCTAAGCTTATTTTAATCCAATTAGGGTTTTTAACCAATCTTTTGCATCCAATAAGTGCGTTTGTGTCATTGGTTGAGTATTTAGGTCATTTTCGTCCTGCCTAGGCTTATTCTAATCCAATTAAGGTTTTTAACCTAGCTTGTGCATCCAATAAGTGTGTTTGTGTCATTGGTTGATCATTTAGGTCATTTTCGTCATCCTTCGACTTATTCTAATCCATTAGGGTTTTTAACGAATCTTGTATTTCCAATAACTGCGTTTGTGTCATTGGTTTAACATTTAGGTAATTTACGTCCTCTCTAGGCTTATTCTAATCCAATTAGGGTTTTTAACCAACTTTGTGCATTCAATAAGTGCGTTTGTGTCATTGGTTGAGTATTTAGGTCATTTTCGTCATCCCTAGGCTTATTATAATCGAATTAGGGTTTTTAACCAATCTTGTGCATCCAATAATTGATTTTGTGTCATTTGTTGAGCATTTAGGTCATTTTCATCATCCTTCGACTTATTCTAATCCAATTAGGGTTTTTAACCAGTCTTGTGCATCCAATAAGTGATTTTGTGTCAGTGGTTGAACATTTAGGTCATTTTCGTCCTCCCTAGGCTTATTCTAATCGAATTAGGGTTTTTAACCAATCTTGTGCATCCAGTAAGTGATTGTGTGTCATTGGTTGAACATTTAGGTCATTTTCGTCCTCCCTAGGCTTATTCTAATCGAAGTAGGGTTTTTAACCAATCTTGTGCATCCAGTAAGTGATTGTGTGTCATTGGTTGAACATTTAGGTCATTTTCGTTCTCCCTAGGCTTATTCTAGTATGATTAGCGTTTTTAACCAATCATGTGAATCCAATAAGTGATTTTGTGTCATTGGTTGAACATTTAGGTCATTTTCGTCCTCCCTAGGCTTATTCTAATCCAATTAGGGTTTTTAACCAATCTTTTGCATCCAATAAGTGCGTTTGTGTCATTGGTTTAACGTTCAGGTCATTTTCGTCCTCCCTAGGCTTATTCTAATACAACTAGGGTTTTTAACCAATCTTTTACATTCAGTAAGTGATTTTGTGTCATTGGTTGAACATATAGGTCATTTTTGTACCCCTAGGCTTATTCTAATCCAATTAGGGTTTTTAACCAATCTTGTGCATCCAATAATTGATTTTGTGTCATTGGTTGAGCATTTAGGTCATTTTCATCATCCTTCGACTTATTCTAATCCAATTAGGGTTTTTAACCAATCTTGTTCATCCCATAAGTGATTTTGTGTCATTGGTTGAACATTTAGGTCA